>ULGU01000001.1:2067003-2599254 GCA_900519015.1 Yarrowia osloensis
TTTTTTTTTTTTTTTTTTTCGACATATTTGTGTGCCTGTAATTTAGTGGGGTGGGATATATGACGTGTATGGGCACGTGTGGGGGAGCGTTGGAGATGAGGGTCACGTGTGGTTGGGACACAAAAGCAGACGCAGAGATATATAACGTCCGTTGTTCCTCTTTTTCTTTTTCTCTTACCCACCCACGACAGCTTGTGGTTCGTGTGACCCCGTCTGACCCGTCTGACCCCAGCTCTCTGTGCACCAATAAAGTTTGGCTCCAGTGACGTGGGATGCACTTGTGCCCGGACCTCCATCTCCAGACACAGCACCTCCTCCGCTAGCACGCCATGGTAGACGATAAGTACATTGGACTGGCGCTGGCCATCTCGTCGTCGCTGGCGATCGGCACGTCGTTCATCATCACCAAAAAGGGCCTCATGGACGCCTCGTCGCGCCACTCCAACGACGCCGGCGACTCGTTTGCCTATCTGAAAAACCCCATCTGGTGGGCCGGCATGATCACCATGGCCGTGGGCGAGATTGCCAACTTTGCGGCCTACACGTTTGCGCCCGCGATTCTCGTCACGCCGCTCGGCGCTCTCTCGGTCATCATTGGCGCCGTTCTGGCGTCTGTTTTTCTCAAGGAAAAACTCGGCATTCTGGGCTCGCTGGGCTGCGCCATCTGTCTCATTGGGTCTGTCATCATTGTGCTGCACGCCCCCGCAGACAAGGACGTGCAGACCGTGGACGAGATTCTCAACTACGCCGTTCAGCCGGGGTTTCTGCTGTACATTTGCGCCGTTGCCGCGTTTGCCGGATTCATGATCTACAGGGTCGCCCCTCGTCTCGGCCGAGTCAACCCCATGATCTACATTTCCATCTGCTCGTCGGTGGGCTCGATTTCGGTCATGAGCATAAAGGCGTTTGGCATTGCGCTCAAGCTGTCGCTGGGCGGCAACAACCAGTTTTCGCACCCGTCCACGTACGTGTTTCTCATTGTCGTGGCCGTGTGCATCGTCACCCAGATGAACTACTTCAACAAGGCGCTGGACCAGTTTGACACCAACATTGTCAACCCGCTGTACTACGTGACCTTCACCACGTGCACGCTGGCGGCGTCGTTCATTCTGTTCCAGGGCTTCAACACCAGTTCCGTGGTCGACGTCATTTCGCTCATTTGCGGCTTTCTCATCATCTTCACCGGCGTCTATCTGCTCAACATTAGTAAGACGGACCCTGACGGCTCGAATCTCATGCCTGGCCGGGCCCTGGATGGAATTCCCATGGACAACGGCGTGGCGTCGCTGCAGACCCGCCGATCGGCCCAGTTTGCCCGCAACTCGCTGCATCGCCGGTCCGAGTCGTTGCGGCAGCACGAGGTGCGGCTGGTTAACGACTACGACGAGGAGCAGTCGCTGGGCATGACGCGGCTGGATGATATGGACGATGAGGATGACGGATTTGACATTTCCGACGAGCGGGAGTTGTTGAGGAGGCATTAGGGGGCGGTGACAGGCGGTGTTTTGGGTACGCCAGTTGGTGGGAAGGTTGATGGGAAGGTTGATAGGAAGAAAAGCCATGGAGAGGCAAGCGTGTGAGATGTGTTTGTGTGAGTGCGAGAAAAAAACGACATACAGACTCGTCAAGCGTCTCATGCGACATAAAGAGTCTCGTTAGGCTCTCTCCAAAGTGGCACAAAAACGGATTCTTTCCTGAACTGTTCATATAACATTAGGACCTCATTGGGCCCAATAAGCCCACATTTATATATATATTTACCGAAGAGTGGGGTGGATGGTGTAGGCTTGTGAGGGTGATCTTGAGGATAATTACTGAGGGTGATCTGGAGAATAATTACTTCGGCTGCTGAAGATGTGGATGAGTCCAGCAGACGTTGATGTGGATCACAGGACAAACGCAGTAATGGTCTATTGTAGAGTCATTCTCTAAAGAGTGACGAGCGAAGAGGATGCATTCTCTAAAGAGTGACGAGCGAAGAGGATGCATTCTCTAAAGAGTGACGAGCGAAGAGGATGCATTCTCTAAAGAGTGACGAGGTTGAAGGACCCATCTCAGAATGTTCGCTCATGATCTGTGATTGAAGGACCCATCCCAACATGTAGACAGACCATTCGCTTCGCTCATGATCTGAAGGAGATTCCAGACCATTCGCTTCGCTCATGGTCTGTGGCCTCAAGGGGTGTCCGCTTATATTTGTGAGTCTATTGATGGGGTATTGGTGATGCTATACAAGCTCGTTAGCTCAGCACTTGAAGCTACTTGATGTGGCGTTGAGGTCACTGGATACTGTACATGTGGTTCCTAAGTCGACTACACGAGATTGGCCACCTTCAAATGCTCGAAATTGGCCACCTTCTAATGCTCGAAATTGACCACCTTCAAAAGGATACGTGTACTTCACCTGCAGCTGATCTATGCTGATACAAGACCAGTGCACCAGTCATCAGCTAGACGATTAGCCTGTCCAGTCTCACCATGAATAGTGTTAAGCATGAGTTGGGGTGATCTGTCGGGGGGGACGTGTTACGTGGTGGCGAAAGTTCTGATAAATACAAAAAAATGTTCATATATCTCAATTTGCTGTTATTTAAATATCGGCAATTTTCTCGTGATTTTTCCGGCACTCCAACCACCACCAACACGAACTCTTCTCGTGGCGATTGAACTCGTCGTGGCGATTTCTGTACAGTAAGTTCACAGAATTGGCAAGGTTGTTTCCAGGGTTTGAAGGACATTTAGGCCACAACTTATTATGGTGATAGGTGAAAAGAATTATAGATTCCGATTCGCAAGACTCTTCTACTTCTTATGACATGCTTATATCGACTTCTTGTACTATTAAATTCTGCAGATATAACATGTTTTGTTGCCCAAAACACCCTTGTACTGTAACTGGATTGGTGTCTCAAAACAAGACTTTTGAGGTGACTAATTGTGTGACAAATTTCACACGGATATGGAAAAAATATACTTGTACGGTGAATATACAGCAATTCACGTTTAATCCCTCCCACCCCTTCTAGAACATTCTCTGGCGTATCCAAAATCTGATTACCAATCTCCCCCCCTCTAAGTTCATGCACGGTGCTGCAACCGCCACTCATTATCGTGTTGATCTGGGTTGTACGACACAAACCCATTCTCCGCAGTTATAAACGTTCGGTGTCCCGTTTCGCTCTCTCCCACTTTCTCACTCCCACCGCAATGCAAATCTTCGTCACTACACCGACCGAAAACGTGTTTGGGCTCGAGGTGGCCCCCGACATGGCCTACGAGGACCTGCTGGCGTTTGTGGAGATGGAGGCGTCGGTGCCGTCCAAGGACATCATTCTGAGTCTCAACGGCACGCCGCTCGTCGACACAGACCCCAAGGCCGCCATTGGGTCGCTTGGCGTGGGTGACAACTCCATGTTGCTGCTCACCACAAAGCGGGTTGCACCGAACCCACGACAACCCAACCCCACGATTCCCACGCTGGATTTCTCGTCGATCCAGATCCCCGGCACGTCCGCGGCTCCTCGGATCGATCCGCGGGCCGAGCAGATTCGTAAAGAAATCCTGGAGCGCTCGGACTCGCTGGACCAGCTCAAGCTGAGTAACCCCGAGCTCGCGGAGCACGTGCACGACGCCCCCAAGTTCTCGGAGGCGTTTGCGCGGCTGCAGACGGAGCTGCGCAACAAGGAGATTGAGCGCAAGAAGGAGCTGCAGCGGCTATATGCGGATCCCGACAACGAGGACAACCAGAAGCGGATCATGGAGATTATCCGGCAGGAAAACGTCGAGGAGTCGTACCAGAACGCCATGGAGCACCATCCCGAAATGTTCATCCGCACAGACATGCTGTACATTGACTGCCGGATTAATGGACATGACGTCAAGGCGTTTGTAGATACGGGCGCCCAAATGACGATTTTGTCGGAGGACTTTTGCGACAAGGTCGGGCTCACGCATATGCTGGACGTCAAGTTTGCCGGCGTGGCTCGGGGCGTGGGTTCGGGCAAGATTCTCGGCCGGGTTCACTCTGTTCCCCTCCAGATCGGGTCGTCCTTTTTCCCGGCCTCGGTGTCCGTCATTGAGGGCGACCAGCTCAAGTTCATTCTCGGGCTGGACATGCTGAAGCGGTTCAAGGCGAACGTGAATCTGCGCACCAATCAGCTGGAGATTGGCGAGGAAAAGGCGGCCTTTTTGGGCGAAAAAGATCTCCCCGACGAGTTTGGAAAGTTGGGTGAGGAGAGGGAGGTGAAGGAGGTGAAGGAGGGGGGTGCATCTTCCGGGGACGCGTTTAAAGACGAAGATATCGTCAATCTCATGTCTCTGGGTCATTCTAGGGAAAAGGTGGTGACTGCTCTGAAACAGACTGACGGAGATGTCGAGCTCGCTGCCTCGTTGCTTTTTTCTCAGTGAGCGAGGAGGCGAGTGAGAGCAGCGCGAGGATAGTTCATTCATACGATGACTTCGCTCATGATCTGTCTATATTTTGGGATGGGTCCTTCAAATACATGAGGTGTTTTTCGTTCAGACGAGTGAGAGCGAGTGAGGAATATCGAATTTAATATGTTCCACTAATTACTTGAGTTCCAAACCGTTTGATATTTTTGGTTTCATTCGGGTGCTGATTGACTCGTTTCCACAGCGCCAGGAGCGTGTCTGACTCACGTTCCTGTATTTGTATCAGCGAATGTATACTACAGTAATGCCACCAGTACCGGTATGTATTTGTATGACTAAGATGAACTGACTAGGTTGAACTGGTTGACCTGATTGAACTGGTTGAACTGGTTGCTTTGGTTGAACGGGCTGATTTGGAACAACTCGAGCTGAACTGACCGAATTGACTTAATTGACCTGATTGACTTGATTGACCTTTTGAACTGGTTGACTTGGTTGACCTTTTGAACTGGTTGACTTGATTGACCTTTTGAACTGGTTGACCGATTGACATGGTTGACTTGGAGTGAACAAGTCTCGACGCATCGGTGTACTACACGTTATACTGTGCAATCAGCTACTGTATTATATTGGACACTTCTGATTGTGTTCGCTTAGTGTGTGACAATGGTTGTACATTAGCAGTTTGGGGAGGTTGCTAAGCTGATTTGAGCGGGTTGACCATTTGGCCAGGTTGAATTGATTGACTTGGTTGGCCAATTAACCTGATTGTTTCCACAAACTCCAAGACAAGATGGGATCTGGCTATCTTTCGTATTGTAAATACATGGAGAAATGGGTTAGAAGATTCGACTCGGTACTTGTACTGGTTCTGGAGAGCCACACAGACGTTTACATAATGATATAATTACCGAGCACTCTTGCACACTCTCACAATAGAAACAACCCTCTATACAAGTACCAGTTTAAGTACTGTACCGGTACAGATACTAATTGATAGCAGAGATAAAATCACAGAAGTGGATCAGGTGTAACTTAGGAAGCTAGAGCTCTTCACTCAGACGAGAGTACGGGGCTAAGTATTTCTATCAAGACACCTGAGCAATATGAGATGTGTAAACTACTCGTATTAGGGAGTAAACTGACAAGGTTGTTATTTGGCAACAAAACCTGACATATCTGCAATATTTAGTACTACCAAACGGAGGATCGATGACGACTCACCTGTTTGTCCACTGTCCTACAGTCCGAAAAGTCTTGAGGGTGCTTGGAGCTCCCCAGCCCGGAAGTATTCTCTATTATCTCTACACAGACCACACTACAGATGAACGCAAGCCTGTCACACTGACCAAGTCGTCCATTCCTTACCTGGTTTACGCCATCTGGAAGCTCGAGCGACACCTACGCACAGAACCCAGAGACATGGACAACCTAGCCAACCAGCACTACCACAGAGATCGCACCCTGCACATAATACGAGATATTTTCGAGGCCGACCAACGGAAAGCTAGAAGACCTGGCCCGGGGACACCTTTCTCCGACCCGCCAGCTCTCTCTAGGCGCTACCAAGCTGATCAGGGGATAACTTAGGGGGAATGATATGACTTTTACAAAAAAAAAAAAAAAAAAAAAAAAAAAAAAAAAAAAAAAAAAAAAAAAAAAAAAAAAAAAAAAAAAAAAAAAAAAAAAAAAAAAAAAAAAAAAAAAAAAAAAAAAAAAAAAAAAAAAAAAAAAAAAAAAAAAAAAAAAAAAAAAAAAAAAAAAAAAAAAAAAAAAAAAAAAAAAAAAAAAAAAAAAAAAAAAAAAAAAAAAAAAAAAAAAAAAAAAAAAAAAAAAAAAAAAAAAAAAAAAAAAAAAAAAAAAAAAAAAAAAAAAAAAAAAAAAAAAAAAAAAAAAAAAAAAAAAAAAAAAAAAAAAAAAAAAAAAAAAAAAAAAAAAAAAAAAAAAAAAAAAAAAAAAAAAAAAAAAAAAAAAAAAAAAAAAAAAAAAAAAAAAAAAAAAAAAAAAAAAAAAAAAAAAAAAAAAAAAAAAAAAAAAAAAAAAAAAAAAAAAAAAAAAAAAAAAAAAAAAAAAAAAAAAAAAAAAAAAAAAAAAAAAAAAAAAAAAAAAAAAAAAAAAAAAAAAAAAAAAAAAAAAAAAAAAAAAAAAAAAAAAAAAAAAAAAAAAAAAAAAAAAAAAAAAAAAAAAAAAAAAAAAAAAAAAAAAAAAAAAAAAAAAAAAAAAAAAAAAAAAAAAAAAAAAAAAAAAAAAAAAAAAAAAAAAAAAAAAAAAAAAAAAAAAAAAAAAAAAAAAAAAAAAAAAAAAAAAAAAAAAAAAAAAAAAAAAAAAAAAAAAAAAAAACTCTTCGCTTCTCTTGCCTTCGCTTCTCTTGCCTCTTTTCTTCACTGTCATACATGGTGATTCCTTCTACTAACTCTTCTAGCTTCCGCTTAGTCCGTCCTTCACATTTTCTCTACACCACACTGCCGCCTGTTCTTGGCTATTCCGAAACTCCCAACGGCAGAGACACCGCTCACAATGGCTCAGTACTTGCAACACCCTTTTTGCTTGCTCCACAGCCGCCCTCAGTTACAATTTCAGATCTTTCACCCTCAGGGTTTTTTCCACCCCAGTTTTCCCGATAATCAGGTGAATAGACTTAGCGACATATACATCTACGCGCTCCATCCTCACACCATGGACAATTTGATAGGTCTCTCAACATCTATAAAGTTAATTAATGTATTATGTGATTTTAAAAAAAAACCAAAAGAGGATAAAACGGTGTCGTAAGAAGAATAAGGGTCGTCCAAATCGGAATCTATAATCCTTTTGATCTGTCATCATGATAATTAGTGGCTTCAAAAGCTGAAGACGCCTTGCCAATTCTGTGAACTTATTGTAACTGGCTCGCTTTTCAGGCTGGAACTCCGACTGCTTCAGCAAATGATTTGTTGCCGTTATTTTCCAGCTCAGTTCATTGTCATGGCTCTCCCACGCTCATAGCACTGTAACTCTCTCTATCTCCAAGAAGGTTAAGAAAGAATACTTGGGAATAGACGGGAAAAAGTTCTGCTGGGGGTGCCATTTCGGTGCTACAGGGGTAGCAGAGAGATGGTGAACATACTAAATGGACGCGAAGATACCACTCTCTAACAAATTGACAGGAATATCAGACTTCTGCAGTACTAATATTTCGTACAGTAGGTCCATCAAGATTTCATGGGAGGTATTGCTAGTTGCGAATTTAGTGGAACTTTGGTTGACGACGACTCAGAGAATACACATTGGCTCCCAAAAGGAATGTATGACTTGAGATGAACTTGAGATGACCTTGAGTAATTAACTTGAGATCGTGGAGTAAAAGTAGTGGAGAACTCGTGTACTATTTTCCATTCCATTTGTTCCAATTACGCACTTTGAAGTCATACTGGTTTGACTGAGCTTCAAGTGTCTCTAGAATGAGATCGGCGAGACCAGTCATGAAATGGAGCTCGCTATTTGACTCTTAACTGTCACTGTTCTTCATGATCGCATCTGTAACGCAACATCTCTTCAGGTCCTGTTGTGGGCTCTTCAGGTTTAGTTGAACCTGGAATAGTTGGGTTTAGTGGAGATCAAAGTCCGCTGGGGGTCTGTATTTCATGTTGCCGGGGTGGTGGAGGGATGAAAGCAGCTCAGGAGGGCTAGTAACACTCAGTTATTCAACTGCCATCAAAGTTTTATACCCGCTTGTCACACAATATTTCGACTTATCAGCGCTCTCAACCGCCATTAGTTGACGCATTATTTGAACGTTACCGGTACTTCAGTGTTTCAATCCATCTATATTCCTGTCTATACTTTCTCCCATACTTACCTTCTACTTGACTCCCCCCAGTTAGAGTTCCACCTAACATCGACAGCACTTTCACCCCACAACACTCTCCATCTCGCTCGTCACTACCGCCACCGTCAAACAAACCACATCTCCGCAAAGACCGCATCCGACTGTGTCTGTGTACAAAAAATCTCATCATTCTGACTGCTCCATCTCAACTTTTCACGACATAATCCATGCCCTACCCATGCGACCGACGATAGCACGACCTGATCTGGGGGAGATCCACGACCGGTTCGAGGCCGGAATCCACGGCGCGTCGAGCTGTTCCGGCGACCGGCCGGCTCCCGAGCGAGTCCGGGTTCTCAAACGTCTCATACTGACCTCCTACCAGCATCTGATGAACATGACCAACAGCAACATTACTCACTCGGACTGGGCCTGGAGCATGCGGGTGGTGGTGGAGACGAGTCTGCGGGACATTATGCAGCTGGGTCTGATTCGCCACGTGTTCGATCTCGTCTACTCGCTGCATTGTGGCTGTGTGGCTGCTCCCATCCCCCAGGCCCGGATCGATCGGTATTTTCGGCACTTTGGAGGCTTCCAGACCACGTTCAAGCACGCCTACGACATCACCTGTGCTTATTCCTAGCTGTATGGACACGATGAGAAGAAATTGAAGGCTTTTTGCGCCCAATATGACCAAGATTCGGCTCTCCAAATGACTCTGAAGGATATGGAGAGATCAAATCCGATTTTGGACCCAGAAGCTCGAGAAACAGTCACACAAATCCGCGACGCGTTCTGGAGTGAACTACGAGGCACGTACTTCAAGCTGAAGAATGACGGGCGAGAAACGTACGATTTTGACGTTGTTTTCGACAACCAAGAGCCTCCCTTCCCGGACTACGTGTTTATGAGTCTGGCGAGCGCGTTTTTCGGGGCCAATGGCTGGCTTCCCGTTGGCAAGAACGTGGGGCTTTTCAGGGACGCAAATGTGACTCGAAATGCGCGGAAAAAACGTCCCGATCTTCTGTCACGTGTAGAGAGCATGTTTGAGCACCATCAGAACGTGCCCAGCGAGTGGCAGCTGTGGTGGAAGCGTCTGTCTGACGTTCTTCGAGCTGGGCTTCTCTACACGATTCACGTGAGCGACAAGGGACTGGTCCATATGGCAATTAGTAATCATGTTGGTGACCGCGAAAAGAAGCTCGTCGAAGTCTACCCCATTGCTACAAAACTGCCTCAGTCGGTGAGAGAGGTGGTGGCGTACCATTTGTACCTGTCAAATGCGCTCGACTCGAACTTGCAGCTCCATACATACATACATACAATTCATTTATTCAGTATATTTAAGCACGCGGCCAGTAACTGTTGGTCTCAAACTGGCTACCCAGCACATCGCACTGGGTCGCCAGCTACAGGGTTCGATGTTTAGTTTCGCTGGTTCGGAGAGAGCCGCTGCCCCGAATATACGTAATTTTCAGAACAAGGGGTAGAGGGAGTTGACGCCCTCAAGTAACCCAGGCCGAGCAGCCCGCCGCCTTGGCGGTGATTTTACTCCAGTCTTCAATCCTACTCCAGCATTCCATTCTGGAAAGGCTGGTGGGGTGGGGAACCGGCTCCACAGTGACGATCGAAGGCGTAGTATGGGGGAGGAGTCAATTTCTACGCGTAAGTCTCAAATACGACGATGCACGGTTGGTTCGATTGTGTGTGCGCACTGTTCCTAGCAGGAGTCGAACTCGCTTGCCTTTCCGGGCCCCGACATATGTCGAGTAGCGAGATGTTTCCCATTCGGTTAAGAGCCGGAACCCACTCAGCAGCTCCATATCCGCGATTATAACGAGTCTTTTGAGGGGACTTATTTTGGAGGAAACGATCCCCGAGGGGCTAGGATTGATACGGATTTGCAGCGGTGTTTCAGAGAGATGATGGCGAGAGATTTCGAGCTGGAGGAAAAGAGAAACGAGCTCAAAAAGACTACTTCTGGGTTGATCAGGTTTGTGAACAACGGGGAGAGCTGTTTGATAGGAGACTACAAGGAGCATGGAAAAGTCCCTGACGTTCCGTTCCAGCTTCTCATTGACCAAATCCACAAGGTCAGCATGTTCTGTTTTCTGCGAGAACTGCTCACGTGCTACAATCCCGAACATGTCAACAAGGGTTTGTTTCTGCAGGCGTGTGTGGATTACGCCAACAGACACGATCCCGAGATTGAGCGTGATACAGCCGATTGGACTCTGTGGCAGGTCTCCAGTGTGCCGCAGACTCTCATTGTTCGAGACAGGAGACTGTTGCTCAAGTCTCGGCCTCTTGACCGGGTTCTTCACAGCAACCATATTCCGTCTTATGAGCTCACGGAAAAAGGCAGCGTCTGTTTTGGCTACAATCGCAACGGAGAGGCAATGTGGGACGATGCGTATTATAGTCCGAACGCGGCAGTGAATGTAATGAGCCCGGAGTGTTTTGCGCGCCTCCGAGGAACTACAGTCAGTCGAGTGTCATGACCATTCGTTTCTGGTCCTGCCACTGTTGACGGTGGAGGAGACTCTCGGCGGAGAAGAAAAGGTGTTGTGGAAAGGCCGAGAGGTGGGAAGAGCGGATCTGGAGTACTGGCAGGAGAAACTGAGTGGGGTGAGTAGATGGACGTTGCAGAAGTATCAGAAGGTGATTGAGGGAATTCCGCCGTATTTTTGGAAAAACGGAGTTGATAGGTGGAGGTGGAAGGTTTAGATGGAGGTGACCGGGTTTTGGAGACAGCCCAAAGGACTAGATTTTTTTGGAAAGACGGAGCTGACCGGTTTTGGTGAGGCACACATCCATCAAGCGGTTTCACAGCCCATGTATACTAATATTTATTTGTACTTTATCAAAGGCATACGTATCTTGGAGTATTTGGAGACTACTTAGAGAGTTGGAGTCTGTATTAAAGATAGTGTTGTCTTGCTGGTCCATAGCACTGACCTCACTGAAGTCCATGTTGCAAGCAAAGATGAACGAATGGGGGGCAGTATCTTAGCCCTAAGCAGTTGAGTCGGTTTTTGTCAGTGATGAAGCGAGCTGCAAGTCTGGTTAAAGACTCCATCTGGGTCTTACAAGACCAGTTATTAGCCCGACTCAAAATCTCTAGCTGTTTTCATACCACATATTCAGGCCAAGCTGACTTGAGATCCTGAGAGGTTAAGCTAGATTTTGGTCTTGTACAGACCAGTCAATGTAATCAAAGCAGAGAGAAATTGCTCGAGGAACACTCGATCATGTGATTTGCTGTGGTTATACTACTGTAGACGTCAAATACTAGCCAGATGTGGTTGCTGTGGTCTTTGTAGCAATACATTGGGGTAGACGTTAGTCCTGTTGTAACACACAGCCCCGGGGTGATGGTTCTCTGAACTTGACAGGATGACTCTACCAGCCGCCGTCTACAGTTACCGGTACTCAGAGACCAACCACTCTACTAGCCGCCATCTACTCTGACATACATTACCTACACTCTCAGTACCCCTACACTCTCATCAGTACGCCTACAGCTTCCTGCACCCATTAGCCATACAACCACCCTCTCACTCTCATTCCTACATCTTACCTACACTCCCATTCTCTCACTCTCATCAAGATAAATATTAGTTAGAAATACAATGCTCTTGGGTGTGAGCTGTCCTGGGTGTTTTCGTAGAACATGGTCGTGTCGATGACGCCAGACATCAGAATTGAACCCAGACATGACAAGACCACACAGCTCACCAGACACCACAACACACATAAAGCCCACGTCACCACCAAGAGCCCACCACACATGAGAATATGAGGCTTGACACGAAATTAGTGGTCATCCAAAACGGTGAGAACAAAATCAGTGACGACGAAATCGGTGACCACAGAATCGGTGAGAACAGAATTCAGAAATAACACAACTCATCACCGCTCTCAGTCACAACTCAGTGGTCCAATCCAAAGCCTGGCAGTCTCTCGAAATGCAGCTTAAAATCAGTCAGCTGCAACTCAGTGATAGCGCAGCTCAATGGCCGCAAATCAAAACTCGCCCAAATCGACAATCCCAGATTAGTAGCTCTGTAATAATCCACACCTCACAACACAGCTCAAAAACACGTTTAGCTCACATCATGGCTTGGTACCAACACAGCTCAATAAAAACATAGCACAATAATAACAAGTTCAGCTCACAACACTACAGTACTCACAGCTACGCTGCTCGTGCTGTTGCTCGCTGCTCGTGCTGTTACATGTTCGTGTTGAAAAACATACTAATATCGTTAATCGGCTGCTGCTGAGGCGGTCCTCCCATCATGTTCATTCCTCCAATCGACGGCATTCTGAACCGTTGCTGTTGTTGTTGTTGTTGGTTGTTGGACATCATCATTGGGTTCATTCCGATGTCGCCTTGGTTTTGGTTCTGGCCTTGGCCTTGGTTCTGGCCCTGTCCCTGTCCCTGACCAAGCATCTGGTTCATCATAGGCGAGTGTTGGGGTGGTTGGGGTTGTCCCTGGGGTTGCTGGGGTTGCTGCTGAGACTGATGTTGCTGCTGCCCACCCTGTCCCTGAGACTGCTGATGTTGTCTCTGTTGCTGCTGCCCCTGACCCTGACCTCCTCCACCCCCCTTCTCAGGAAACATCTGCTTCAGCCGTTGATAAAGCTGACCCAAAAACGGGGCACAATCAGGAGGAGTCAAAATCGCCGGAGCAGGAAGAACCGCGTCAATGTTCAACGCCGGCGTCTTCTGCAGCCGCTCCACCGACGACGCCATGTACAACAGGTTGCACTGGAGCCGATGAAGCACCGACCGAAACGCCTCCGGGTCGGGGTTGGGCTGCTGACCCTGGGCGATCGGAGGATGGAACGACGACGCCCCGATGGCGCACTTGACCAGCTCCTTGTTGATTTCCGACATGAGGTTGAACCGTTGTCGAGCAATCTGGTGCATTCGAGCCATTTGGTTGGGGTTTAGGGTGGGGGGATTGGGGGGCACTTGTTGGTGTCCAGGACGCTGAGGAAGGCTCATTGGTTGGTTCTGTGGCTGTTGCTGCTGTCCCTGGCCCAAGTGAAAATTCATCTGAGGAGACATGCCCATTCCTTGAGCCACTCCCTGACCCATTCCTTGACCCATACCCTGAGGCTGTTGCTGCTGTCCCTGCTGTCCCTGCCCTGGCTGCCCTGGCTGACTCATCATCTGCCCGTATCCGGGATTCCCGGGCTGCCCAGGCTGATACCCAAGGTTCATGTTCATGGCGTTGAGGTCAATGCCGGAGCTCATCAACAGTTGTGACGAAGACGACTCAAAGTCTAAGAGGTCCATTTTAGGGGGGGTGAAATCACGTGATGGATGATGGTGGACGGTAATACGGCGGGCTCAGACGACGTGAAAAAATCCACAGATGGGCGCAGTGGACTGGGTGGGATTCATTAGTCTCATTTATTAGTTTCCCGTCATAACCTGTGTGTCAGAGCGGGGGGAAATGGGGGTGGGGGGATAACTCGATGGGGACGCGGGCTAGAGGAACAGGGAGAATTGGAATCGATAGAGGGAGTATGGGGGAGTATTTTGGTGCTCTCTATTATTTAATCTGACTACCAGAAGGACACTTTTCATCGACATCATATTCCACAACGCTCATTTCAAATGTATGGCGGGGTTAGGGTTGGGGGATTGGAATGTACAACTACCAACTCGTACATACCGGTACAGTCTGGGAAACAAATTGGCAAGGTTGTTTTGGACAACGAAATCTGTCATAACTGCAGATTTTAGTACTACAAGAAGTCGATATAAGTATGTCATAAGAAGCAGAAGAGTCAGACCATGAGCGAAGCGAATGGTCTGTGATTGAAGGACCCATCCCAAGATGTAGTCAGATCATGAGCGAAGCGAATGATCTGATTTTTTCACCCCGTCATCATAATAAGTTGTGACCTAGGTGTCCGAAAACACCTGAAAACGACCTTGCCAATTCTGTCAACTCACCGTACCGTACTTGTATTGTGATTATTTGGTTCACTCGTTTAAGCTGACATGAGGAATGGTGTGGTATTAATCTGCCAAGTCGAATCGTGCCCTCTCGGTAAAGTCACGATAGCATCTCATGAGGTGAGGCAAATTCGACTGTTTGGGAGCTGTGGATGTGAGGTTCCCAGTCCCAACTTGGACCCAGAACTCTACGTGCATTAGAGTTCTTCCGCGATCTCCGCCAGGCCGACACCTCCACCCTGCCGTCGTCCGCTATAGCCGCTACGGCCACCAAGGCCCACGCCCTCGGCCCACCAAGGCCCTCGGCCCTTTCCTCTATTATATAAAGGCCTCTATGGCCCCGTAAATTCAGTATCAAGTTCAATACATCTTAACTCTCATTAGCTTCTACAGCTCTTACATGGAATGTGGAATGTGGGATTAACGTTGAATTTGAGGGGGTTTTAACGTGATTAATCGAGGAAATGGGGAAATAGGGGGAAATGGAAAAAAATGAGAAAATGGGGAAGAATTGGGAAATAGGAAAAAATGGGGAAAAATTGAGAAAAAATGGAAAACAATACGATTCCCATTTTAGTCACTGTCTGATATAACCAGGGTGAATTTTCAATGCGGTTCAGGGCTGCTCCGGGAATCAGCATAGACTCGTAACGTAGGGCTCAAACGACCATATAGCCACCCGGACGGAACCCTCCAAAAGGACAGAAGACGTACTTGTACAAGTAGAGCAGCTCATCTGGGGAACCAAGAAGGTGCTTCACATGATTTTGTGGCTTCTCGAACTTTTTGAACTCTCTGAAGAACGTCGAGCTCGTCCTCCCACTCTTCACATGCACATGCCAATATGAATGCACAAGAGGATAATGCATGGCTTTGGACTGTCCAAGTTTCGCGAGTCAGCTGGAGAAACGGGAAGCAGATGGTCATATTTCAACTGCAAGAATACGCGGTGGACCAGTTTGTCAATGCAAGTTCAAGTAGACCATCCATCTCTGTCAAGCTTGCCTCGTCCTACAAGTACTTGTACACCATTGGTGATCTCTGGGTTCCTGTTCCTGGAGTGACCCCACTGAGCGTCATCCCACCTGTAGGCAGCATGTGACCATTCAATAAAGATCAGATGAGCCGATATACAAGTCACTGTATAAAGGCAAGACACTTGGCGTGTTGCGTGAGTGGTTGACAAATGCTAGAATGAAGCTGGGACACGGTACAAAGCGGCTACAGGGATACAAACTGAATGGTTATATCCCCTGAATCAAGGGCTTTCAGACGATATAGGTATCGTCTACCTTTTATCACTCTGATCCGTGTCTACACCCAGTCGACGTGTCTCCATGTACCGTATATACCGTTTACACCTCCAAAGCGATAAACGCACAAGAGGAGTACGAGTCGTGGACAACAGTTGGTCGTATTACATGTCTAATAACATGAGCCGAGTACGAGTACTTGCATATTCCAATCTGATGAGCCGTATGAATGCAAGACACTTGGCGTGTTGCGTGTGGGCTTTGACTTGGGTGTAGAAATACTAGACTGGAGCTGGAACAATGTACAAAGCAGCGAGAAGAATATAAACTAGACGGCTGTATTGCTCGAGTTGAGGGCTTTCGAATGATATTTGTTTTGTCGGTATCTGATCACTCTGACACATTTCCCTCAGTTCCGCTCAGTCGACTTGTCACCAATGCACATTCCAGTGGAACCTCATCCCTCAGCTAAAGACAAGAAACGCACAATTTAATTGGAAGCAACTGGGTGGCGAATCTGTCACGTTGGGTGACGTTCAGCGGGTGGCGAATAAGCCACGTTATCACGTTCAGCGGGTGACTTATTCATTACGAGACAACTTGCTGTGCTTATAATGAGGTCCACTTCCTCTGCAATCCACACATCCTCAACGGGCTCTACAGACACCAGCCAATTAGAAGCTGGAGAGTGATGGAGCTGAGCTGAGCTGACGAGCGGAGCGTAGTCAGCGGACCTATTGTTCATGATTCAGTATAGTCCGGTGACTGATTCAGCGTAGGTCCGCTGACTACGCTCCGCTCGCCAGCTCAGTCAGCGAGCAAGGAAAAGAAAATAAAATCAGAAAAATACAGAAAAAATCAGAAAAAAACAAAAGAACAACAAAAGAACAAACCAACAAAACAACACCACCGGTACACCAGTAGCCAATCCTGAGGCATACATCTCTGAGCAAGTGAATGAGTGTAGACAGTCTACCAGACGTACTCGCAAAAAAACAAAAAAGCCGAAAAAACCGAAAAACCCCAAAAAATACTAAAAATACTAAAAAAACCACGTACTCGTTCGCTACGCTACGTCTACGTGCTCGTTACTCCTACAAATACTCGCACAGCGCATTCGCTGCGCTCATGCGCTGACGCTCTTTCGTACGTGAATCATAACATTGTAAACATTCCGCTTACATGAGAACAACAGAGCCAAACTTCTCGTTGTAGCCAGGCACGGACCATCGGCCCTTCTTGACCATCTCCTCAATCTTCTTCTCCAGATCGGGTCGGGCCTTGAACACGTCGTCGACAGACAGCTGGTCAAAGGGCCGGGCAGACTCAATGTTCTCCAGAGTCTTCTGCAGATCGCCAATCTCCTGGCTGACCTTGCCCTCGGTGGCCTTGGCGTCCTCGAGAGCCTTGGCCTCAAAGGCGTCAATGGTCTTGAGCTGCTTGGACACGTCGTAGGTCACGGGCTTGAACGACTTGAAGTGCTGCTCAATCTCGTCCACAACCTTTTGGTTCTTGAGCACCTTTCGGTAGTGGGAAAAGTCCACGGTGGTGGGCTGGTTCTGCAGCTCGTAGGCGTTCTTCTTGGCCTCCTCGTGTCGCTTTCGGAAAGCCTGGAGGGAAGAGACGGTGGCGCCGGTGAGGCCGAGGGAAGAGACAATCTTGCCCCAGTCGACTTTGACGGCGGAGGATCGCTGGGTTAGTAAGAACACGAAAACGAGCGAAGCGAGTGTGAGTGTTCGCTGAGCTGAGCTGATGAGCGGAGCGTAGTCAGCGGACCTATGCTGAATCATCCGCTGAGCTGAGCTGACAGCGAAAATACAAAACACGAGCAAAGCGAGTGTTTAGTATTTGAGCGTCAGCGGACCTGTGCTGAATCAGTCAGCGGTATGCTGAATCAGTCAGCGGTATGCTGAATCAGTCAGCGGTATGCTGAATCAGTCAGCGGTATGCTGAATCAGCAACGATAGGTCCGCTGACTACGCTCTGCTCGTCAGCTCAGCGGACACATCATCCAAGTCTATCCACGTCACCAAGTCTAACACATGACCCAAGTCACTCTAAAGTCACTCCAAAGTAAGCGGTCAAAAATCGGTCATAAATCGGAGCAAGAGTGGAGTCGTAAATTGAGTCCTAGTTGGAGTCATAATTGGAGTCATGATTGGAGCCATATTTGCCGTTGGTCGTTTTGTGTCGTTTTGTCGTTTTGTGTCGCCAGATTGTCGTTTGCCGTTTGCCGTTCTGTGTCTCCACCGTTTCTGTGTCTCCACCGATTGTGTCCACGTCATAACAACACAATTGACACAAAACCAGCCCCATTCTCCCTCTCGCTCAATTGTCGGTTTGTGTCGGTGTATCGATAATGCCGGTTTGTGTCGATGATGTCGGTTTGTGTCGATTTAGTCACTCTCTCGGACATTTTCTCTTGCTCCGATTTATTGCCCGGGTTTCAAATTCGGGGCCCTTTTTTCGACGCTCAATTCATCCCGCAATGCCCCCGGCATCCCTCCCCATTTTCTCCTTTGTCGATACTCACGGCAGCAGCAACAGACATGGTGATTGTAGATGTGTGTTGAGTGTATCACGTAGTGAGAGAATACAAGGTGGATTTTTCTGAAACGTGGTGGTGGGCCAATCACAGTTGGGCGCAGGGTTGGGAGTAGGGTTAGGGGTGGAAGGGTTAGGGGAGGATGGGAGAGTTGTCGGCGGGATGTGGGTTAGGGGAGGCCTGGGAAGTTGTCGGCGGGTGGTGGGTTAGGGTTGATGAAGAATGTTGCCGCTGGCCGGCCTCGAGGGTTAGGGTTTCTCTATCCAGCTCCATGGTCAGGGTTAGGGCTACTCCTTTTAGCCCCGGTTAGGGCTGCCCCATTCGGACACCAGGGCTAGGGCTGCCACGGTGCGGCATGCGGAGCTGCAGCCACTCGGGTAATTAAACGGTTGGATTTGGGTGGAGTGGGGGAACTTGAAGGAGGTGAAAAAAGTATGACGAGCGGTGGATTTTTTTGCATAAATCAACCAAGTCAGACTCCATCTATTGATCAAAAGTGTCGGATCTAAAATCGGCTGCTTGTAATACATTTTTCATCAGATCTCAATTTCGCTAAAGTTAAGCTAAAAATCCAGCCATATCGTTTTCAGCTTTTACATCATCGGAAACTCGATTTATGACCGGAAAAACGTCCAAGGCCGCGGAAAAGGACAAACGGGCGTCGTCGGCGTGCGAGCGGTGTCGCAAGAGACATGCTCGGTGTTCTGGCGGCGATCCGTGTGTCACTTGTGAGAAGCTGAACGCTCAGTGTGTGTATCCTGAAGCCGAGAAGAAGATTGTTGTTTCTCTGAAGTACTGGAAAAAGTTGCAGGACGAGATTCAGCAGTTGAAGGAGGAGAAAATGAGGGGAGGAAGTGGAGGTTATGAGGTTGTGGGAGAAACAGGAGGCTACGAGGTTGTGGGAAGAGAAGCAACTCGTGAACCGACTTATGAATCTCCTGAAGGGCAAGGGCTTCAGAAACGACAAAGGACCAGTCCCTCGACTCCGGTGGACTCCCCGGGAATTCCTAACCCTGATCTATCTCCGATACACAAAGTCACCATCTCGTCTCTGTGTTCCGGAGATTCCCTAATCAACCCGATCCGGGACCAGAAAAGCGAGCTTACCAGCACCCGAAACGGGCAGCGGCTTTTTTCAGGCTCATCCTCGACGTCCCGATTCGGCCAGGAACTCGCGTGTATGCTTCGAGACACAAAAACCGGCGCCAACGAAAGTCTGGATATGGGTTTGTTCACTTATCGAGGAATTCGGTTGACCAAGGTGGGAGCTCTAACAATCAAGCTGAAATGCACAGAATGCAACAACAGCGATTATCGCGACGATATCGTGATTACCCTGCCGTCACGTGACGACGCTCTGCGTTTTTTGGTCCAATTTCAGACCCATTTGGGGCATTGTTACTACTTTTGCAACGAACTTTGGACAAGGACAAAAATGTACGAAATTTACGCGTTTCTGGACCAATTGCCGACGCATCACGTGACCACCCTCCCACGTGACGAGGCCGCCTGGTACTGCCAGATTCTGCTCATTTCGGCCATTGGCGAAATGTATGGGTCTCCGAGAGAGTTCAGACAAAAACGCAATATGACCGACGATCCTCCGGGAGGCGAGTATTTTCGAAACGGAGCAAATACGCTGTCTCTTCTTTACGGCAAAGAACTCATGGGCGACTCTTGTCCGAAATTGATTGAACTTTTGCTGTGTTATTCGTTTTATTTGCAGGTTTTGGATTTTTCCACATCTTCAGCGGTGTATATCGGAATGGCAATGAGAACGGCTGTTTTGTGTGGATTACACGTTGATGCTGGAAAGGATTCTTTATCGAGAGAGGAGCTGGAACACCGACGGAGACTTTGGTGGACGACGTATATTCTCGAGTTATATTCCTGCTCCAAACAAGGCATTCCTCCGTCTCTGAATCTCGAGTCTGTGGCGACTGGACTTCCGGAATCTCTGCCTGAGTTCTACGACGCCGTTTATATGAACTCGTTTATCGACGTGGCTCGTTTGGGATGTCTTGTCTTGGACTCGTTGTATCATCATCATAATGACAACAAGAACATTCTACCAGCGTTGAATGCCGTTATTGAAAAGTTGTTTGAATGGAGAAACAATATTCCAGACCGGCTGAAAGTGGATTATTCTCAGAGTCCGTTGATTGTCTCCAGACCGGTGGTTAATATTCATTCGGAATACTTTCAGTGCATTAATCTGTCGGTGAGACCGTTGTTGATCCATTTCGTTCAACGGAGAATTGCCTCATTGTCGTCGGAAGGAAAGTTGATCGAACTCTCGTTGGCAAAATTCTCCCCATCGATTCGAAGACTTCTCAACGCGTCTTTTCAGGCTTCTGTCTGCTCCATCTCGGCCATCAACTCGTTACTCGAGTCTGGGCTTCTCGCAGTCCAAGGATACATGGACCGCGAGTACGTTTTCGTCTCCGCCGCCACCCTGGTTCTCTTTGGAGCTGCGTTCGGGTCACATGACTCCATCGACGCCCATATCGAGACCGCCATCCGAATCATGACCGCCATGCACAATGCCGGCAATAAACCGGCCGAGCTGAGACTCGAACAACTAATCTCTTTACGAGACGCAATGAGACTGGAATGTCGGACTCCCCAAAATAGTACCCCCGTTCCTGTTGTCCACCAAGACGAGTTTGTCCAGTACAGCGGCATGGACGACACGAATTTATTTTCGCAGGCGGACATTCCGGAACTGTCGGCGGATAATGCGTTGGATAGAGAGCTGTTTGATGAGCTGAGTCAGCAGGTGTGGATGGGAGAGTGGGTAGTGGGTTAGACGAAAACTGGAAAACGAGCTTGCGAGTTTTTTGTTTTCGTCGATAGCACCAGGAAGCGGATCGGAAGCGGAAACTGGAAAACGAGCTTGCGAGTTTTTTGTTTCCGGTGGAATACTCCATTGAGGCCAAAACTGGAGATTTGTTCGAGCTCGTTTTATGTTTCCGGTGGAATACTCCATTGAGACGAAAACTGGAGATTTGTTCGAGCTCGTTTTTGCTTTCGTCGGCCGCCGATTTGTTCGAGCTCGTTTTTTGTTTCCGGTGGAATGCATCGAATAACTGATCAAGCTGGTTTTGTTAACTGGAAGCTGGTTTTGTTGACTCATTTTGTTGACTGAGCTCGATTTTTGTTGACTCATTTCGTCGACTCGTTGTTGACTCGTTGTAGACTCATTTTGTCGACTCATTTCGCTGTCTCATTTTGTTGACATGTGCATAAAAGATCATTCGCTTCGCTCAGGATCTTTCCGGGGATGTACAGGACTATTTATACACCAATTAATTAATAAAGGGAATGACCCGTGTCACTTTGACACCCATGATGTCGTTGTCGTTGTCGATTGTCACTTTTATCTCTTTACCGATATCGTAAAGAGACTTTATGCACATTTTGACTGTCACTTTTGTCTCTCGTAAAGCGATTTTATGCACATTTTGATTGTCCCTTTTTGCTCTCTAGCAATATCGTAAAGAGATTTTATGTACATTTTGATTGTCCCTTTTTGCTCTCTAGCAATATCGTAAAGAGATTTTATGTACATTTTGATTGTCCCTTTTTGCTCTCTAGCAATATCGTAAAGAGATTTTATGTACATTTTGATTGTCCCTTTTTGCTCTCTAGCAATATCGTAAAGAGATTTTATGTACATTTTGATTGTCCCTTTTTGCTCTCTAGCAATATCGTAAAGAGATTTTATGTACATTTTGATTGTCCCTTTTTGCTCTCTAGCAATATCGTAAAGAGATTTTATGTACATTTTGATTGTCCCTTTTTGCTCTCTAGCAATATCGTAAAGAGATTTTATGTACATTTTGATTGTCCCTTTTTGCTCTCTAGCAATATCGTAAAGAGATTTTATGTACATTTTGATTGTCCCTTTTTGCTCTCTAGCAATATCGTAAAGAGATTTTATGTACATTTTGATTGTCCCTTTTTGCTCTCTAGCAATATCGTAAAGAGATTTTATGTACATTTTGATTGTCCCTTTTTGCTCTCTAGCAATATCGTAAAGAGATTTTATGTACATTTTGATTGTCCCTTTTTGCTCTCTAGCAATATCGTAAAGAGATTTTATGTACATTTTGATTGTCCCTTTTTGCTCTCTAGCAATATCGTAAAGAGATTTTATGTACATTTCGGCAGGCCATTCGCTTCGCTCATGGCTTCGCTCATGGCCGGTTTATCTGTAGTGTAACGAAGAATTGCCATTCACATGACCCATTAAAATCGTCTCATAGCTTCAAGTGTCATTTGGCCAAAGGAAACAAACACCACAAACCTCCTCAATGAATTCTCTCGGAGACCATCTCCTGGTGGACAGCATCATTTATTGGAGGCGATTTCCGAGCGTGTTTTGTTCTGTCTGGCTGGACAAGACAAGATCATATCTGTCACTCTCGGAAAATTGTCCGTATCGTAACGCAGGATTGATGCGACCTGCCAACTATCGTAACGCAGGGCTAGTGCGACCTTTTTCTAAGTCGGTATATCGTAACGCAGGGCTGTTACGACCTTTGGTCCATGCCACTGTATCGTAACGCAGGGCTCACACGACCTTTGGACCATGCTAGTAAATTGAGCCTCGTATCGTAACAGGGCTGACACGGGTTGCAGAGAATTCAGTAAATAATTTGTTGGAGTTTTGTTGTAGAGAGAATTCAGTAAATAATTTGTTGGTGTTTTGTTGCAGTAAATAATTTGTTGGTGATGAATTAGGTCAAAAAAGTGGGAGCACTTGTCGCTCTTATTGCACTAGTTTTAGACTGGTTTCTGCTCTTATTGGCCTGAGACGAGAGGTTGGCTATCGGAAAGCCCTCCCAGTATGTACGGAGTACGTGTATTTGTTACAGTTGTATTTTCACAAAAACTGACTCTCGCTGTATCTCCACCAGGAAAGGTCACATGACTCTAGAAGTAGTAACATCAGATTTCCGAGATTTGCAGCATCGAACGAAACCTCCTGGTTCATGTCATAGTCCTCTCGCTCGGTGGGCACACGGTGTTTCAAGCGAGGCTGGCCCTTGCGATATGTCTAACGTCGTAGCTCATCCAGAAATGATGTCACGTGACTGAAAAAACACCGCAGTTACAAACAGGCTATTGCTACGGTGTCATCAAAAAACCAGCTCGACTTGCCTCAAGACAAGCATTCTAGGGACCCCCTCAAACCGCACCCCCAGCCGTGCGGCTCGGAAATTCGTGCATAATCTCCGCGGAGATAGAAAATCTGTCGGCGGAAAATAGGTCTTTTGCCCACAACTTTGGCTGTAAGAAAGATGAGGGGGCAGAAGTACTACCAATCGGGTCGGGCAGATCTCCCTGATGTGATGTGCTGCTTTTCTTTTTGAAAACAGCCCAAGGAAGCAGGCTGGGGAAACAGTCCATGGAGACTGCTCGATATTTCCTGTGAAGGAGAAGAGACGTTCCAACTACCGTAACACTTCAAAGAGCGAGTCGAGTCTACAGTTTAGTGATTCAACTGCACACAGTAAAGAATGTGAATTGGCTGTGAGCTTTTGAGCACCGAGCCTGTCGTGTCTGTGGAACTACAAGTTGATTCAATCATTGTTGAATCGAAATCTGGGATTATTCACCTATCATCAAAATAAGTCGTGGTCTCAAGACGTACACCAGGAAACTGAACTACACTGTAAGTCTGGACTTGACAGTCGTTCACAGGTGGTACTCGAACATGACAGTGGACTGAACTTGTACAAATTGACGTCGGTAACAGCCACTGTTTTCATTCGTGAGTAAAAGATGTCGTATTCCATTCCACCTCTCCTATGAGTCTTGCGGATAAAGAGAAGAGGTTGGTTATCGGACGTCCTTCCAGTGTTGCCATTCAACACGAACAGATCGTCCCTGACATCTCACGATACTACCAGTCACCACCACGAACTGAGTAAATGAATTGCATGTATTGTATGTTCTCACTGCCAGAACTATTACAGTCCAGGAAATTGTCGGAACAGGGTGGACTATATTTTTTGTCCTAACTGATCTGGACTGGCGACTTGCTTCTTGACAGACTAGTTCTGAACTACTACTTCAGCAGCCTTTATAAATCTCGAAGCAAGTCGCTCCAATCCTGTCGAGATGGCTCTCGTGTCTATATTACCTGCTACACTCATTCACTCTTGTACAGCTACAGACTTGTCCTTAAACCTCTGAGAGCGACTACAACACCCACATCAACCTACACCCCCACAACTCACTAAACAATGCATTACTAATCTACACCAACCACATGACTAAATCGAACAATGCATTACTAATCCTTACACCACCTCCTGATGCATCACTAATTTTTTTCTCCCTACACGACCTCCTTCTGCCTCAGCAAATACCTCTGCATATCCCCATTGGTCCAGCTGACCAACTTCTGGCGATCTCTGAAAGTAACCGCATATCTGGCAGCCGTTTTCTGGCTCCATTTGGCCATCTCCCCATCAAGCACCTCATTCCACGCCAGTCCGCCGTGTCTCAGAACCAGCATCATGGATCCTTCTCCGGTCTTCTGGATGGCCCAAACCAGTTTCATGACGCTCTCCTTAATGTGTCTAGACACTGTAGGAGAAGCACAGGCGCTCATAAGTTGCTCGAGAAAGTTGCTCTTGAGCAGCAGACGCACATCTTCGGTAGTCTTGACTCCATTAATGAACGTCACAAGACCCCAGGACAACTTTCTGAAAAAGTCCTTGTTTGTATCCGTAAACAGTCTTGTAGCAATGGGGATCATTCCGGCAAAAATCCGGGGACCCGCCAGAATGATGCCCACAATGTTGTCGTACATGACCGATCCAGCAGCAGCAGCTCCTCGCATGATATACGCCAGCTGGACGGCCACGATGCACGGCAGCCGCTCAAACGACTGCTCGGACATGAGATGCAGACATTTGCGGACCATGATCTTGACGAGCCCCTTGAACGGAGCTCTGTTTTCGGCCACATTGCAGCTGTACGAAATGGCCTCGAGGAGGGACTTGCAGTAGGCGAGAGTGGCTGCTGAGTAAGAGCTCATGGAGGTGATGACAAAGCCGAGATAGTGGTTTTCGACCAGCGAACGGATATCCAATCGGCCGTCTTTTCGGATTCGTTGAGCAATGACTCCGAGGAGGAATGATGAGTCGTAGGAGGGGGGAGAGGGAACAGACTCATATTCCTGCTGATCACGTGCACTCAGTTTATTCCACTGATTGACCTTGCTCTCAAAGGACGGCTCATTCGGGTTGAAATTGTTGATCGATGCCAAAATAGTCGGCCCAGCTAAAGTCACCTCAATGTCATTCCCAATCAGGTTGAACACTCTGGTATCTCTCACATCACCGATAGTGGCCCACGAAAACACAAACTGCGTCCAGTTGTACGTTCCCGAGGATTCCATGCTCTGAAGAACAGACAAGAGAATCTGATCAGGCAGAGTGTTCAACGCCTCGTAAAGACGCAAAACTCCGTTGACAACCGAAGCGTTGGAGTTGTTGCGGTCAAAAAGGTACAGATTCTGCACAATGGTGGCCGTCAGAACCTGGGACAAGAAACTGGAGCTGGATCGGGCCAACAACACGTTTCCATCGCTGTTGATCGCCATCTGCAGCAGCTTGGAGTACTCAATCTGCTTGGACGCGCATCTGACCAGCGAATGGACCAGCTGGATGCAAACGGGATCATGGAACCATCGTGAAACCAGCGCTGTAAGCAGGGCGTTGACTGATTTGGCCGAAACATGAGCCCAAAAGTCGATTCCCGGGGAAACAGCAATTTCATCGAGACATTTGGCAACCTCCACAGCACTGCTATAGATGACAGCCTCCTCAGTCTCCATCAAATGCTTAGTCAGATTGATAATACCCTTGGACAGATACTTGGTCAGCTGGTCTCCGGGCTCAAGCAGAGAAACCAGCCGGCCCACATTCTGCGTGTATCCATGGGTCTTTGGAGCTGAGGTCAAAGCAGCCACAATAGCCTTGGCGTTGGAGGGGGAGATGGTTGAGGAGCATAGAACCAGAACACGTGCAAAAACATCCACATTTGAGAGGTCAGAAGAAGAAGTGAGGAACTTGGTGACGGTTCTAGACACATACTCCACATCCCCCAAATCCTCCACCCCAACTAAAAGCACCAAACGAGCCAAATGTTCGGGCTCAAACTTTTTCAGGCTTTTAGACACGTACTTTGAGAGAGTCTGTTTAGCCTGAGGCAGTTTAACCACAGCACTGACGACCGGAAGCAGATCCACACTCTTGTAGCACGATTTGAGAATGCTGTCGATCTTGTCCTGGTCGAGTTTCGCCAGAGTAGACGAGTTGTCCAGCAGGATCTTCTCCAGAGTCGACGAATTTTCGGGGCACTGTTTTCGGACGTATTTTTCGAGCTCAAGGAGGTCCTCACTGCTTAGTAAGCCACAAGACACCTTTGACAGCACCTCCAATCCCGCGGAAATGCTTTTTTTCTTCTTCATCAGCAGCTTGACGTAAGCTAGAGCCTGACAAGGGGTGAAAGTCCAGGCTAGATGGTGCAGGAAGGGGTTTGAGGGGGCTGACTCAGCATTGAGCAGATTGGAGATGTACTCCTTGAAGGCCAGCTGGAAATCTGTCAAAATCTCGGGCACCTCCTCAAACACACTCTTGATCAAATGCGAGTAGAACGGAACTAGCGAATCACCAAAATTGTCGGCGAAAAACTCGGGAGAAGCGAGGTAGCTTCTCAAACTCGGAGTCACCATCGCCGCCATCTTCAGCTTAATACCGTAGCTCGCCATATCGCTCTTTTTGAAGCTCTTGGACCGGTAAGTGAGTGCAGCCACGTCCAGGGGAGTCTCGGGCAGAGCAGAGGATTCGGCAAGCACCTGTTTGTCATCCACAGCCAGGGCGAGGTCGAAGTACGACAAGTTGCGTTTCTCCAACTCTTTAGAAGATTCGTTGTTCCAAAAGAGGGAGTTGGACAGGTCAGTCAGGGGTTTAGACGGGCTCAAAAGACTCCCATCCAAGTCAAACTTCTCACACAGCCCCTCCATAACCTTCCAGGACTCTCCAGCAATGCAGGCGTCTCTGAAGAGTTTTATGAGCCACTTTTTCGCCAGCTCGCGGTTCTGGTCGGGCACAAACTTGACCTGTTCGGCGAGCACCGTGAGAAACGGCGAAATGACGGCCTGGTTGGGGTCCAGGTTCTGCGTCTTGCACACGTCGGAAATGAGATCCAGATACTTGAACGGCTGGGTCATGAACCGGCCGACGGAGTTGTCGATGAGGGTGAGGGTGGAGGAGAGGGAGGACTCATCGTTTCTGACGAGATCCATGGAGTTGACCAACACGTCGAGAGTGGAAATCGAAAGCTGATTCTGAAACAACATGGTAGGGAGAGTTGTTTCGGTCAACGAGGCAGCCACAGACTGTCTCACCGTCTTGACATCCGTCGTACACAGCTTCAACAAGGTCGAAAACAAAGTATGTCCTGAGGCCGTCTTTTTCCACCAAAGTCCCGTCATCGACAGCTTTCCCTCCAGATTCATGGTGTGTTGAAACTCGGCAATGGAGAGTCCCGAGGCGGTGATGTTCTGTAGTAGACTCGCGGGCAGAGTCGCCTTGGGCAACATCTCCGGGAACAGGTCGCCGTATTGAGAACACAACAGAACGAGGTTGTATCTCAGAAGCCCGCCGTCTTTGGCCGTGTTGAGAGCCGTAAACAGGGCCTGGACGTTGACAAAGCGGGAGAGGAACTCTTCTCGGAACTGCAGGGCTCCCGTCTCCCATCCAGGCTGCTCGGAGAGGAATTGGTAAACCGACAGGTACTTTGTCAGCACGAGATTGAGAATCTGGGCGGAAAACTGCTGGATGAGCGGGGAATCCGACGCCAGACCCTTGGTGAGATTGTTGGTCGCCAGAGCGGAGGGAAGGACGCTTTCCATGATTGTATGCACAGGAGGACAATCTCGATCCTTTGCTCTTCGTGAGATGATTGAGGGAATCGGAAGCTGCAAAAACTTGGAGAAAAACGCAACCAACCCAACCCAATGAGTGGTCAACTTGGGGTCGAAGGACAGCCAGTTTTCGTTCTTCATGACCTGCTCGACAATCTCGGGGGCGTTTTCGAGATACCGCAAAGCCAGCCG
Organism: Yarrowia osloensis; assembly: GCA_900519015.1. Classification (NCBI taxonomy): domain Eukaryota; kingdom Fungi; phylum Ascomycota; class Dipodascomycetes; order Dipodascales; genus Yarrowia; species Yarrowia osloensis. Next base: position 2,095,120 of record ULGU01000001.1, read on the forward strand.
TTGACAGTGCATGTTTTCCCAGGGCTTGATGTTGGCCTTGAGCACCATCAGAAGAGCACTGTTGCGGTAGTCCAGCACGTTGACCTTGAATTTCCGCATATCTTCTTCGGAAATGTGCAGGCCGGCCTTTGACACGTTTTCCTTGAGACCGTGTTTCTCCTCACGAAGCACATCGACCCACCACCCGTCACACGGGTACAGAATGCCGTGTTCCGGGTCGGAGCCGAGCTGCATGAGAAAGTCTTCAGCAATCTGGGCACTTCCATCACCTCGATAAAGACGCTGCGAGATCAAACCCATGGACCATTCATTGAACAGAATTCGCTTGGACGTCTTACTAACACCATCATCGTTGAGCACGTGATCTCGCAACATGTCCAGCTGGTAGGCGAGAAACTTGGCCGAGTCCGTGTTCACGTGACGCAGCCACTGGACTCGGAGGCGGCGGCGGTTCACCAAAATGTCCGTCTTAGTCAGCGACGACCCGTTGGCCAGCCACGTGCACAGAAACCGGATCATGGCCTCGCGCACAGCCCGGTTTTTGGCGTCCTTGCCACGTGGCGGTTCCAGAGCAGGGTACTTGTGCGGTTCGGCCGAGGGGAACTCGGACAACAAGTCGGTGGAAAAGTAGCCCCGCTGGAACCCCACAATCGCCGTGAGCATCTTGATCATGCCCATTGCCACGGCCTTGTCGTGCGACGACGACGCTTTGACCACGTAGCCAATATGCGAGTCCATAATGGCCTTGACAAACTCGAGGCCCTTGACGGCAAACACGGGGTTGTCCAGAGCCTGGATGAGGTCGGCTAGGGTGGAAGAAGCAGTGGCGAATTTCGGTCGTTCTTCGCGTACTCCGATCTGTGTTAGTGGGAAGAAAGAAGAAAGAAACTGGAACTGCGAAGCAGTTTTGTTTCTTTCGATTTAGGTAACAGCAGGAAAGAAACTGGAACTGCGAAGCAGTTTTGTTTCTTTCCATTTATGGGAGTTGTTGGACCAGTCAGAGAGAAACGGAGAAAAGAAACTGGAACTGCGAAGCAGTTTTGTTTCTTTCCATTTATGGAAGTTACTGGACGAGTCAGAAACAAACGGTAACAGTTTTGTTTCTTTCGATTTATGCAATAACTCCGACCAGTCAGAGAGAAACGGTAACAGTTTTGTTTAGTGGTAGTCCTAGCAACCATTTGTGTCACTTCCCCCCTCCTTTTTGTGCCACTTCCCCCTCCTTTTTTTTTCCCCCATTTGTACTCACCACATTGACCCAGTAATTCATCACCTGGTCGTGGAACCCCTTGCGGACAAACTCCTCGAGCGCCGAAGAGTCGCCGGTCTCGAGATAATTCTCCAGCACCGTGCCCAGAATGTCCACCAGGTTGTTGTCCCGTCCTCCGTCTTCTTTCACCGTCGGTCGTTTGTTCATGGTGGTTGGTAGTAGAAGGAAGATGTGGGTTTTTTTTTGCCTGCAGGAAAGAAATAATTTAAACTTTACAAATAAGGTTTATGCACTTTGAAACTCCATCAGTTGGTGATAAAGACTAACCTACTCTCACCCAAGAACACCACACGCTCGATATCATGGACCGCCTGGAGTTGTTAAGGACCTGCCTCTCAGCAGAAAAGGCAGCAGATATCGCAAATACCTCCTCTCTCACGTCCTCGCTCTCCCCAAAACAACTGGCGTCCAGAGGCCTCGCTATCGTCAACCTCACTCTGGCCTCCCTGCGCACAGGATTCGGAGGCAAGCTGGTGGCCACTCTGGAGCCGGATATTTCCATCTCGCCGGAAATGACCGGCGGAACCGATATTCGAACCGGCGACCTGGTCCAAATCGTCGTGGGGAAAGCCCTCAAGGACAAGAGCGTGGAGGCTGTGGTTTTGAAGTCGACCAAGAGCAAGATCGAAGTGGCTCTGGACGAGAGTTTCGACGCGACGGACAGTCTGGACGGAGTCCGGCTGCACGTGATCAAACTGGCCAACAATGCCACCTACCGAAGAATGGAGTTTGCTCTGAATGATATGCTGAAGATGAAGGACATGTCTGATTTGATGCGTGTTTGTGTTGACAAGGAGACGATTTCTGACCACAAAGATGACCCCAATTTGGAGCTCTTCAACACCTCCCTAAACCCCTCCCAAATACAAGCAGTTCAACACAGTGTGGGATCTCCCCAAGTAACAGTGGTCCATGGACCGCCTGGAACGGGCAAAACACACACTCTGGTGGAAATCATCCGGCAGCTGGTGCACAAAAAGGGCCAGCGGGTTCTCGTCACTGGACCCTCCAACATCTCCGTCGACACTCTTCTCGAGCGTCTTCATCCGCATTTCAACGGCAATCAGCTGCTTCGAATCGGTCACCCTGCCCGTCTCCTCGAGGCCAATCTCCAGCACTCGCTCGACATTGTGTCGAAAACGTGTGACAGCGGCCAGATTGTGAGAGACGTGCAGGTGAACATTGACCAGCAGCTGCGCAAGATTTCCAAGACAAAGAGCGGACGCGAAAAGTACGCAATGTACAAGGAAATCGGCACGTTGCGCAAGGAGTTCAAGGAGCGGCAGAAGAAGGTGGTGGCGGACTTGCTTCTGCAGGCTAAAGTGGTTTGTGCTACTTTACACGGTACTGGAGACTCTTGTCTGAAGGATGTTCAATTTGATACCATCATCATCGACGAGATTTCGCAGTCGCTGGAACCGCAATGTTGGATCCCCATCTCAAGATATCCCTCGGCCCAGAAACTGATTATAGCGGGAGATAATCAGCAGTTGCCTCCTACTGTCAAATGCGAACAGAGCAAGATCAAGAAACAGCTCGAGCTGACTCTGTTTGACCATCTGGTGGGCAACTACGACGATATCAAGCGGCTTCTCAAGGTGCAGTACCGAATGCACGACGCAATTATGCAGTTTCCGTCGCAGGAGTTGTATGGCGGGTTTCTGGAGGCCCATTCTTCGGTGGCAGGGCATACTCTGGCAGATTTGGCTCACGTGACCGAGGAGTATGAGACGACTACTCCTGTTATTTGGATCGACACTCAAGGCGATGATTTTTATGAGCAGGAGGGGGAGTCCAACGACTCGCCTGGAAAGCTGAACTCGTCGCTGAAACTTAATCCCTCTCGATCAAACGACTCGGAAGCGTATCTGGTCCGTCGACATGTCGGCAAACTGCTGGATCTCGGAGTTTTGGAGTCCGAAATCGGCGTCATCACTCCGTACTCGGCCCAGGCGTCTCTGATTCGGTCGCTGATCCACCCTGCGAATCCCGGAGTCGAAGTGGCCACTGTAGACTCGTTCCAGGGTCGCGAGAAGGAGGCCGTTGTTTTGTCGTTGGTGCGGTCCAACCAGAACCACGAAATTGGTTTCCTGGGCGAGTACCGGCGTTTGAATGTGGCCATGACTCGACCTAGACGACATTTGTGTGTGGTCGGTAATATGGAGACTCTGGCTCGAGGCAGTGAGTTTACCCGGGCGTGGGCGAAACACGGGGAGGATAATGATGACGTTGAGTTTCCGAGTCTTGATGAGGTGATTGATTTGCAGCAGTAGACGGTAGCGAAGGGCACGGTAACGAAGGGCACGGTATCGAAGGGCCGAAGGTCCTGAGTGGACCCGATGAGCGGTTACCTGCAGACTGATGAGTGGTTACCTGTAGACTGATGTCGCCGAGACAGTGGTTCATACCTGTTGGACGTGGCTAATAACCTGTCAGACAAGAGACACTGTAAAGAGAGCATGTTGAGAAGAGAAGAGGACGGCATGTATATAGATAGGAATGCATTTTATATTGATGAAGATGAACTGTGTGTAACTGAAAGAGTGCTTGTAACAGGAGAATGGATACCAAATGGATTGAAATGCATACATACAGTAGGAGTATAGACGGCGTGAAGAATGTATCTATCAGGATGGAGTTCTTGTTATGTTGGTCGGAATAATAGATAGCAGATACTGGAATGTATATATTAATGTATATACTGATCGGGAGGATGGGCACCATATAGAAGAGAATTCTTTTACAGTGGCCTAGATAAAAGGTAGCATATACACTGGAATACATGTCAGATTAATCGGGAAGATGGTCAGAGTACAATACTTGGGTGAACACTTTTTAATAGTAAGATGGTCAGCTTATAGAACTGAATACATGTGTTTTAAATAGGATGTTGGATGGCGTGTAAAAAAGGGTTTCTTATATTGATCAGGAGGATGGACAGCATTTATGATTGATGGAGATGTTTTGGTAACGAGGATAGATGGCATGTAGATAAGTGTGCACAGTACCGTATTCAACCAAGGAGTATCTGGTACAAGTACAATTATTGATAAATAGGATTGAAATCAAGTAGAATTAAATGATATTTGTACTGTTCAGGAGCTTGGATAGCTTTTAAAAATGAATGTCTGCTATGATGACCAGAAAAACAGACAATATGTTAGACGAGGGAAAAGAAAAAATATGGAATCTATAATATGTCCGACTAGAGAACAGGTTGACAAGAGAAAAGGACGGATTCAAATTGGTACAAAGGAATGTTGGACGGGATAAGAAGAGTGTATAGACAGCGTGCTTGACTCACCCATCGAAATGCATGTTATATTGACCAGAATAATGGAAAATATACAGAGAGGAGGGGTCTTATACTGGCCAGCAAAATGGAGAGCATGTAGAAAACCGAGCAGGAAAATGGACAGCACGTGAGATCGGATAAAAAGGAATCTGTACACTGAGTAGGAGCAGACCTAGACCATGTCTTCCTTCTAGACGAGTATCGATCTGTAGACCATTTCTAAACTCTCAAAGATGCACCGATAAGGTGAGGGGAATGCCCCATCTGTCCCATCCCTTGTGATGTATGCACCTGATGCAGGCCCCATCTCCAGATGGTACTTTTCCGTCTTTACGGAAATAGACTTGGTGGAGTGGAGAGTGTGGTGGGCATGTGGTGAGTGAGATATATATAGGAGACGGGGACTGGACTTGGTGTGGATACGTACGAAAGACGACCAACCACAAATACAGACAAAAACACGACCAACCACAAACACAGACACAAACAGCAGACACAGACACGAATCAGCCACATCTACAGCCACATCTACAACCAACAAACAAACCAACCGATTCACCACATCTATCATGGCACGAGAAACTCGAAACCATCTTATTGCTTCGACTAGAGCAAAGTCGGTGGGAAAAGGCGAGGGAGTTGGCGGCACAAATGGAGTTGCTGATATGAACGACGTCAAGCCTGACATTGGTGACACAAAGGGAGTTGCCGAGAGTGTTGATGTTGATGAGCTCGATGCTGATGACGGTTTTGGCGACATTGACTTGAGTGTTGCTAAGCCAGACAAACTCAAGGATGACAGTCCTGATGTGACCAGCAAAGTTGAGAGTGAGTATTGAGGAGTTGAGGAGTCGGGGTTGCAGACATACACTAACGCAGATTCAAGCGAGATTCCTGACAAGGAGGTCGGAGTCAAGGGTGATCCGGTTGGTACTGCCGTCGATGACGTTGCTGAAGCCGTCGAGATCGCTTCGGACTCCGACAAAGTCCTTGAGGTCACTCCAAGCTCTGAGAAAGCCATTGAGGCTACTTCTGACTCCGACCAAGTTGACTCAGCTCCTGACTCAGCTCCTGACTCCGCCACTGTCGATTACACCACCATCCTTCCCATCTGCTTCGAGCCCGTCACCGTCGACACCCCCAAGGCTTACTCTGAGTCCCCTGGGCCTGAGAGTAATGTCGCGTCAGGCTCAGAGAACTCGGCTGACGCTTTCGTTTCTGCTGCTGCGTCGGACAGGGGATCGGGGGCATCAGAGCCTGCTGATGAGCTCGAAGCTGCTGACTCTGGTGATGTTGGTGCGGCTGAGTCAGCTCAGGAGGAAGGTGTTCCGATTGATGCCTCCGCTGAGCCTTCGGAACCAACTACTCCGGTCAAGGGGGTCGTGCTCAGGACTGTCCCTGCTGTGGAGAATGACAAGGCCGATGTCATTCACCCAGCTGACATCGCTGAGTCATCAATTGTCGCCTCCGTGGAATGCGGCAACTCTGCCATCGACGAGTCAGCTGCCAGCTCGGACTCATCCGACGGCGAGTCGTTTCACGACGCCTCTGACGAGCAAGGAACGTACGATCGGCCGCTGGAAGAGTCCGAGGAGATCAGCGTCAAGCTCGAGTCCGAGTACGACACGCCCATGACCACTCCCGAGGACGTGTACATTCACGTCAAGCCCCCGTACTCTCTCAAGCGGGCTGCGAGTGTTCCCTCGTCGGTTGGCTTGAAAAAACGGGCGGTGGCGTTTTCTCGGGATGATCATCGGCTTCCCACCAGAGAGCTCATCATGGCCATGCACGAGAAGCTGGTCAAGCGGTGGAAGTGATTGGGTAGAGTAGAGTACAGTAGCTGAATAGATTGATTAGTGTAGGCCGCATGGGGCCAGAACACGTAGGGATGGTAGATGGTGTGCCTGGGAGAGTTGGGAGCGCTGTAGATCTGGGAGAGCTTGTGGTGCCGGTAGACGCAGACCCATTATTATTTTAGATGCTAGTTCGTAGACCTTGTAGAGCCTGTAGGATCTGTAGAATGATGCCATTGTAGATGTTAGACCGTGGACCTGGTGTTGTAGACGTAGACCAGCAAACCCGGTACAACTAGACCTGGTAGATCTTAGACTTTATAGGTCTGGTACTAGATGGCCTGGTTGACTTGAGACGACCGTAGATGATAGACGCCGCTTCTTGACCCACGTTTCTATTATTATTTAACTCACTGTCTACTTGGTAATTGTGGAGATGGTTCCGTCGGCGTTGCCAAAGTAGGCGACGTCAGCATTCGTAAACAGGCCAGTCTCAACCACGCCCAGCAGCAGCTTGATCTTCATGTGCAGGTCCTTGACGGAGTCGGGCTGGATCTCGCCAAAGTAGGCGTCGACGATGAAGTTGCCGTTGTCGGTGATGATGGGTCCGGCCTTGCCGGGAGATCCGGGTCGCAGCACCGCCGACTGGGCGCCCATCTTCTTTAGGTCCGCAATGACCTTGTTGTAGGCGTCCGGGACGACCTCGATGGGGATGCCCTGGATCCACACGGTGCCCAGGGCCTTGGACTGCTTGCGGTAGTCCGCCACAACCACAAACTTGCGGGCGCACTCGGCCACAATCTTCTCCTGGAACAGACACGCTCCTCCGCCCTTGATGCAGTTGAGCTGGGGGTCGGTTTCGTCGGCGCCGTCAAAGGCCACGTCCAGATCGCCCGCGGAGTACTGGTCGATGCAGCCCAGCCGCAGGCCAGCGTTCTGGATCAGCTGCTTGCTCTGGAAGCCCGTGGAAATGAACACCGTGTCCTTGGTGAGCTCCTTGGGCAGCGACGCAATCTTTTCGGCCACGTACACCACCGTCGAGCCGGAGCCGATGCCCACGACCTTGGCGTTCTTGGGGTAGTGTTGCTCCACGGCCTGGTGGGCGGCGATTCGCTTGGCCTGCTCGAGGGGAGGTAGGTCGGAGGACATGTGTAGGGTGCGATGGGGGAGACGCAAAGGGAGACGGGAAATGGGTCGCAAAAGAGGTCGCAAAAGAAACCGGGAAAACACTTTGGATGAGTACTTGTACTCGGTCACTCGGTAATGGGTATGCAGGTTACTGTACCCGGGGTTTAGGTTGGCGTGCAGGAGTGGATGGAAGAGGACGGTTAGTAATACCGTTGAAAGTCAACTGTGTTGGGGACTAAATTTAATGCTCGGATTGTCAGATATATCTCTCAGTTGCTGGATGGTTGGAAGCCCAGTGATTAGTAATGAGCCATATAGATGGGCGCGTGAAAGAACGAATACTCCGTACATACCCGTCTGCACCGGAAATAATAGGAGCAATATGCATGCAAATTTTCGGAGGACAAGAGGAGGAATTGTGCTACTTTTTCCTTATTATCAAACGTGCGTAAGTCGCATTGGTATTGGTGTCCCGTATCTGTGCTGAAGCCGTATGACTCTATTTTGTAGCTATAACGCCAACACCAGTATCATCATTGTTACATGTGATGAACTGTTTTGACACCGGGATGTATCGTACTCGTACAAAAGGTCAATAATTCTCACATCCTTCTTGCCCAGCTGAAATCGAAGTCATATACTCCACTGTCTGCACCAATACCAACACCTACAGTTGATGTTGCTTTGGTGTATAGAGCCTACGCTGTCTCTCATTCGGTGTACCGAACCTACGATTCGTAAGTTTCATTCAGACACTCAGTCTACGCTTCATATCTGCGCTTCCTGTGTCTCATTCAGTCTACGCTTCATATCTGCCTACGCTTCGTAAGTCTCATTCAGCCTACGCTTCGTAAGTCTCATTCAGCCTACGCTTCGTAAGTCTCATTCAGTGTGCAGACACTCAGCCTACGGCTTCGTTTCTGCCGATTCGTCGTACTTGTAGCCGGTAACCCAATCCCTCCATCTCCCGCTTCCCTCCCCGGTCCGCTTGTCTCAATACCCTTGTTCCGCTAGCGATCCACTGGAGAGCCTAATGTGAGGTTTGAGGGAGTACGCTGACAGGATGTAGCACTTGTTTGACGGGTCCTTAGGAGTTGAGGAGACATTGTCCCGTGACTGGTAAGGTCACGTGACGGAATGAGTCCCAGATATCTCCAGCTGTCCCAGAAACTTGGTCAGACTCTCCATGCTTACGTCAGCATACTCGGTTCACATAATCAGTTTGGATACCGCTCGCACTGGACGAGTTTGTCCGCACCTGAGCTGTGCAGAACGGATAATCACTTGAAGATATTTTCTACTTTTTTCATTTTCTACTTTTTTTATTTTATTTTTCACATATTAACCGCGATTAAGGTTTGACAGGTCTGGGTTTTGGGGGAGTCCGAAAAAGTCTCAAATGTGGTCCGACCGTCGCGTGACTTTTACAGGGCGCTCCCTTTGCCTATGTAAGCAATCAATCAAAAAATGTAAGCTTCAGCTCCCAAACTCACGGTTCCGTGGACCTTTTGTTGTATCTAAGCTTTACTTCAGTGACCAAGTAATTGTCCCAACTGGAAGGAGGTTTCTTCATCTGATAAGCCAAGGAACCTGTTCAGCTCCCGGATCTGATGCGATATCGAAATTTGAAAGACGTACATTTATTTATCGCACCGTTTCGATTCACCTCCAGTGTTAAAAACTGCCCATTCTGTACTCGGTTCCTTCGCCATCCACTTCTCCAACCTCCCTCGGCAAATAAAGTTGAGTGGAAAATCAAACCCATTTGATTCACGACGATTCACGACGATCCAACGACGACATCGATTCAGCACGATACAAGCCGTCAACCGCTCACCCCATCCCCCATGTCAGAAGACCTCAAGAACCAGGGCAACAAGGCTCTCCTGTCGGGCCACTACAACGAGGCTGTGGACTTTTACACCCGGGCCATCGAGCTGAACCCCTCCTCGGCAGTGTACTTTGCCAACCGGGCCCAGGCCCATATCAAGAACGAGGCGTACGGTCTGGCGATTGCGGACTCGTCGCGGGCCGTGGAGCTGGATCCCAGTTACATCAAGGCGTATTTCCGACGAGCTGTGTCCAACACGGCGATCATCAAGCACAAGGACGCGCTGGTGGACTTCCGCAAGGTGGTCCAGCTGGCTCCCGGAGACGTGGCGGCCAAACAGCGGCTCGTGGAGTGCCAGAAGCTCGTTCGAAAGGCCGCTTTTGCGCTCGCCATTGCCGTGGAGGAAGGCCCGGCTCTGTCTGAGCAGATTGATCTGGACGTGGTCAAGGTGGACGACAACTACGACGGCGAGAAGATTGACGACGGCTACGACGCCGACGACAAGCCCGTGTTCACGGTGACGCAGACGTTTGTCGACGACCTGGTCGAGCGGTTCAAGGCCGGCAAGCTGCTGCATCTCAGATACGTGTACGCCATTGTGGTTGGCGCCATCAAGCTGTTCAAGGACGAGCCCACCATGGTCGAGACTTCCGTTCCCGAGGGAACCACCACGACGGTTTGTGGAGATACTCACGGGCAGTTTTTCGACCTTTTGGAAATCTTCAAGCTCAATGGCTGGCCGTCATCCACTCATCGGTACGTGTTCAACGGTGATTTTGTGGATCGAGGCTCTTGGTCGGCCGAAATTGCCATCCTCCTCTACTCGCTCAAACTGCTCAACCCCTCGTCCATCTACATGAACCGAGGCAACCACGAGACGGACGACATGAACGCGGTGTACGGCTTTGAGGGCGAAATCAAACACAAGTACAACGAGCGCACGTTCAAGCTCTTCTCGGAGTCCTTCTCGGCGCTCCCCCTGGCCCATCTCATTGGCGGCGCGTACTTTGTGGTCCATGGCGGGCTCTTTTCCAAGGACGGCGTCACGCTCGACGACATTCGGGCGTACTCGCGGTTCTCGCGAAAACAGCCCGGCAACTCGGGACTCATGATGGAGATGCTGTGGACGGACCCGCAGCCCGAAAACGGCCGCTCGCCGTCCCAGAGAGGCGTGGGTATTCGGTTTGGACCCGATGTTACTGAAGCTTTCTGTAAAGAGAACGGACTCAAGGGCGTGCTGAGATCCCACGAGGTGAGAATGGGAGGCTACGAGGTGGAGCATAACGGCAAGCTGGTCACGGTGTTCTCTGCGCCCAACTATTGCGATTCCCAGGGCAACAAGGGCGCGTACATTAATATTGGAGAGGATTTGGAGCTCCAGTTTAATGTCTTTGATGCCCAACCTCATCCAGATGTGAAGCCTATGGCTTATAGTAGTAGGATTATGGGATAGGCAGCGAGTGGCCGAAGGTCACGAGTGGACAACATCTTGTTGGTTGAATGTGGCAAAGTCTGACTTACCGGTTAGTTTTATGTTCCACAATCTGACTCGGTTCAACAATCTAATAGATATTTGCCACCTAGTTGCTTCCAATAAAATTGTGCATTTCTCCTCTTTAGCTATAGACAAGGGCTCAGGTGTGGAGGTGGCGAGAAGTCCATTTTGGGGAGTCAGCATTGGAGCGATTCAGAGGGGACCGACTAAAATTATACCAGTCGAAAGCCCCAGACTCAGGGAGTACATGTATCCAGAAGGAAACTGGAACTGCTGCGCAGTTCCAGTTTCCTTCGGTTGTGGAGAGAAATCATTGAGGAGGTTTGTTTCCTTCGGTTGTAGAGAGAAACATTGAGGAGGTTTGTTTCCTTCGGTTGTAGAGAGAAACATTGAGGAGGTTTGTTTCCTTCGGTTGTAGAGAGAAACATTGAGGAGGTTTGTTTCCTTCGGTTGTAGAGAGAAACATTGAGGAGGTTTGTTTCCTTCGGTTGTAGAGAGAAACATTGAGGAGGTTTGTTTCCTTCGGTTGTAGAGAGAAACATTGAGGAGGTTTGTTTCCTTCGGTTGTAGAGAGAAACATTGAGGAGGTTTGTTTCCTTCGGTTGTAGAGAGAAACATTGAGGAGGTTTGTTTCCTTCGGTTGTAGAGAGAAACATTGAGGAGGTTTGTTTCCTTCGGTTGTAGAGAGAAACATTGAGGAGGTTTGTTTCCTTCGGTTGTAGAGAGAAACATTGAGGAGGTTTGTTTCCTTCGGTTGTAGAGAGAAACATTGAGGAGGTTTGTTTCCTTCGGTTGTAGAGAGAAACATTGAGGAGGTTTGTTTCCTTCGGTTGTAGAGAGAAACATTGAGGAGGTTTGTTTCCTTCGGTTGTAGAGAGAAACATTGAGGAGGTTTGTTTCCTTCGGTTGTAGAGAGAAACATTGAGGAGGTTTGTTTCCTTCGGTTGTAGAGAGAAACATTGAGGAGGTTTGTTGGTGTTTTGATTCCTTCCATTGTTTAGCTCCATATATTGTTACTTGTAATAAAGATACGGAAAGTGACCATAGAGTCAGAGACTCTTGTGCTCTTAAAATCGCCATTGCAACTTTTGCGGAACATGCTCCCGGGGTGTGCGGTAATTGTGTACTTGGTCCCTTGGACCAGAGGCATGATTGTTCATCTCGTCAACTATCGGTAGGAGCGGACGTCATGCATCTTTCGAACTTGATCTAGACTCACAGCTTTGATACTTGTCAACATCTGGAGTTGCAGAAACCTATCAAGGATGGATAACGCTATAAAATAGAATGTCGGTTGTTTATGTTACATTAAGTCTTGAGTCCAGCAAACCACTGAGAGCAAAGGCACGACCGTGAGCATCTGATGTAGGTTCGACCTGACTACGTACCGACTACGAACAAATCTACTCTCTTGTAATCAGGACTGCAGTCTCTGATTGTAACTGTCCAGTCATTGACCGAGTCTCTGATTGTAACTGTCCAGTCATTGACCAAGTCCATACAAGCGTCCGAAGTAAATCGTCATCTGTTAATCAGACTAGAATTTGCAGCTTCTGGGTCACTGTACACAACCCATGGTCACAGAGCTAGACTCAGTAAGACGTCCTATAAAACTAATCAACACCCCAGGAAGTCATCTTGAGACACATTGTGCATGTTTGCGACTAAGGACAATAGCTGCGACTAAGGACAATAGCTGCTCCTGAGCTCCTGCTCCGGCCATCAACCCGATCCAACAAATTCACGTTGTCTGACGACACCATTACCTGTCTGCTTCACTGTATCTGGCCTGAAACGATCGTTGAGCTCATCCACCCCATCTAGCATTGTGAATGAAGTATGTATTTGTAGACAGCAGATTGTCATAATCTAGACGTGTAGGCAAGTGGCTGTAATGCAAGTGCTGTACTGTACTGTACGTAGTCCGATATGGTGTCTGTATGTACTGTAATTACTGTACAAGTACGTCGTAGTTATGTTCGTGTTGTCATGTGAACGACAGGTCCAAAGTTGAATAGTGCAAAAACTTCTGGTTCATACTCTTGGTCGATACTCGACATGAACAGTCGTCTATGGCGTGGAGCTTTAGGACTCTGACTGTCTTGGCGAGAGGTAGGAGATGTCCGTTTTGAACTGGACAGTACATTCTAGAAGTAGCGAGTGATTTGGATTCTTCTCTATACTAGCTACTGTTACTTGATGATGTGATGGTGAATATATGCTGGAAAATTTACAAGTAGACCTACAGTAGAAGTAGAGCGAAATTAAAGGACCAGGGTTGGTGGTTGAGTCTACTGCAGTTCAGCTTGAGTCTGACATCCAAAGTAGGTCAGTTCAAAGAGAGTCCGTAGTGCAACTGATGGAGAATTAGAGAACCTGTATCTGGACACCGTTGGAGTATTGAACAGTTTTTGAATGTCAATACATTGTCGATTAAAGACGCTCTACTAACGGGCTCTGTAGTCCGCAGACGAGCAACAGGTACGGTCTAGGAAACAAATTGGCAAGGTTGTTTTGGGCAACAAAATCTGTCATAACTGCAGATTTTAGTACTACAAGAAGTCGATAAAAAGATGTTGTAAGAAGCAGAAGAGTCCTCCAAAACGGATGCTCTGATTTTTTCACCCCGTCATCATAATAAGTTGTGGCCCAAATGTCTTTCAAACACCTGAAGACGCCAATTCTGTGAACTTACTGTACTAATACCATGCGTACTGTACAAGCCATCGTCGAATCTCCTAGATCAATTTCTATTGAGCTTCGTGACAGCGATTTCAACAATGTGTACTTGCCGTCACAAGCACGTTAATGGCTCCCACTTCTTACAGGTTCAGTCTACTGGCTCAGCCCACTTGTCAATGTCCTCATAACCAACAACGGCTTCACAACCAACAGGTAGCTTTTTCCATGACCAGCCGGTTGTTGTCCGCAGTATGAGCGCTCTACTGAACCCACACAGTCTACTGAACCACTCACAGTCTACTGAGTCTTCCTCACCTCCCGTTCTTAAAATACCCAATCCGTTACTATAAATAATGTGCTGTGTTGTGCTGTCAATGTTGAGCGAGGTGAGAGAGGTCAATGTCGGTCAATGTCGGTCATCTGGACCGAGGCGATCTGGACCGACTATCCCTGGACCTGCTCCGTACTCTTCTTGAGTCGGTTCTGTCTGAACTTTTCCTGGAGTCCATTCTTTCAGAACTTCTTCTTTCAGAACTTCTTCTTTCAGAACTCCTTCTTTCTGCATCTCTCCTGTCTGAACTCCTCCTCAAGTCTCTCTTATCTGACTCTCTCCTGTCCAAGTCCCGCCTTGAGTCTCGTCTTTCTGAATCTCTCCTTGGGTCTCTTCGTTCTAAAGTCCTCCCCTCATCTCTTCTTTCAGAACTCCTCCCCTCCCCCCTCTCCCTCCTCTCTGGGTATCTCCTTTCCCCTCCCTCCCCATCACCGTCACTGCCACTCTCCCTCTGCACGTCCATCCGCCTCCTCTTCTTCCTCCGCTTAGTCACAGACTGCTTATCATAGTCCTCATCTTCATCGTACCCCATGCCCACCTGCTCGGCTCCAGACAGCCCAGAAATGGGCAACCCCGGGCCCGACGGCTTCGTGGGCTCGTTGTAAATCTGCGTCAACGAATAAATCTTGTTGCGCGCCTCGGCCTGCTCCTTGTGGTGCCGCACAATCTTGTCCACCACCGACGAAAACTTGACATTGTGCGACGACGAAGTACGGGGCGCAATCTCCTGCAACTTTTCCGGCGGCGCTCTCATATCGAACCGAGTCACTCGACAGGTCGTGCTGGAGCTCGACACGCTTGCTGCTGGAGAATGTCGAGATTCTCGGTCCCTGGCTTCAGCCCTATTCTCGTCTCTGTGTCCGTCCCCATCTCTCTCCAACTCCTCCTTGATGAATCTGTCGAGAATCTCAAACTTGCGGGAGGCCCGCTCGCGCTCCACGCGCCTCAAATGCCCATTGTGCGAGTCCACGCCGGAAACGACCCGGGTGAGAAAATGGTTGTTGGGCCGGTTTCGGTGGCTGCTGGGGGAGGCTCTGTTGAGAGAAGTCGAGCTGTGGGGCCGAGTCGCTTCTCTCAAGAGAGCCTGTCGAATCTCTTGGTCGCTCATGGTGGTTTGTGTGAGACGGATATCGGGGCATTAAAAAGGTGGTGAGAGTGCGAGTATGGGAGTGGGTCTCGCAGCAGATACAGTACCGGTACCAACTTAATGTGGTGGGGGGGGGGGCACGGGGAAATTGCCGAATATCGTAAAAAACACGGAAAATCGGAAAAATCGGGGGAAAATTACAAATACGTATAAAGCGCCTGTCTCTACCGGCCAAAAATATCACCTGTCAGTTTCGTCCTCTACAACACCCCCTGAATCCACCCTCCCACTCCCCGAACAACTTAATTTAGTGCCATTTGGGAACTTGGAATTTGGGACCCACAACTCAACCCAAAAGACATACAAGTAACCCATAATCCATATCCATATCCATATCCCACATCCCATAGACTGATACTTTCATAACCCACTCAAGGTATAAGTACGGTACAAGTACCGGTAGCACCGAGATGGTCCTTTTTGGCCACCATCCAAATGACCTGCTTTGTCCTCTTTTGCGTCTACATTTTGCTGTTTTATTGCGCCCTATTGATGATTGTTTATTGGGCTTGTGATCGGGAGGCAAGAACGAGCGAAGCGAGTTCTTTGTAAGCGACTGAGTGAGCGACTGAGTGAGCGACTGAGCGAGCTCTTCGTAAGCGACTGAGCAAGCTCTTCGTAAGCGACTGAACGGGCGACTGAGTGAGAGAAAAAGGAGCTCTTCGTAAGCAACTGAGCGAGCTCTTCAAAGCTGGCACATCATCTGGGGGACACCAAAAACCGCTCTTATCACTCCAAATGAGCCATTCACCTTGTTTGGCTGCTATCGGCTTCATTTTATCCCCCAGCTACTTTACACCATCAGCTATTTGTTGGCATCAGCTATTTTTCGACATCAGTTATTTGCTGACATGAGCTATTTGTTGTCGATGTTCAAGCACTCGCTGACGCTCGTACATACTTGAGTGACATCAGCTATTTGTTGACAGAACGAGAAAGGAGGAATGAGATATGGATAGTTTTGGAACAATTACGGAATTATGGTCAATTATAACAAGAGTCTGGGATGCTTGTTGCGTAATATATAGCTAGATGCATTTCCCTAGAATCAAAAAAAAAACATCAGCTATTTGTTCTACTAGAGTGACATCAGCTATTTGTTGACGATGTTCAAGCACTCGCTGACGCTCCTACTTGAGTGACATCAGCTATTTGTTGTCGATTTTCAAGCACTCGCTGACGCTCGCACTTGAGAGCAACTTAGATCATGCACGGTTACGACACGTGGAGTTAGGGTATGCCAAATCGGGATGTGCATAGCCTTAGTTATAGCTGGATTATTCAGGCGTCGTTGTTACAGTGCTTGTAGGATCGGCTGACTAACCCAGTAGATCTGACTAAGCGATAAACCTGACTAATTACTACGCTTTGTACCGCCACCGTCATTCCCCACATACAATTAGATCCATGTGTCACTTTTGACAAACTGAAGGCAGGTGTGGACTAACGAGTTTGTAATGGAGTTTATTTTGGGAGGGGGAAAGAGACAAGACTTACTGGGTGGGTTTGGGGGGAGTTTTGAACGGGAAAAAACACCAATCGACTAATTGAGCTAGTCTGAATAAATATACGTCATTTTTTCGCCTCAAACCACCCTCAAACCCGATTTTTGACCAAACCCGCTTCTTCCCCCCTCTGTACTCACAACTTAGTGTGCAGGGTTGACGCATGGTAATTCTTGACTCTGCACTCTACGGCAACCATCGAGTTTAAAGTGGCTGCTGTCTGGAGAGTTATAAGAGACCTCTTCCCCCAGAAAACTATCTGATCAACACTACACCACAACTAACACAAACACACAAACACACAAACACGCAAACCCCACAAAGACCGGTTTATTCCACAATGACCAGCCCCCGAATCGCTATCGTCTACTACTCCATGTACGGACACATCCGACAACTTGCTGTCGCCATGCAGAAGGCCATTGTCGAGGCCGGAGGACACGCAGACCTCTTCCAGGTCCCCGAAACTCTCCCCGACGAGGTGCTCGCCAAAATGGGCGCTCCCCCCAAGGCCGAGGATCCCGTGGCCTCCACCGCCACCCTCGAGGAGTACGACGCCTTCCTGTTTGGTATTCCCACCCGATACGGCAACTTCCCCGCCCAGTGGAAGGCGTTCTGGGACCGAACCGGCGGTCTGTGGGCCAAGGGCGCGCTGCAGGGCAAGTACGCGGGCGTCTTTGTGTCCACCGGAACCCCCGGCGGAGGCCAGGAGGTGACCGTTCTCAACTCGCTGTCCACCCTGACCCATCACGGCATTATCTTTGTGCCTCTGGGTTACAAGAACACCTTTGCCCAGGTGACCAACCTCGAGGAGGTCCATGGAGGTTCTCCCTGGGGAGCCGGCACCTTTGCGGGTGCCGATGGTTCCAGACAGCCTACTCCTCTGGAGCTCGATGTGGCCCAGATCCAGGGCCGAGAGTTTTACCTGACGGTGAAGAAGGCTTTCCACTAGGATTAAAGAGAGAGCCTGTGCGAGGTACCACAGTAGTAACAAAGAGCCTGTGCGCAGCACAGAGCGAGAAGATCCAGTATTAGTAACAGAGCCTTTACGAGTATTGGAACCGGTAGTAACAGAGCCTTTACGAGTATTAGTACTGTAGTAACAAAGATCCAGTATTAGTAACAGAGCCTGTATGGAGTACTCCGTACTCGTACCGTAATCGTACCACAGTAGTAACAATGAGCCCGTACGAATTACAGCATGAGAGAGTGCATACTACCTGGTACCTGTACTGGTAGTGTTGGTAACGTAGAGCCTGTTCAAAGTGCAGTATATACTGCAAGTGCTCGTAAACGAGAGACAGTATGAACCGGTATTGCATAGTAGAAGTTGTACTCACACTGTGGATTTTTTTTATTTTTTTTTTATTTTTTTTGGAGCACATCGTGTACTTGTACAACGAGCGAGTTCTATCCGGACGATTGTAGTAGTCAAGTACAGGTAAAGGATACTACCTACAATGATGTAGCCTGTGTGAGTAGAGCACGAGAGAGTGCCGTTACATAGAGCCTGCACCATGGTACTTCTTCCTGAGACTGTCCATTTGTACTCAGTCTCCGTCGAGGAGATTCCCCAGGCTGCCACATTCAGTCAACTCACCGCTATAAATTTGGCGCAAATGTAGCAAAAATCAGAAGAGGTTAAAAGTGGTACCAAAATGCCCGCCTCGACGAGCTGAATCAAATGCTTGTCTTCTTGTGTTTGTAGCGTGGGTTTTTCGAAAGTTGTGGCGGTTGACGGGATTAAGGTGGTGGAGGGGGTAGTCGTCAGAAATGGAGATATAGGTATAAAAGTGGTTCAGTAGCTACTGGTTGGTAGGCAAGAGCTGGGGAATGTTTCTGAATCCGTTTCAAAAGAGCCTGTGCGAATCACAGCGAGAGAATGCTAGTATTAGTAACAGAGCCTCTACGAGTATTAGTAGTAACGAAGAGCCTGTACGAGTACTGTACCACTGTAGAGATGATGAGTATGTACGAAGTACAGCACGAGAGAGTACCAGGTAGTGCGTTGTGCAGCACTCGGACTCGAACTGTAGAGCCTGCAAGATTACAGCGAGAGTAATGATGAGGATCCATGTTGTACTGGTACTTGCTTAGACAAAGGGACCCGGCATAAGAGCTGAGAGTGAAGTTGAACCAGAATGAGGGTACATTTGCTGTGGAGAAGTGGCTTGTCGTAATTGAGTGAAGAGCGGACACTGGGGCCATTGGGGAGGGAGTGGACTCAAGTACGAGCGTCAGCGAGTGCTTGAACATCGACAACAAATAGCTCATGTCAGCAAATAGCTGATGTCGTGAAGTAGCTGGGGATAAAAGCCATATTACAGGACAAGTCTATGAAATGATTGGACAAATGTTGACATTCAATTCAGTCGTACTCAATTACAACTTTTGAGCGCGTAAATGACCCTGTTGATGGTCTTAGTGAGTCTACCAAAAGACACCAGGAGTACATGAGGTGGTCAAAGAAGGCACACGTCTTTTCGTGAAATCAATTCATGTGGTTCAATACACTCCTTTACTTTTAAAATCGTTCCTTCCTCTCCTTCAACCTGGACAGATTTCTACGGTCCACCTTATCGACGCATTGACAAGCATGAACCGAGAGTTTGAGACAGTGGTGGAGTTGGGTGGATGCAACGTGGTCTTCAGATAGAATTTTTGACGTTCCAGATTGACATTGTAGTGTTGTGTTCTGTTCTCTCAGAGTATCGGTAACTTCCGCGTCCAGTTGAGATTGATAGTTAGAATTTGTGAGAAAAAAAGTCTGCTGGGGGTGTCTATTTCAAGATTCAGGTGTGCTGGAGCAGCAACAACAGCTCAGAACAGGTATACGTACCTATTACTCCAACTAAAATCAGACTATATTCCCCCTCGTTCATAGAATATTTTGAGATATCACCGTTTTGCCATCGCTCCCCGACCTCCCTTGGTTGACGCGTTACTTTGACTTTACTTTGATAAGGCCGGTTAGTTGATTGTAAGCGGATGTACACAACCGATCATCATATGAGTTTTATAGCCCACTATGAGACTGCCGCTCACATGAAGACTTCCTGACAGCTCGAAGTCCGGTGCAACAGAAGTCCTTAAAACATTCTGGGGTTCTCAGCGAGGCATTTCTCACACAAGTTACTCTCAACACGTGTACAGTGAGTTCACCGAATTGGCAAGGTCGTTTTCAGGTGTTTGAAGGACATTTAGGTCACAACTTATTATGATGACGGGGTGGAAAAATCAGAGCACAGATCATGAGCGAAGCGAATGATCTGTCTACATCTTGAGATGTTCCATCAATCACAGACCACTCGCTTCGCTCATGGTCTGCTAAAATCTGAAGTTATGACAGATTTTGCTGCCCAAAACAACCTTGCCAATATATCTCCCAGACTGTACTCGTGCATAATGTGATTATGATTCCTCGCAGACAACTCGCAAGCTCGCAGTCTGCTCGTCAGACGTCTCTTCAACGGAAACAAAACTCGCAAGCTCGTTCTTGTTTCCGTTAGTTCACATCGTATTCGACGGGCCTCGGTCTGTGTATCACTGAAGCTGAAACCGGGTAACCGCTCATCAAAGACCTCGTAGAAACGTCAAACGCTCTTCATACAGCTTTGTCAGCACCCGAGTCTTTTTTCTGTCGCTCCAATTACCAATCGTACATTAAGTTCTCACGACGGACATACCTGTTTTAGATCGACAGCTGTCAGATCTTCATGGTTGCCTCGATTAATAATGCGATATGCGATTAATAATACATTGGATGACTGGAAAGTCATGCAGTTTCTGGTGTAGTTTTTGCAAGTAAAGAAAATTGGCTGGATGAAAAATTGTGCATTTTTCCACTAAAAAATAGCAGCCAAAAAATCCAGATTTGCGAGTCCTCAGCAACCATTCTGAAAGTCGCCGCCTCGAAATAGCCGTCACTCCCAGCAGCTGAATCTTGTCTTTCTGACAGTTGTATTTCAAACCGGTCAGAAACTTCAAACCTCTGACGGAGTTAAGAGATTGAAATTACAAATGAAACCTGCGACTGCTGTTTGAGAGCTGTTGTGAAGAGGCGGTCGTAGATTATATAAGACAGCTACAGTACCGCTAGATGACTATTCTCAACACCATCAACCACCCAATAACACAATGACCACCCCCCGAATCGCAATCATCTACTACTCCGTGTTCGGACACATTCGCCAGCTCGCTGTAGCCATGCAAACCGCCATTGTCGAGGCTGGAGGACAAGCAGACATCTTCCAGATCCCCGAGACTCTCTCCGACGAGATTCTCGCCAAAATGGGCGCTCCCCCAAAGCCCGACGACCCTCTGGCCACCAACGAGGTGCTCGAGGAGTACGACGCCTTCCTGTTTGGCATTCCCACGCGGTTCGGTAACTTTCCGGCCCAGTGGAGAGCCTTCTGGGACTACACCATGGGTCTGTGGGCCAAGCGAGCTCTTCACGGCAAGTTCGCCGGGCTGTTTGTCTCCACGGGAACTCCTGGAGGCGGTCAGGAAGTCACGGCTCTCAACTCCATGTCCACGTTGGCCCACCATGGCATGATTTATGTTCCCTTGGGCTATAAGCTCACCTTTGAGCAGGTGACCAATCTCGACGAGATCCACGGAGGCTCGCCTTGGGGAGCAGGTACGTTTGCGGGTCCCGATGGTTCGAGACAGCCTACCGCTCTGGAGCTGGATGTGGCCGGGATTCAGGGTCGAGAGTTTTACCTGACGGTGCAGAGGGCGTTCAAATAGGAGCAACACGAGCCTGTGCGAAGCACAGCGCGAGAGTATACCACCATTAGTAACAAAGAGCCGAATCACAGCGCGAGATGCTAGTGTTAGTAATAATGTAGAGCCTGTGTGAAGCGCGAGAGTATACCACCATTAGTAATAAAGAGCCTGCGTGAAGCGCGAGAGTATACCACCATTAGTAATAAAGAGCCGAATCACAGCGCGAGGTGCTAGTGTTAGTAAGACGAGTACAGCGAGAGTACCACCTGAACAATTGTACCCGGTAGTGATGTGGGCTGTATGAGAAGAAGAAAAGAAAAAAACTCGGTGTACAATCCCTCGGCTACGCCTCAGGATTGTGGTGATGTAGGCTGTATGAGTACAGCGCGAGAGAGTACATACCACTTGTAGTATGGTGACGTAGAGCCTGTAAGAATACAGTGAGAGAATTGAAATCATTGAGAGCCTGTAGGAAGACATTACCGGTAGTTTTGGTACATACTGTAGGTTGTACCGTGGCTGTCGCTAACTGTGATCTGTTCCTGGCTGTAGAAAGTCGTATGTGTGTGGAAGAGAGAAGGAAGAGAGAGGGAGGCATTTTGATACCCCTTATTATTTCATCGTCACGACAACTCTTGTGTCACGAACACCCCACCTGACTGCTTGCATATCGGCTCGTGTGATTATTTCAGCTTTGTCGAAACTCGTCATACAGACACAAGAGCAGTATCATTGTGAAGCCCTCGTTGAGCTCGTTCTTCTGAATAACTTGAAATTTCTATAGCACATTTAGATCCCTCAGAATCAGTCTCTGTCTCAATTCTACCACCCACCAACATGTTCAGCCACTCTTTGTTCAGCCTCTGTGTTCAGCCTCTTTGTTCAGCCTCTTTGTCCAGCCGTTCCTTGTTCAACCACCTCATCGCATTGCTTCCAATAAAATTGTACATTTTCCGTCTCATAAGTCAATGCAAGGCACGACGCATTCAATCAGTACTGGTACTACAAGTAGTAACAAAGAGCCTGTGCAAAGCACAGCGTGAGAATATTCTAGTGGAGAGTACCAAGTGCAGTACTTGTAGTAATTAATGAGTCGCTGTAAATTCTAGTGTAGCTGTCTACAAAGCCAGTAGAGAGCATACAGACAGACTAGAAAGTGGACCGTATGGGAGAATGATTTGCCAGATGCATGATACTACCTTCCTTAATACAAGCCAGTATCTGTACTCGTAGTGAAAAGTGAAGTGATGGCTCAATCATGGGGCCAGCTCAATTGACCATTAATCAGACTAAAAACTTCAAACGTACTGGTATACTTAAGACATCACCAGCTGCTAACTAATGGAACGTTCCCATTGCTGACATCTGATTCACCAACCATACAACTCAGAGTACAAGCAATATCCATATTACGTCAGCAACTACCACCCCAGCCACCCTGAAACTTTGTCCCCCAATTAATCTCAATTAATCCAGTTCCTCAACCTGCGTAAATCCTGCATTCCAAGCTCGTATTCGCTAGTCCGAGAAAATCCGTAGCCGAATACGACGCGATATGAACCACACCATACCAGCCACACAAAAAGGGCAAATGTCGCATTAAAATCAACCCTCACCACTCACGTGACAATCACGTGCCCACATCCACCCCATGACTTCCCCTCCTTTCCCAGTGTAAGATTTCGAATCTTGTCTTTGGGATGTTACCATCTCGAACTCCAATCTCATCTTCAACCACCAAAATCATGTCAGCAGCCTGCTACATCTTTGCAATACTCGCGCCGGTGTTTGTGCTGCTCAACGGCTTTTCTCTCCATGAAGCAGTGAGACATCCGACTTTTGGCGTCTACTCAGCAACCACACCCTTGCTCCTCTCAGTTGCGTTATTTGCCACGCTTCCAGAACTCACAAAAAGTGCTCAACCAACTTCAGCGCCAGTCTCCTCAATCCTACTACCGCTCTGCTACCTCGGACTAGCTCTTAATCTCGCAGCTACTCTTACTTGGACTTACAGACACTACCAACTGCGAATGCTGATTGTCAGAAACCAGTACGACTCGCATTACGATAAAGTGATTGAAAAATGCGGCAAAAGTACAGGACAAGTGGCGTTTGTGCACAGCTGCGAAGACGGCATTGCCAAGATTAGATCGCCGAGATTATCCGTGCTAGGCTGGCCTCACGTGACTCTCGTGGGGTATCTGGTGATGGGGGTGGTTTGGCTGTCTTCGAGTCATTGGGCTTCGGTGACGGCCAGTGGGTTTGAATAGGACGGAGGAGTCATGTGACGAAGTCACGTGACGAGGACGGGAAGCTGTGTCACGTGACGGAAGGAACCATGTCACGTGGTGTCGCCTGATGTCCATTGACTCCTTCCCTGAGTCAATAAAGAATGAGGGACGAGTTCCAGCTGGTGGAGTCAGCTCAGTCACGTGATTGCAAACTGAGTATCACGTGACACGAAATCGCGAGAAATAGCAATGCATACTAACAGATTGATTGAGGTGGGGAGTGAGCTTAGAGTACAGTAGTGTAGACGGGGTTTCGACTAGAGCGGGTAATGTTGATGAGGAGTATTCCTGTGGTCGTATAAATGGTATCAATAGAAGCGGGGGGGAATTTGGAGTCGATTCGTGTAGTTCTTACTGATATCTGCCGGGTATTCCTTCTTTTAGAGAGTCTTGAACGCTTGATTGACACTACGGACTGCATTAAAGCCCAAAAGAGACGCGGATGTGGGAGTAGGGAGGTGATTATGATTTTATTATAATCAGCGGAAAGCTGTGATTGAACTGTATGGATCTCTCTGAAATTCGGCTGGTAGGTCTGGTTCTAGAGACATGTACAGCTTCAGGGTCATCTCTTGACTGCAGGAGGTCGCCGAAGTGAAGTGGCGCCAGGCAAGTTCGTTAAGATTGGTGATAAAAAGACTCATCTAGCATCATTGGAGTCGGTAATAATTTTGGAATGTAATGGTACAATTTTTCTTGTCATCTGCTTTCTCAGTCTGGTTCCAGAGACACCTCTGACTGAGGACATTTCAAGCAGGATAATTCCAGGCAGGATATTCCAAGCAGGATATTCCAGGCAGGATATTGTGACCTGAGGTGGTGTGTATATAATTTACGGCGGCAGTTTCGAGATCGAGGAATATATTGTTTACGAAGTCTGCAGCTCAATTCTGCTCTAGAAGACCGTCAACTCTCATCTAAGTTCCATCAACAACCACACACAGTTGACGCTCAAAACTCCGGCTCACGTGGGACGAGATTTTGTGAGACAGGAATACTCAGGAATCAATATTACTCACTAAAGTGGATGCAAGGTTTCATTCCTTTTACTTTGCGTGACTCTGGCATGTCTGTATCCTTGAAAAGGCACCCCCAGTGGATTTCTTCCCCCGTCAAAAGTCAAGTAAATAGGCTCAACTGGGAAGAGGTCCACAAATCAGAACAAGTAACTGAATATGAAGACGAGTTGAGAGTCAAATGTCCAACATTCAATCAAACCACTTGTATCAAGCTCGTCTGTTCATAGAGCACCGGAGGTTCTCTTACACATTACTCAACCAAGTTGCACTACTCACCATATCACTCAATCAGTCTAGTACTGGGATCGTACCCAGCTCTAACATGATCATGTACTGTTTCTTTGCGTCTGGAACAGTTCCGGTCGTGTCAGAAGTTGTAGTTGCTGGTGAAGTTGGAAGTGGACCATAGGTCGTACCAGCCCTGCGTTACGATATACGGGCATGGAAAAAGGTCGTGTCAGCCCTGCGTTACGGCATGGACAAAGGTCGTGGAAACCCTGCGTTACGATGGTTGGCAGGTCGCATCAACCCTGCGTTACGATTGACTGGCAGGTCGCATCAACCCTGCGTTACGATTGACTGGCAGGTCGCATCAACCCTGCGTTACTACACGGAGCTCCATCAGGTTGGATCTGCAGTTGAAGACCTGACAACTCTTGCCGTCACTGGATATCCGAGAGTGACAGAGATCTTGTCTTCTCCAGCCCGATGGCTTGAACATACTTGTGACCGAAGACTACGAACAGCCGACATGGTCATGTCCATAGCTCGTTATATTGGAACTGCGCAGCAGTTTTGTTTCCTTCGATTGTGGAGAGAATTCATTGAGGAGGTTTGTTTTGGTTGTAGAGAGAATTGAGGTTGTTGTTGTTTTGGGCCATGTGAATGGCAGAATGGCTCACAATATTTCTTCTGTCAACTCATCCACGTTAACTAGAAACTCCAACCACACTCTGAACAACTAACAAACCAGGAGATCTCCGATCCATCCACATGTTGTTGTCTACCAGGAGATGGTCTCCGATCCAACGTCCAATTGTTGTTGTCCGCTCCTGACCTACGGCCAGTCGCTTCCGTGTCTCACTCTAATACATTAACTACTGTAGCCGGTGTCCTCTAATTCTCCTCCGCTGGTTATCCTCCATGAATAAACCAATAAATCACTCTCATGCAAAACCGGTGGATGTGGGGTTGTCAGTTGGGGGAGGTTATCAAGTCAGACAGTACTGGCCTTGAAGCAAAGGGTAGACAGAGGTTGTCTTCTGAAGCATAAAGTGAAAGGGAACAGGAGCAGATATGTAGACGGTGGTGTTATAAGAGCGTGACTAGTGACCAACGGAATCACCTCCCTGTTTCAATTCACTCGTTCATATGACAGAATGTCACTCCATGAGTACACTCCACAGAACACATTCCAGATAGCACACCAAACAATCTCCCTCGGTGGAATCTCACATTCAGCAGAGGCATGTCACATTTCGAACGTTCCATAGTTATAGAGACAGACAGCCCACACCTCTAGCTCACTGTAAAAGGAGCAACCCACATTTGAAATCCTCAATCCTCATTCAGAGGCAGACAGCTCATTCCAAGGAAAGTCAGAGATCCAATGAAAGCCAGTCAAATGAAAGCCAGTCAAATGAAAGCCAGTCCAATGAAAGCCAGAAGTCCAAATGTCGCCCTCAATGGAGTCGAGCTAGCAACCCACAGCTCACATTCC
Source organism: Yarrowia osloensis (assembly GCA_900519015.1). Lineage (NCBI taxonomy): Eukaryota > Fungi > Ascomycota > Dipodascomycetes > Dipodascales > Yarrowia > Yarrowia osloensis. The sequence continues at coordinate 2,121,355 of ULGU01000001.1, forward strand.
AGGGAGAGGGAGTAAGTAACAGCTCACATCAATTCGAGATAGCAAGCCAATAACCGCCTTCAAACCGCCTTCAACGGAGTCACACATTCAGAAAGGGGATTTCGTCACATCTCTCAATCCGATTGTGTCACTCACCACTCACAACTCCCATTCCACATCCCTCACTCCAAGAAGAGAGCTCATATTACTCAGCTCACGTCAAGCTAGCAAGCCGCATCTCAGACTCCAGGAAGAGGGAGTAAGTCGCATTTCAGCTGTACCTTGCTCAAAACCAAAGACAAACAGCTCATCCTCCATATTCGAGCGAATAACCCACATTCAGCACGAGCGAGTGACCACATTCAGCACTCGCTCGCATTCATTCGAGCTAACAAACCAAGAAGAGCGAGTTACTCACATCCCACACACACACCTCATTCTAGAGAGAAGACAGGTCATGAGAACAGTTCGTACCTCTCAACTCACAATTCACATTCCAAGGAGAAATCAGGTCATTCCTCTCAATTCACATTCCAAGGAGAGAACAGGTCATTCCTCTCAATTCACATTCCAATCGAGCTTCGCTTTCTTGAAATGCTAGCAAACCAAAATCACCCTCAACAGAGTCTCGCATTCACTCGAGCTGCGCATTCACTCGAGCTTCGCTCTCGGAATGCTACGCTCTCTTGGAATGCTCATCTCCTGCTCACCACCACCTTGTACGGAAACGGACTCGTCTCGACCGTCGTAATTGGCGGAATATGGTCCTTATTCCCATTCACATCCGCGGCCATGGCCATGAGCACACTCTGCAGCTGCTGCTGGACCAGTCCTCGCATTTTCTCCGTCTCCACGTCACTCCGACACGTGACCGCCCGAATCCGCACTCTCCACTGTTCCCACAACTTGTCATCATTTTTCCCGAACCACGTGCTTTTTTTCGTCCGTTTTTCGAAAAACTGCACCGTCAGGTCCATTTCGCCCGCCACCACGCCCGGAACCGGCCCCACAGCAGCCACTTCGGTCTGTTTGGCTCGTGGCAGTTCCGCAGGAGACGAAGACAGCTCCAAATCGGCCCGTTCGCCGTTTTCAAGCGACTTTGACAACAGAGACGCGTTCTCGTCCAGCAACTGCGCCAGCTCCTGGTTTTCCTTGGCGGTTCCGAGCAACGGATGAGGATATGTGATGTTGACAAGTTCGCGAGAATCGGGGGAAACGGAACCAAACAACCGATGGAACAGAATCGACGAAAGAAGCGCTGTGTTAGTAAGCAGACACAAGGGACGTGCGCAGATAATGACTCACCCTCGGCCAGCGGCTTGAGCAGCTTTTTGTCGGCCACTATCGAGTACTGGAATTCCATTTGTGTATAGTGTGGCGTGGATGGACAGGTGCATGTACCATGCATGGGGATTTGGGGGGGGGTAGTCACGTGAGGGAGAGGATTTTGGACACGTGATGGCTTTGGTCACGCAATGGCTTTGGTCACGTGACAGATATACGGGTTTTCTTCTGGTGGTACAATATATTTATGTGTGGTCTCGTGATTGCCCCACAACCACCCGTTGGGTATGAACAGCATGTTGAGTTGCGTATATTGAATTAGCGTGGTATAATATTGTTAATGGCGATTTACCCGAATTAACGTAATATTCATAAATAATCTGGATTTATTCAGGAATTTGGGGTGGGGTGGATAATATGGGTGGTGTATGATGATGGTCACGTGACTAAATCACCTGAAACAAGCGCGTGACTCGGCCAGGTGTTTTGCATCACCAGACCTTCAATGTTACATCTCCTTAGCTTGGTGGGTTGAGCTATTAGTGAGAGATGGCGGGGAGGTCACGTGGTGGAGAAAGTGGGGGTTTTGGTAAGGCTGGTGAGATTACAGGGAGGTTTTTGCATTTTCAATTCATTTTTAACTCATTTTATGAATTTTTATGAATTTTTATGAGTTTTTATGAATTTTTAATCCTATTTTATTCATTTTTATTCATTTTTTATTCATTTTTATTCATTTTTATTCATTTTTATTCATTTTTATTCATTTTTATTCATTTTTATTCATTTTTATTCATTCTTATTCATTCTTATTCATTCTTATTCATTCTTATTCATTTTTATTCATTTTATTCATTTCATTCATTTTTATTCATTTTTTATTCATTTTATTCATTTTATTCATTTTTATTCATTTTTATTCATTTTTATTCATTTTTATTCATTTTTATTCATTTTTATTCATTTTTATTCATTTTTATTCATTTTTATTCATTTTTATTCATTTTTATTCATTTTTATTCATTTTTATTCATTTTTATTCATTTTTATTCATTTTTATTCATTTTTATTCATTTTTATTCATTTTTATTCATTTTTATTCATTTTTATTCATTTTTATTCATTTTTATTCATTTTTATTCATTTTTATTCATTTTTATTCATTTTTATTCATTTTTATTCATTTTTATTCATTTTTATTCATTTTTATTCATTTTTATTCATTTTTATTCATTTTTATTCATTTTTATTCATTTTTATTCATTTTTATTCATTTTTATTCATTTTTATTCATTTTTATTCATTTTTATTCATTTTTATTCATTTTTATTCATTTTTATTCATTTTTATTCATTTTTATTCATTTTTATTCATTTTTATTCATTTTTATTCATTTTTATTCATTTTTATTCATTTTTATTCATTTTTATTCATTTTTATTCATTTTTATTCATTTTTATTCATTTTTATTCATTTTTATTCATTTTTATTCATTTTTATTCATTTTTATTCATTTTTATTCATTTTTATTCATTTTTATTCATTTTTATTCATTTTTATTCATTTTTATTCATTTTTATTCATTTTTATTCATTTTTAGTTCTTTTTAGTCCTTTTTATTTAATCCTTTTTAATCCTTTTTAATCCTTTTTAATCCATTCTTTTTAAATTCTTTTCAAATTCTTATTCAATTCTTCCTTGTTTTCAACCCTCCCAACCCTTATGTAAGCTCAACTAAGTGCTGTGTATTGCGTCCGTATTTGAGGTCTTCAAAACAGTCAAAATGGAGACTTTCGGAACGGGAAAAAACGGTAATATACACTAGACACTAATTCAAGTCATTCTACGTACCTAGTTGATTTCTTTCTCTGACCAATACTCCATCTTCTTGTATTATCCCCCCACCTCTGAAAAACCCTATCCATCCTTTTTCTGCACTCCACCATCGACATCTTTTGCACCCAACATGAGCGAGAAAAAAGGCCGACGAGTGATTATGGATTCGGACGAGGAAGACGAGGTGGACGTGCCGCAGCAGTCGACTCTTGCCGACGATGTTTTTGGCGGAGATGAGAGCGACGGTAAGGATGAGGAGAAGGATGGTGGTGATGAAGACAACAACGACGATGATGACGACGACAAAGACACCAACAAAAAGACCACCACCACCACGGCTGACGACTCCGAATCGGACCTTTCCGATATCGAAAACGACAACCTCTTTGGAGAAACAGGTGACACTCGATCAACCGCCGAACGTCTGGCGGACGAAAACGAGGACGACTTTGAGGAGATTGAGCAGCAGGAGCTGGAGATTGCGTTGCCTCGGTTCCCGCCGGCGATCAAGCCGTCGGAAAAACTCTTTCTGAGCCGAGTCCCCGCTTTTCTGCAGATTGATCCGCATCCTTTTGATTCGTCCGAGTTTCTGAAAGCCGCCGAATCGTCCTCCAAGGACGCGGACACGTCCAAATCGCTGCGGCTCAAGACCCAGGCCGAAAACACGCTGCGGTGGAAGTATGGCAAGGGCGGCGACGGCTCCACGGTGACCAAGGAGTCCAATGCCCGGTTTGTCAAGTGGAGCGACGGGTCTCTTTCTCTGCAGCTTGGCGAGGAGCTGTTTGACGTGATTCGCAAGCCCGTGGAGGACACGTCGCTGGCTCTGTCTCATCCCGAGCAGGAGGTTCTGCAGACTTGCGGCGTTTTGTCGGAGAACTTTTCCTACGTGCCTACTTCCACCAAGTCTCTGACTCACAAGCGACTCACGGAGGCTCTGGCTAAACGCACGCTCAAGTCGGCGGCAGTTTCGTCCTGGGACACGACCGACGATCCCGACAAGGTGCAGCGAGAGGCCGAAAAGGCCGAAAACATGGCCAATGCGGCGCGTCGAAAACTCGAGAGCAAGAGACGGCAAGCTGAGGAGGACTTTGGCAAGACGGCAGCAGACGCCATGGCCGAGGACGAGGAGATGGAGCAGAGCTACGAGTCGCGAAACGTGTACGAAGAGGACGACTTTGTGGTCGATGACGATGAAGAGGAGGACGATGAGGAGGAGGAGCGGGCCAAGAGACTGCAGAAGCTCAAGTCGGATGGAGCAAAGCTGTACAAGAACCGGCGGGATCTGGAGGAGGATGAGGAGGAGGAGGTGGGGGTGAAGAAGCGGAGGGTGATTGATAGTGATGATGAGTAGAGGGAGAGCGATGAGGGAGAGCGAAGCTCGACCGAGTTGCGACCATATAGCGAGACGAGGGAGAGCGTAGCTCGACCGAGTTGAGCGAGTTAAGGAGTGACCGAGTTGAGCGAGTGAGCGAGTGAAGGAGTGAGCGAGTGAAGGAGTGAGCGAGTGACACACCATTTCAGTCGACTAGACTGATTTGAATGATGTTAGTCAGTTTGTTCTATCTTGTCACTGGTCACTGGTCTCTTTGGTCACTGGTCTTCATGTTCTGTTTGGCCTCTTGGTCAGTCTCTCGCTCACCGACCACTCTAATCTCTCCCAACACACGGTGTTCTCCCATGGAGGGTGAACGCCCCCACACGGATGTAAATTAATGGGATTTGTATGTATAGCTAGTTGTAGACGAGCACTCCTGTAAGTATATCTAGTTGTAGACGATTACTCCACGAAATCACCAAGTAGCAAAGCTCTTCTTTCGACTCAACACACCTGCTGGAGGAGTGAGGGCAGCGTAGCTGCTCGAACGATAGCCGAGAGTCAACCTGCACGTTTGACGAACTACAGTACCGGTACCGGTACTTGTACGGTGAGTTCGGTGAATTGGCAAGGTCGTTTCCAGGTTTTGAAGGACATTTAGACCACAACTTATTATGGTAATAGGTGAAAAGAATTATATCATCCGATTCGCAAGACTCTTCTGCTTCTTATGACATACTTATTTCGACTTCTTGTAGAACTAAAATCTGCAGATATGACAGGTTTTGTTGCCCATAACAACCTTGCCAATCATCCTTCCTGACTGTACTTGTACAACTACAGTAGATGCATTGTAGACCACTGTACTTGTACGAGAAAGCTCTTTGTCTTTTACCAACAATGAACAATGGAAACACACGTAAAGACGTCGACTACTAATCCCGTTTCCACCTCCGACTCTTGTTCCCGTCATTGTTCACCTTGTTGGTGTCATTGTTCGAGGTTGTGTATGTAGAGCGAAATACCTTGTTCCGTAATTCCGCAAAGTGTGGACTGAAAAAGTCCCAGAACAGACGCGTTTGGGACTTGGATTGAGTCTATTTGGGGAGCCCGAGACAAGGATATCTTCCTTTTTGTTCTGGAGTAATCCGTTGGTTTTTTCAGTACACCGATTATAGAGCTATTGAGAAGAGCGATTTTGATTATTTCTTCTTCTTCATATTAACCGCCTGATACCAATAGAGACAGTGTTCCTGATTGCAGTACAGCCTGGGAGGATAATTGGCGGTTGTTATGGGCAACAAAATCTGTCATAACTGAGATTTTAGTACTACAGGAAGTCGATAAAATGATGTTGTAAGAAGCAGAAGATTCTTGCGAATCGGATGATATGATTTTTTCACCCCGTCATCATAATAAGTTGCGGCCTAAATGTCCTTCAAAACCTGGAAACGACCTTGCCAATTCTGTGAACTTACTGTACGGGGCAGTCCATAACGCTCTGCTTAGTCTCTGTTCAGTCATGAAAGATTCTTCAGCCCAAACGGACTGTGGACTCTGCTCAATGTAGAAAGACTCTGTTCAGTCTCTACAGCTTTCCATTTGTTGTACTCTCTCCTAGTAACTGTGCGAGGTTGAGAGGCTCAATGTCAGAAGACTGTGTGTCATCAAATCCTGTCTAGAACCCATCGATGGACTCGTGCTTTGTCCTGATCCCAAACGTGGCTCGAAATTGATGTTCAATAGCTTTTAGGGGTACAACTCAGACAGTCAGCACAATCTATGGTCTGCTCCCCTACAGTACAACCCTCACGTGAATATCTCTACGACATTTAAATGATACTGGGTAGTCACTCACGTTGAGGTCATTCGTCCAACTATTCGGCATAGACTTGTGGTCTGTTAATGTTCGTCTGATCCAATGACGGACAACAGATGGTTGAACATGGGTCGTCGGACAATTAATTCTTACGTCCACATGAGTCCCGGTTCACTTGTCAGTAATTCGGCATGTAGCGAAGGGTCTAATATGCCTCTTAGACTGAGTTACTCCAAGCTGACATCCACAACCACAACTGAGACAATTTTAAATACGGTATAGACATGGCTGTTCATACATAAGTCATACTGTTCACGTCTTCGATGTTTTGGCAACAAAACCTGTCATAACTACATAGTACTACAAGTCAATTTAATGGTGTTTTGACTTGGCTCTGTAGAAGGAGTCCGGTGGTGTGAAGACTGTGGATAGAGCTGTTCGAGGCACAACCAAGTAAAACCAAGTAAAGCTTGAACTGACGAAAACCAGAACTTGGCACCAGATAGTGATTATCTCGGAAAAAATGTATGGCTTTAAGCTCCGGTTTTGAGCCACTTGTTTAGAATGTCACAGAAATAAATAGAAATCAAGGCTTTGATTACCTGTACAACGTCTGCAATACCGAAATAGGTACCCCCAGCGGAACTCTACATCTCACTATTACCAACTAAAGTCTTTAAGTAAGGCGAGTTGCCAGACTGTACATGTTGACAGTCTTCTCGTTGAGTCCATTCAGCTGTAACTAGAGTAAATCTAGATCCAGAGAGGCTCGCTGTACGGCAGTACCAATCAAACTGTCATCTGGATCCAAAAAGTCCACTCTTCAACTCCTGTCTGATTCTCCATACCACAGTGATGTTTACCAGATACAGAACACTGACTACAGAGAGTCGTACACTCGGAAGACACCTGAAGACATTAGTCGCTTAGGAACGCACAATCTGAAGAAGCACGACGACTTCACTACCGCTCTGGATTCTCTAGTGGGCTTTCTCACCAATGCTCCGGATTGGCACTCAACTGAGGTACATGTACTTTTGGAAGACTGGGAGGCACATTTGAGAGGTACTTTTGGAAGACTTGAACGGAGGCATGTGTCACTGTTCCTTGAGTGGGAGTCACGTGACCGAGTGACGTCGACACTACGGATTCTTATTGGTTCAGTTACGATCAACAACTCATTCAGAAATGTCCACCACTGTCAGTCACGTGAGTGCAAAAGCTCGGAGATGTTAATCAGGTTTGGAAATGAATTTAACCAATAGATTAGGAAATTCGGCTGGTCGAATACTTCTAACCGGTTAATCTACGTCCAGGCTGGCCAGGCAAGTAGCGAATTGTGACAGTATCTAAGTCAACGTTTACTGAATAAAAGTGGGTGTTATGATGGAGCGAGAAGCAGCCGAATACGAGCTCGGAAAGTGCCGGACAGAAAGTGCCGAATACGATGTCTACAGTGTTGGTGGAGTGGATTTCTGTGCAAGTCCCAAGTCAGCCAATAGTGTGAGCTGGGAGTGTTAGACTGTCTTCTGAGAGTAGATCCAGTAGACCTATATCGATATAAATAACACTATTGGATTCGCATTTTGTAGCTGACTCCAACGGTACTATTCTCAAGACCATTTCACGAATTTTTGCTGACTTAGTACCTCAATACGCTCCACTTCAGCAGCCAAGCGTATCGAATATGAAGTCTGGAGCCGGAATAAAATGGTGAGAGGTGATCAAGGCATATCATTTTGTTCAGAATCTTCTCCTGATTCAGATGGTGTCATAAAATCCACCTTTTGTAGTATACTGATGTGAAGTTCCGTCCTCGGTTGAGATTGTGCCGTTCTCGTATCCATCAGAGATAGGGAGCCCATGTGGTAATTGTACAAGTATGTAAATACTGTACTCGTATACCTCCTTGTGTAATATCCGCTTATTCGTCCGGGGACCCTTGTGGTAATATCGAGTCCGCGCTGCCCTGCCAATTTCAGCTCAATAATACTCTTCCAGCGGTATTATTCCGAGATTGGTTTTACGAACCGTGAACGTGATATCTCATCACAGTATTATTAGTGTGGCTCGTATAATGTATTATTGATCTTTGGATATTAATACGGTGATGCCCACTTTGGGTGGCTCTTACTCAGACTCATTAGCGCCCACTCCTTCTCACTCTTCCACTCACTCTTCTTCTTTCCCACCAACTCTTCCACCCACTCTTCTCTCCCACTCTTTCCTTCTCCATAACAATCCGTTATAGCCCCTTGAACGGACCCACTGTGGCTGCAGAGCTACAAGTAGACCCGTAAAGGTTACAGATAGGAGGTGTAGATATGTATGGTGAGACTGAGATGAGACAAGGCTCGAAGCGGTCAATGGGAGGATGAGTGAACATTCTTGATGACGTCAGACTTGTACAAAGTAGACGGAACGATCCTTCCTGAGAACGAGTAAGAACTGTGGATAGTCCGTGGACATTCTAACAGTCTGGTGTTCTGTTCTGGTTGATTTCGGTGTCCTTCTGTTTCACCAGTCTCTCTCGTACTTGTACTCCAATCTACAGCTCTCCTGCAATAAACGGCATTGTGTACGTCTATGTAACGTCTCTGTGACGTCTATGTAACGTCTCTGTGACGTCTCTGTGTACGTCTGAACACCCTCAACCGCCCCGCCCACTCTACGCTCGTATCTATAACCACTCTGGTCGTCACAACTCGTTCCGAAGATCAACACTGCCCAACATTTCCACTCACCCACTCACTCACTCCAACTCTCCTTGATTATCGCACCTTATCCACTCCCTATCCAACGGTCTGGCATAGCCCACCCTGACAGAGTTGATAGAGTGAGAGAGTGAGAGAGTGGAGGTGATAAGAGGTGAGCGAGAGAGGCGGAGTCGTGTTACATTGATCTTTGTTGAGTTGGAGGAAGGTCGGGTTGAGAAAAAAACGACTCAGAATTTCTAACCCCCCTTAACCACTCACTTGCTCCGTGGCAACTCCATTGCTGGTACAGCAATTGCTGTGTTTTCTTTTGTGAAACACGGTTAGCCAAACTCGAGTCGAAATCTAGTCTTCCGAGCGGTCACGCCTTCCGAAACGTCCTCGGACTTGAGCTGTCTTTCAGAGCCACTCTCACTTTTCCGGACCAGATAAGCCTTCCTCGTAACATTGGTCCGTGAGGAGAATAAGACGAATTCGACTACTGTACTGGTACAAGTATTTCCACAGGAACAAAACCAATCGCACTCGAAATGCCAACTTTCACAAGCTGTCTCAAACGTACAAACGTCTCAGCTTAAAATATGCTGCAAATTTCTCGCCAAGGGGTTTCATTTTTCGCCCGTATTTTATTTTTCTAAAACCTCTGAGACACTGGACATTCCGCTTTTGGTCTCTCTCTCAGCTGCATCATCTGCAGGGACTGCTTCTGCAAGGGGAGCGTGAGACATTAACGGTTGGACGTGGTGATTGGGGGGAGATTGAGGTAGGTGGGGGGGAAAGCGGGGGCCGGAAGTTCGATTATTTGTCCGAATTGTGGGATTTTCATCCAATTTCTACTCCGAACGCCCACTTTTCCACGGATTATTTACGACCTCTGTACCGAGTTTATGTATTCCTCCCTTTAGCTCCCTTTACGCTCTCTTCCTGAATGCACGGTTTATTGACAGCATGACGTCAGCGAGGAGAGCGGGAGTGAGTGAGTGGGTGCGGGAGAGTGAGAGTGAGTGGGTGAGCTCGAGAAAGATGGAACTCGTACCGGTGCTGAACTTCCACATAAATGACAATTTTGTTCGTCTTTTTAGTGGAACGACCCAGATAAACCACGGATAAAGCAATAATGCTCCAATATCACGCTCACACCCGCTCACCGCTCGATCACTCCGATCTCTAGGTTAGCAAGACTGTCTGGCAACCGCTGACGCTCACTTTTGGCCCTTGTCACCATGTGCTTACGTTTGCTAAAGGTAAACCGTATGATTCGGCTATCAGATAACGGTGCCAGGGTGGAAGGGTGGATGAGAGTGGTTGGAGGGAGGGAGGGAGATTGATTTTTGTCCGGTGGAGATTTTTGTCCTGACTACTGTACGTAACTCGTCTACTGTAGTGCATCAACTACACGTCAACCACTTACAAGTACCGTAGACAAGACAGGTCATTCACCTCAACCAGTGACCTCACTAATTCCAACCGCTCACTACTCCAAGACGATTGCTGGACTCCAATCTGCCGATATAGTTGAGGCCATAAATGTCCGTCAGCTGGACAAAAATGTCCGCCACCCTTCTCAAACTCTCGGACTACATCCAATATGCCTCTAAGACTGCATCTCAAACACTATAGAGCGTGAGATGATGACGTCACGAACCGGAGCTCGTTTGTTATATAAACCGTAGGGTCCTCCATTGAAATCCTCATCAACCACCCCCAACAACCACAATGACTTCTCTCGACTTTACTCTCAACAACGGCAAGACCATCCCTGCCATCGGACTCGGCACCTGGAAGTCCACCACCGAAGAGGTGGCTGGAGCCGTGGAGTGCGCTCTCACCGAGGGCGGCTACCGACACATTGACACCGCCTTCAACTACCGAAACGAGGACGCTGTCGGTCTCGGCATCAAGCGAGCCATGGAGAAGGGCGTCAAGCGAGAAGACATCTTCGTCACCACCAAGATCTGGGTCACCTACCACGACCGAGTCGAGGAGAACCTGGACATGTCGCTGGAGCGACTGGGTCTCGACTACGTCGACATGCTGCTCATCCACTGGCCCGTGCCTCTCAACCCCAAGGGAAACGACCCCGTCTACCCTCTGCGACCCGACGGCTCTCGAGACATTGATGAGTCTGGCTCGCAGCCCAAGACCTGGAAGCAGATGGAGGCCGTGCTGAAGACCGGCAAGACCAAGTCCATCGGAGTCTCCAACTTCTCCATTCCCTACCTCGAGGAGCTGCTCAAGGAGGCCGAGGTTGTGCCTGCCGTCAACCAGGTCGAGCTGCACCCTCTGCTGCCCCAGCTCGAGCTCATGGACTTCTGCAAGAAGAACAACATTGTCATGACCGCCTTCTCGCCCTTTGGCTCCGTCGGAGGCCCTCTGCTCAAGAACGAGCTCGTCGTGTCTCTCGCCGACAAGTACAACACCTCTCCCGGAGGAATCCTCACCTCGTACCACATTGGCAACGGCACCGTGGTCATCCCCAAGTCCGTCACCAACTCGCGAATCGTCGAGAACGGAAAGTCCGCCGTCACTCTGTCCCAGGAGGACCTCAAGGCTCTCAACGACCTCCACAAGACCGAGGGCATCCACCGAACCTCCAAGCCCAAGTGGGGAGTCGATCTCGGTTTCCCCGACTTTGACTTCTGCTAGATGGAGAATAGAATAGACTTATTTATAGACATAGACATTAGAGAGATTGATTTACTGAGTTGTATTGTGGTGATTTGAGTAAACACGTAAAGCACAGGTATTAACGGATCGGAGCAGATTTGACATTGAGAGCAGATTTGAAATTTCTGAGAGCAGATTTGAAATTTCTGAGAGCAGATTTGAAATTTCTGAGAGCAGATTTGAAATTTCTGAGAGCAGATTTGAAATTTCTGAGAACATATCTGCAAAGAGCCAACCGAGACGATCGCTCTGATGCCAATCACGCCGCTACAACAAAGATTGAACACCCTCCGAATTTTTTTTCACCCCCAACCTATTAATAGCTTATCGCTTATTGATAAGCATTATTAAGGTTTCGGTAACTACAAAATTTAGTCGCGCTATTTACACGTTGAACCAGAGACCACTGTTGGTGGTAATTGATGTCTTTGTTCTACTCGGAGTGACGTTAGTGAAGTTTAGAGTATTTTGGTGCTATTTTGACACGGTTCTGGATTTTTTGGTAAAAACAAAATCCAGTCTTGATTTTTGGTAAAAACAAAATCCAGTCTTGATTTTTGGTGAAAAACAAAATTCAGTCTTGATTTTTGGTGAAAAACAAAATTCAGTCTTGATTTTTTGGTAAAAACAAAATTCAGTCTTGATTTTTGGGTACAAAAAACAGTTTGGATGCTTGTGCTAGCCGATTAATGAGCTCTTTTTTCAGCACAATGCCACATTTTTCATCCTCCCTGAGCTCCCTCTCCCCTTACCACGTCTACCCCTTCAAAACCCCAGTGAGTAGTTTTTCTCTCGACTGTCTTTCAAAATGCCAGTCTCGACGGGATCATTTCTTAAAACACTTTTTGCGGTCACACCTCTCTCTCAACTCCATGGTCCAGAAGCTCTGGAACCCGTGTGCCACAGTGGAATACCGATGACATGTTTTAAGCTGAGCTGAAAGAGCACTGCAGAGACACTAACGAGAAAAAAGCAGCCCTAGGGTTTTATTCGGTAGAGAAAAGCAGCCCTAGGGTTTTATTCGGTAGAGAAAAGCAGCCCTAGGGTTTTGTACGGTAGGTAGGACTCTTTAGTCAGGAGAAAAATCGATGTGTTTATCATGAAAATCCGCCTAATAAATCCCGCTCTAGATACATAGAAGATTTCTCCTTCGTATCTATAGACATCCTGTGGAAGAAGTACGAGTACCGGTCGAAATGACGACAATTGGTCCAAATGAGATGAAAATAATTTCACCGGAGTCAGCATGAAGACACGAGTCGTCTGATACGTTTTTTATCTCGATGCCATGTCTTGTAACTACCAGGAACAGCAGGTTCAACTGGCTGGAGACGACGATTGTTATTCTCGTTCATCTAACCATGACTCAAATGAACGAGAACATCTCGAGGTTTCCCGAGTGTTTAATATCGGCTATGGTCTCGACTCAAATGTGCACAAGACTCATTTCGTCAACCAGCCTCCAGATTGAACGAGACTCGAACCTGGAAAACCAAGTGGATGTGTTTTGGTCCGCGTATTCTCTCCAGTTTATTTGAGCTCTTGTTGACTCTCAAAATCTTGGTCCATCTTCACGCCCTCAACAGACTTACAGCTCAAATATAGCATCCAACGACACCCTCAAAAAAAGTCACGGTCTTTCGCACGACCTTGTTGGTGATGTCTACCACCGCAAAAAACTACATGTCCATGTATAGACACTTCCAGCAACCGCGTCATATTAGTTTGGTTGGTTGGTAACTGGATTGCTTGCCAAACTAGGCATACGGTACAGTACAGTGAGCTCGGTGAATTGGCCATGAAGTTTTCAGGTGTTTGATGGGCCCTGAGCCCACAAATTGTTATGTTGACAGCTGAAAAAAATCATATACTCCGATTCCGACGACTCTTCTGCTTCCAACTACGATATTGTATCGTCTTCCTGTAGTACTAATTTTTGCTGATGTGTCTGGTTTTGTTGCCCGAAAGTTCATTGCCAATTCACCTCCCTGACAGTACTCTGGTCACGATTAAATGAGCTTGAACCGCGGAACTCGGTCTCAGCCTGCTACGTTCATTTAATGAGCGAATCAAAGCACTCGGCAGTAACTACCTGGTACTAGTTCCAAGCCGGCCCCCCTCGACCTACTGTATGTACTTGTAGAGTTCCGTATCTTCCAAGGCGCGAGCAGTTCTCAACCTCGGATAGAGTCTTTCAGAGTGCCCGAACTTCACGTTCTCCCGTTCCTAGCTTGAAGAGCAGAACGTCGCTTTTTGGATGGTGATGTTCGTGTAGATGTCAAGACAGGTTGAGGAGGTGAAATTTGACCAAATCGATTGCCATCAATGCGCGGAAACTTGAGAGAGTGATATGACATAACGGAGCTTGAAATTTCATCAGTTTATTCCCCAATTTCAGCTCCATTTGATTACAGGCATCTTTGGTCTACAGTATCTTCGGAACGGTTGGGAGCTTCCAAAAAGCATGTGTAAGCACAGATCATACAGTCAGAAGCAGTTGACAGAATAAACCACACAACTCATGGGTGCAGAAACAGCCTACTGTACGATTAGAAGAGCAAAAAACAGTCTACGATTAGAAGAGCAAAAAACAGTCTACGATTAGAAGAGCAAAAAACAGCCTACGATTAGAAGAGCAAAAAACAGCCTACGATTAGAAGAGCAAAAAACATCCCATTCGCTACGCTCATGGGCTGATGCCTTCGACCAGATTTGAACTGATGATCTCGGCATTACTAGTGCCGCGCCTTACCACTTGGCCACGAAGGCAAATTCGTTAAGTTGGTGGAAAACGTGGCCGGTGGTAGGTGAATTCCGTTGAAAAAAATCGCGTTTTTTGGCGCATTCAAGACCACAGACTGGGTTTACACGGTATTTAGAGCGTGTCTGTGTGCTCAAATTTCTTCCCCATCCTTCGCTACATCGTCTAACCACCACTAGATGCTCCCTGGTCACGTGTGTCGCTCTTTCGCGACGCGTTTTGCGCTCGAAAACAACTGCAAAGGTGTATGAAAGACGCGTCTGGGATGCAGCATCTTTTTAGTTTGGCGTGGAGTTTAAAAAGAAAAGGAGAAATGTGAAAAGACATGTGCAAGTGGTTTAGCAGGTGTAATTTTGGTGGGAATGGGTGAGTGACATGGTTAGATCACGTGACACGGATAGTTGGAAAGTCGCTATCCGAAGCTCTACTAGTCCTGCCCTGTTTATCAGTGACGTACTATTCCTAACTTCTCTCGAGCTCAGTGATGGGTCCAAGTACTCCCAACCAGAAGTGCAAATTTGGGAGGCAGCGGACGCTCGGAGAAGTAAAGTTTCAACGATTACGTTGCAATCATAACAAAAGTCAATTAAATATGAAGCTGTGGATGGAGGTGGCTGGCAATAGTCTTATGGGAAACGCAGAATGAATCAACTTACACAGGGAAGAGTCACTAGGCTGAAGCAACCTCCAAGTGCACCCAGAACTCCATTCCTCTGTCTTCCAAAGAGCTACTTACCATGAGCATCTCCACCAACAGAAGCCAAACAAGACTGCACACTCCGAGAGACAATCGAGTGCCCCGGAAGCAGTTACACGCTCTCGCTGATCATGGGCACCCAACAAAAGCCCCCCTAAATCACCTACGTCGCTCATACAATACATGTTAGATCTATAACCATATCCTATCCACCTAATTACTCAGACTCGTCGTCCTGGTCCTCGGAGTTTTCCTCGGACTCGGGCTTGCCGTCAGACTCGGCCTCGGACTCGTCGACAAACTCCTCGGACGAGGGCTCCTCTTCTTTCTTCTGCTCCTCGTCTGCCGTTCGTTTGATTTTCATAGGTTGGGGGGAGGCAGAGGAGGAGGAGGAGGCATCATCTTCATCGTCAGCATCATCGTCATCATCATCCTCCTTGTCCTCCTCCTCCTCCTCTTCGTCGTCGTCTTCCTCCTCACTCTCATCCCCCTCCTCCTCATCCTCACTCTCCTCCTCCTCCTCACTCTCCACCTTGGCCTTCTTGGGCTTCTGAAGAAACTCATCGTCCTCCTCTCCTCCCTCGACCTCCTCGTCAACACCAGCCTCCCGCTTCTTGTTGCTCTTCTTGGCAGTGGCCACCTGCTCGGCCCGATCCAGATCCACGTCCAGCTCGCCCTTGGCAATCTGCTCCGCAAACTCGGCCCGCATCTGCTCCCGCTTCTTGGACGACGCGGAAGTCTCGTCCACAGCTCCGTTGGGATACAGAGAAATGTACTTGATGTTGGTAGGGAAATGGATGGTGTACGCGAGATCGGCCATGTACTTGGTCACGAGCTCCTCGGCCTCCTTCTTCTTGGAATCTCCGTCGGCCTTCTCCACCAGCTTGCGGGCCTGCTTGACCTTTCTGGAGGCCTTCTGCCGCTCGAAAAACCGAATCATCCGGTACTTGTCGACATTCTTCTTGTTCTTGCGGCCGCTGATAATGTCCTCGGCCTGCACCTTGAAAGCCTCCACGGCCCGCTCCAGCTCCAGCTTCTTCTGCTGGTCCATGGGAACCGGCCGCTGCAGCACCCGCTCAAGATCTCGGATCCGCTTCATGATCCGCGTCAAACCGTCGCCAGATTGCGCTCCGCCGACCTCCCGCGGTCCCCGGCGTTTTTTGTGGTTGTTGTATCGGTGCTGGGTCGGATGAACCATTGTGTTGTGTTGCTATTGAGTATGGGTTCCTGGTTTGAAATATCAACGTCTGCACTGCATGCAAATATTTTAAACTTTGGCACAGAAGGAGATACCGGGGTTAAGCGTCCGTATTGGGATGGTGCCTGCAAGAGGTGTACTTGACGATTTAGGAATGGATTGACTGGATGGTTTTCGATGGAAAGGGCACTATTTTACTCAGATTAGTCAGCCAATTCGATTGGAGCCCAAACCAGAGAAAAATAGTGATTTTCGGCGCCTTGGTCGTCATTCATACTGCCTTGCCATGATGGGCGTTGTTTGATGGTCATCAGAAACCGAATGAGCAGACCGTTCTGGGTGAAAATCACATGAATCAACTCAAAACGCTTTGATGATTCAAATGATGCTATTTGATTTACCCCTTGTAATACAAGTTTCGGCTGATAAGACCGCCTCATTGACGACACTCCCTAGAGCAACTGGCCAACGAGTTTACAAGGGTTCGATTGTCTCGATCAGATAACTGGGGAGTTGAATACTTCATTTGAAGTGAAATTATCCAACAATTAGATCCTCTGCGTAAACACCTGTTGGCACGATATTGGACAAATTTGTCTGCTGTGTTTTGGTGCTGTAATTCAGCGCTTGGCAATGGAAATTCCAGTGACTTATAAGTCGAGACTGACTGGGCAGATCTCAATGAAAATTACATGAATCGACTGAGAATGCAAAACCAATTTGATTCATACCGGTACTGTATTTACAGCTATAGAATTAGCAGAAATAAGTGTGTCTGGTTTTCACACTCATTCAAGACGTCAAAATGTCAATGAAGTTCAGAAGTCTCCAGAACTAAATTGACCCAATAGATTTCGATGAAAAAACACCATACAAGCCAGAATTCCCCGCTGATTCCAAAAATACCATTTTCGCCCTCCTGTAATACCCGTACAATTTTCCACCATTATTCCACTGCCAATGTCCATTGCCACGGCAATGCTCGACTCAGGGGTGCATCAACGAGGTGGCAAATGAGCTGCAAGAGGAGATGAGGAGGTTTTGAGGGAGATATGGGGGTGGAGGAAGAGATCAGACATGACTTGACACAACTTGATCAATTGGTTCAATAAACGGTTATTGGCTCCATATTCCATTCTTAGCCATGATATAGTTGTTCACGGAATGTACAGGTTCAGATTCCTCCAACTCACCCAATATCCACCCTGTAGAGCTGTAAATAGCACCATTGGAATCAGCTGCGCCTTCCGATCAAAACAGGGTATTATATATCGATATCCGTCTACCCCAACACGCACTAGATGCTCTCAAACCCGACTCCGTCTCTCCCCCAAACAGACTCAAACTCGGCACTTAGACACGCAATTAGACCTGGTCTAGAGAATAGAGGAGAGACATTATAGGACGAGTGCAATGTACCCTAAGGAGGTGAAAGAATGAGCCAGGGCGCCAGTTACGCCAGTCACGTGACAAACAAAGGATTATACACCCACCTTCCATCACCCCCTAATAACGCCGTTTAATCACACCACAAACCCAATCCCCATTGCCCTGGTAACTTCATCCCCCCCCCCAAGGTTACCCTACCGGCGGATCACGTACGTCCAAGTGTACATATCTGAGCTGCTCCTAACACGACATCTGGTCTCATCTCCACTCTACAACACCACACAACACACACAGAAACATGTCTTGGCAAGGTGAGCAGACACAAACAGGATGGCGCTGATCAATTGGGGGACAGAACCAATTGAAGGACACAGACACACAACTAGCTCATTTCACCCCCCTAACACAGCTTACGTTGACAATCTGGTTGGATCTGGCAAGGTCGACAAGGCCGCCATTTTCTCCAAGGCCGGCGACTCCGTCTGGTGCACCACCTCGGACTTCTCGGTGGCTCCCGCCGAGGTGCTGGAGCTGGCCAAGGGTTTCGACGACCCTTCTCCTCTGCAGGCTGGAGGTCTGCACATTGCTGGCCAGAAGTACTTCCTTCTGCGGGCTGACGACCGATCCATCTACGGAAAGCACGAGCAGAGCGGCATCATTGCGGTGCGAACCACCCAGGCCATCATTGTGGGCCACTACCCCGATGGAGTCCAGCCCGGCGAGGCCACCAAGGTCGTCGAGGCTCTGGGAGACTATCTCATCAAGGCTAACTATTAGTGAATGAATGGATTTAGGATGTTGAGGTGGGGGGAGGTGGGGGGAGTGGCGGGAGGTGACGGGTAGTGTGTGGGCTGCCAATGGACACGTGGCCAAATGGACACGTCATCAATTGACCTGATTGACTGTCCTGATTCGGTCCGCGTAGCCACAGTAGAAGTGCTGGATCGTAGTTCTTGGTGTAGTCGTAGTTCTCGCAGTAGTCGTAGCAGATCGGGTCACGTGCCCCTGTTCTGGGGTTTCCGTACAATCTGGTTCGTTGCTACGGTCTCACTTGGTTACCATAATTAGCTCATACGAGATCAGCTACATGCAGTGCAAGTACGGTCTAGGAAAAAATGTCATAACTTCAGATTTTAGTACCAGAAGAAGTCAATAAAATGCTGCTATAAGAAGCAGAAGAGTCAGACCATGAGCGAAGCGAATGGTCTGTGATTGAAGGACCCATGTCCAATATGTAGTCAGATCATTCGCTTCGCTCATGATCTGTGATAGACGGATGCTCGGATTTTTTCACCCCGTCATCATAATAAGTTGTGACCTAAATGTCTTTCAAACATTTGAAAACGACCTTGCCAATTCTGTGAACTCACTGTACCGGTACAAGTACTCACTTGCTCGAATGTAAGGAGATTTGAAGGAGCATAATATGAAGGTGGTTTCGTGGCAAAAATTGACCATAATACCAGAGCACTTGTAGTACAGACCATGAGCGAAGCGAATGGTCTGTGATTGAGTCAGATCATTCGCTTCGCTCATGATCTGTCTACATTTCCGCTCATGATCTGACTACATGTTGGGATGGGTTCTTCAAATACAGATCATTCGCTCATGATCTGTCTAACAAACACCTCTTCTAAGCGTAATCAACCATTAACACACAACGCTACAATGCTCGAAATATTGAAAGGCAGCAGCTATATTTGGAAGAATGTTTGTTACACAACCGTAGACTGGCTATAGTATAGTGTGCTTTGTAAATTGACAGCACCCTTGGAACACGTAAATACCACCCCCAGCGGGACTTTTGTTTCAAGTAAAGTTCAAGTAGCTGACAGATCGTGAGCGAAGCGAATGGTCTGTGTTTGAGTCAGGTCATGAGCGAAGCGAATGATCTGTATTTGAAGGACCCATCCCAAAATATAGACAGACCATGAGCGAAAATGTAGACAGATCATGAGCGGAAATGTAGACAGATCATGAGCGGAAATGTAGACAGATCATGAGCGGAAATGTAGACAGATGATGAGCGGAAATGTAGACAGATCATGAGCGGAAATGTAGACAGACCATTCGCTTCGCTCATGGTCTGTACCGCTCTCTACAGCCATTATCGTCAACATCCACCCTCCACCACCTCCACACTCCACCACATCTACCATACCCTCTATTACAGCAATTCTATACATCTATGCAACTACTTGGACCCTGAAAGGACCTGCCACTTCACCCACCTAAACCGGAAGAATTCGCACTCCGGCAAGTCGGTCGATAACGGGAGCCACGGCAGGGTGGCGCAGAAGAGGCCCGATGACGGGCATGGACCGCAGAAACGCCACAATGACGGCAAAAAAGTCGCCAAACAGCGCCAGAATGCCCACCAGCTCAATGGCAAAGCCGATGAAGGGCCGCTTGATGAGAATCAGGAAAATGCCCAGCCCAAAGGCTATCGATCCACGCAACTTCTGGCGTCGAGCAAAGAACGCCAGGGTTTTCTGGGGGCCGATGAGGAGAGTGATTCCGATGAGAAAGAGGATCTGGGTTAATAAAGCTGCGAGCGCAAAGCTGTGAGCGAAGCGAGCTGCTTTGTAAGCGAGATGCTTTGGGAGCTGGACATCAGAGCTCTTAGAGACTCTTCAAGATCAGAGCTGACCGTCTCTTCAAGATCAGAGCTTTGTAAGCCGGTTACTATGTAAGCCGGTTACTATGTAAGCCAGTTGGTAAGGACTTCGAGCACCTTCAAAATCAGAACTCTTAGAGACTCTCCCTGAGCTCTTGGACACCCGACGGTGACTGTGGAATTTGAGCTTATAATCTCAAGAGTAGCAATGAGAGCCCTACGGCATACCGAGAGCAGCTCACGATCTACAGCTCGAGCTTAGACAGGGTCTAAAGCCACTTGAGATCCAGAGCTCTGAGCTCTGAGCAAGATCCAGATCACGGGGGTTCCAAGTCACGTGACATGTGGATACACTCAGAGCGCCTGGGACGCAAAGCTCACGTGATCCAGCATACGCGAGGTCAAGGGCACACGTGACCAAGAACACCGAAGTCACGAGATCACGAGATCGGGAACCCGAGCCCAAGGAGATCCAAGTCACGTGAGATCTGCGTCCCAGACTCGCTCCAGATCACGTGATACCCAGATCGACCGCGCCCCGGATCAATCCAGATCACGTGACATACATCGTCACGTCACGTCGCCACTGCCACCTCCTTCCACCATACTCACGTTTCCAAAGGCCATTAGAGCCGAATCGAAGAAGGTCATGATTCCCAGAAAGATGAAGAAGACGCCTGTGTTAGTGTTTACGGGGGTGTGAATACGTGTTTTGATGTGTTTGTGCCGTTGTCGTTGTATCTGCTTCGGATCAGTCCAATGGTGTGCCACTGATTGTCGTTCAAGTAACCAACAGAGCACTGTGGAAGTCGTGTCTGATCGTAGAGATTGTGTCTGTGTCGGTAACTCGCGTCTGTGTCGTATCTGTGTCGGTTACACGCGTCCGTGTCGATTCCCCGTGTCCGTGTGGATTCCCCGTGTCTGTGTCATTCCTGTTGTATCAGTCCCCCTGTTTGTCAAACGCGACTCACCTCCAGCTGTAAAAGCAGCGCCATATTCTGTGTTAGCCGTATTCAGTCCATCTGTCGAATCTTCCGATATGTCAAACGCTCCCCCCGCCTCCCTCCTTCCACTCACTTTGCATGTCGTTGAACATTGTGTGTGATTTTTCTTTTGTCAGTGTTTTTTTTTTCGCCAAATGTGTGACAAGTTTGAATTTCACCTGCTGGGAAGCAAG
The DNA here is from genome assembly GCA_900519015.1 of Yarrowia osloensis. NCBI lineage: Eukaryota > Fungi > Ascomycota > Dipodascomycetes > Dipodascales > Yarrowia > Yarrowia osloensis. The sequence continues at coordinate 2,142,808 of ULGU01000001.1, forward strand.
AGCTGCAGCAGACCGTGTTGGGCTGAAGATTGAGTGGCACGATGCAGAATGGGCTGAGTGGGGTGGGAGGGAAGACACAGACACGATGGATACAGACGCGATGGACACAAACACGATGGACACAAACACGACACAAACACGACACAAACACGGCACAAACACAATCCTCCTCCACCACCACTATAAATAGCAATGTGCACAGCCTTACCTTGTGTCAAGCTACTGTGAGGTCCACCTCCCAGACGTGTGTGGTCCAAGCTTAATGCGTCTCTCAAAGTGGATCGTTCGCAACGTTTGGAGTCTGTCAGGTCAGAAGAAGCGTCAGATTTAGGGTCAGCAATGAGGCCATGTTGAAGGGGGCAAAATCAGGGGAAAATCAGGGGAAAATCGGGCGAAAATCGGGGGGCTTGGGGAAGCCAGGGGGGGCAATACATACGGGCTCATAACAAGCTGCGAGCTACAGAGATGGCTTTTGTTTAGTTGTGGTGTTTTTATATGGTTTTGAAACCATTTGACTGGAGACATAATTAGTAAGGAGGTACAGCATAGTACAGTACAGTAATGTTCGCACGTTGTTCTGTGATTGGGAGGTGGATGAAGTGGGAGGGTGGCTCTATGGGCTCGGGGAAGTCATAAGTACGCGCCTGACTCGTGGCAGTTCTTTTTCCGCCAGTTTTGGGTGACTAGTGTGGATGAGGTGGACGAGGTTTACGGTGTTTACTTGGCTGTTTCAACTATTACCCAACTAAATAAAAAACGTCGCTAATAAAAATAAAAAAAACACCGTTACAAGTAGAGCCAATACGTGTATGGACTGCTTTTAACGAGGTCAATCGATGAATCCGCTATTTTTCATCTTGCTCACATCTATTATGATCACTTTTTAACGTCATTGCATTGTCGATATGATGCATGAGTGGAGAGAGTGACCATGAACTTTCCAGTTATCTCTAGAATCCGATTGAGTAAGCGGATTTTGACGAAATTTATTTTAATCGAATCAGATTTTGCAACTGATCAGATTAATACTATTGAATCACGAAAAAAGTCCAAATTTTGTCAGAATCAAGTGACCATCATTTTTCCAGCTCCATATGCTCAACTCTTCCTGCATCTCACCCACTTTCACCCCCCACACCATGAACCCGGATATGAACAAACTGCTCCTGTTTGGAGACTCGATCACGCAGTACTCGAGCGACCAGGAGCTGTCTTTCGCCCTCGCTCCGGCTCTACAACACCTGTACCAGCGCAAACTCGACATTCTCGTGCGCGGATACTCGGGCTACAACACGGACCAGGCCGTGCGGTTTTTCGAGCACATTTTGGAGCACGAAAAGGGCATCAAACTGGCGGTCATCTTTTTCGGGTCCAACGACAGTGCCACAAACGAACAGCATGTTCCTCTGGACCGGTACAAGACGAATCTCGAGACTCTGGCCCAGCAGGCTGTGGATCGGGGAATCAAGGTGATTATCACAGGTCCTGCTCCTCACGACGAGCTGGCTCGACGAGAAATGTTCAAGGACGAGCCTGGCGTGAATCCCCGGTCTTCGCAGCTTCAAAGAGACTACTCGGAAGCTGCCTGTGAAGTGGCCTCCAAGATGGGTCTCCCCAGTATCAATTTATGGAACGCCTTTGCTTCGGACGCGGGATGGAGGTCTGGAATGCCGCTGCCTAGTGCAGTTGAGGGAGAAGGTAAGGGCAATGAGACGTCGGTCACGAGATATCTCAAGGACGGGTTGCATTTTGCTGGACCGGGATACAAGGTGTGGTATGACGAGCTGGTCAAGGTGATTGGGGAGAAGTATCCGGAGCTCAGCGAGGAGAATCTGCCGACGGTGATGCCCTTGTGGCGGGAGTTTTATGAGGAGAAGAGAAAGTGACAGATTGAGATATGAACAACGTGTAGGATGCTACGAAGACGGAAGAGGTGGAGTCTCAGGGATGTGAAGTCAAGAGAAAGAAGGAAAATGTGAAGTCTCAGTTTGGTGAGCCTCGTGAGAAATGGCTCTACGAGTACGGAGTAGGCCAATTCATGCTGACCGAAAGAAATGGTCATGTCTGGAGTCACTTACCGTGGTTAGAATGATAAGTCACCCTGAGCCAATTCATAGATCTCTAGACAAAGTGGCGATATATAGTGATTGAATGGACTAACAGAATGCCACAAATCTGTCCCTCTTACTCCCCTTCCTTTTTTTTCAATTTCCGCGAATATTTCTGATTATTGATCTAAATCACTCCAAATTCAACTTTATTCATCTCGCCCACCACCTGATTAAGTTCGTGATGCATGGACATGCACCAAGTGAAATACTGACGTGTCTCTACAACCCCAGAACCACACCATGCGACTCGCGGTGATTTTAACATGTGCGGCCGCCGTCCAGGCTCAGATGTTTGGCAACTTTTTCAACCAGATGCTCAAAAAGGAGTTTGCCGTGGACGAGTCGTGGCATAACCAGGAGTATCATAAGGGTGAGTAGACAGACCGTAACGAGAGCGAAGCTCGAGTGGAGGTCTGTGTGGGGAAACAGGGTCTGAGAGGAATGGTAGGGTCTGAGATGGATTCTGAGGAGGTCTATGGGGGTCTGAGAGGTCTGAGGTCTGAGGTCTGAGGTCTGAGGTCTGAGGTGAATTGAGACTGATTATGGAGGCTTGAGAGGTCTGAACGAGATTGTCAAAGAAGTCAAGCAGGAAGAGCCAGATACTTCAGACGGCTCTACGTAACTCGTTGGAGTATGGTCTGACGGAGAGACTGGGTTGAAGAGTGAATTCTCTGGACTTCCATGGGCTGACGGATCTGCTTGTTGCTCTGCTGATGGGATATGATCATGGATCTACAGTCTTTCAATGAGCCTACTCATAGAACCAGTCTATCCACTGATGACATGATGAGACGGTTAATAGGACAGCTCTTTGTTTTTGGCCTCATCACCACTGCTCAAGGATTCATTGGAAAGACAGACATGGTTGACAGGAAGGATCAACTTGACCTGTTCATGGGTCTGATGTTTCCATCTGTTGATTGATCCAATGAGTACCATGATGTCCTATCAGATATCGCTGTGCCGAGGGGTCAGAAGCTGTCCGAACGACTGGCTTATTGGGTACTGGTTACACTAAGTTTCTGCCCATGGGTACCGTCAGTATGAGTCCATGTGTACCGTCAATGTCTGGTCACAAAGCCACTGTCTGAACACATGGGGTCCGTCTTATGTTTACGTCCGCTCACTGATCACTCATAAGATCTGGTCATTGATCTGCGGGCGATTTTCTCATAGGCGTAATGAGGGGATCCTTCCGTTGGTCAGCAGAGAGCATTTACTGGATCTCTCAACGTGGTCCGTCCGTGAGTCCACAGAGGATCTGATTGATGAGTTGGCCAATGAGATCTGCTCAACGAGTGTGGTGACATAATCCGCCCTGTTCTGATAGGACCTGCTCATGGGTGTACTGCATATCTGACCAAGGAGACTGATGATCTAGGAGCTTACTGGTGGAATCTGCTCATCAGTCAACAGACGGAACCCATACAGACAGAACCCATACAGACAGAACCAGCCATCAGTCTTCAGACAGAACCCAGTCATCAGTCTTCAGACAGAACCCAGTCATCAGTCTGCAGACAGAAGGGCTTAGAGACCAGTATGCTCATCGGGTCCACTCAGGACCTTCGGCCCTTCGTTTCCTTATTAATAACGCCCATCGGGTCCACTCAGGACCTTCGGCCCTTCGTTTCCGTCCATTCTAACACAGTCTCCTGCGACAACGGCCACGTCTGTCCCGACACTCTCACATGCGTCAAGTCTCCCCTCGACTGTCCCTGCCAGTTCCCCGCGTCGGAAATCAAGTGCGTGTATCCCGACCGGTCCGGCTACGTGTGCATTTCCAAGCCTGGCGACGGCTACGACGGCTCCGACGCGTCCTCCAAGGCCGAGGATGGCAACAGAGATTGCGCCTGGGTCAACAAGGCTTTCCGGGGAGAGCTTTAGGTGTATAGAGGTAATGTATTTATAAGTAGAGGCCGAAATCGAGCGTAGCGAGAGGATGGCCTTGATCGGCCCGTGTCGGCTGAAAGAGAACGGAACCGTATCATTCATACCATCAACTTGCTTTATCCAGTGGACTGACAGTGCCATAGTCTGCACCTACTCACACATTCCACATAGATGTCTGTACTTGTGGAGTCTTCTGAGTATACAAGGAATGCAATGATCCGTTCCCTTTGACATCTCTGGGAACTGATTCGAGCCTGGTGAGTTGTAGCGTCGAGCTTTAGGGTTTGGATTGTTTGCCAAAGCTAACAAGTTCAACGTCAGGACTACACAAGGGCCAAATTCTCGTTGCCCCCAGTACCCAGTTGCCCCCAGTACCCAGTTGCCCCAGTACCCAGTTGCCCCCAGTACCCAGTTGCCCCCAGTACCCAGTTGCGCCCAGCCCCAAAAACCCCAGTTGACCTAAGTATGAGCGAGCCCCAGGTGAGCCCTCAATACCCAGTTGCCCTCAGTACCCAATTGACCCCAAGTATGAACCAAGTATTCGCTTCGCTCATACTTGGCCCACACTTCACCCCACTTCACCCCGAGCATTCGCTTCGCTCATGCTCGGCACACTTGACACTAACGCCGGTTTGGAGACAGAACATGATTGCGTCCTTTGCTTTGTTTTGTGTCTGTGTTGTGGAGAGTGGTGAGGAGGAAGAAGAGGGTGATTAGAGTGGTGGTTTGTTTTAGAGTGGTGGTGTCTGCTTGTGTCTACGTGTCGGTTTAAGGTAGACAGATGAGAGTGAGTAGTTCACGTGACTGTTGTGAGATGGTGCCACAGTCTGTGAGAGTGGAGATGACAATTAGGGCTTCAAATTGAGCACTTCTTGAACATTCCAATCTGCATCGATTATCGGATTAAAACCTATACAACTATTAGAGATATGTGTGATACTGTCAGAGTCGTCTTCAAGTGATTGAAAGACGCCACAAATTACGATGACAGCTGAAAAGAAACCATAGACGCCGATTTGGAAGACTCTTCTGTTCCTACGACGATATTGTATTGCCTTCCTGTAGCACTAATTGTTGCTGATTCTCTCAGTTAAGACTCTTGTTGGGAATAGTGAGCTCCAGAGTTCCGCTGGGGGTACCTATTTTGGTGTTGCAGGCGTGCTAGAGAGGGTTTAAGCGGACCGGCTGGTATTTTTTAGCCACTTTCTTAACGAATATCTAAAGACCAAAGCTCTCTGTCTTGCAAATATTCGAGATAATCTACATTCTGTGTCAAGATTCACTTTTGGTTAGTTGGGACTTTACTCAGCCTTACTTGGCGAATAGAGCCCTCATGACTTTGACACTTATATTGGACGAAGCACTCTCACTACCCCAGGCCCTGAAACTGGCTATTTACTGGCTGAACGTCCAGGAAGCCAACTAGGGATGTATGCGGGGTGAAGAAGTCCTCTTTTGAGCTCCGCCGCTATTCATTTTGTTCTCTATCGATAACCGTAATCTTGTAGCATGACCATGGCTATCTGTCCTGTTATGAGGACAGTTTCCCACTGAGTGAGCGTTGATGTTCAATCTGGTTTATCCAGCTGGAAATCACACCAGCAGGACTTGACCACTACTGGGACGTTGTTGGAGGAAATTCGAGGACGTAGTCCGAGAGTTTCCGACCCATTTAATGTCCTCCAATTCATTAATGTCCTCCAATTCATCCATTTAATGTCCTCCAATTCATCCACTCAATGTCCTCCAGTTCATCCACTCAATGTCCTCCAGTTCACCTCCAGAAGACCTCTCAATCTCTCAACAGGCAGTGTTGAAGTCTTGAGAAATCTGCTCGAGACAGTGTTACAGTGTTGCAGTCCCTCGCTCACTCCTCACTCATTTGAAAGACAATGTTGCAGTCCCTCACTCACTCCTCACTCCCTTGAAAGACAATGTTGGAGTCTCGGTTACTCCTCACTCACTCAGGCACCCATCAGACTCCTCTGGCACTCCTCACTCACTCCGTACTCCCTCACTCGCTCTGCTCGTTCGCTCGTACGTCGTTCGTTCGTCGTTCGTCTTAATCCCGATTCCTGCTCGGAATCCACCGTCGATACACCACCTCTCTCACCTTAAACCCCTTGAGCACCTCCACCAGCTTCTCATCATCAACCTCTCCCTCCACCTCTGGTTCCTCCACAAAACAAAACACCGTCGTCTTCTTGACTCCGCCAATGACTCGACAGAGATTCGACTGCCACCAAAAGTCCGGCATGGGCTCGTCCTTGGGCATCACCTTGATACAGAACTCGGCGTGCGTGAAAGGAGGACCCTTCTTGTAGAGCAAAAAGTCCGCTCCGAATTTAATGCCGGATCGAACACACCACCCCAGGGACCGGTAATGATGGTAGACGGCGTAGTAAGTCAGAAACCGGGCGTCTTTGCGGGAAAACTCCGCCACCATGGCCTTCACGTCCATGTCCCCGACCTTGAGACCAAACGCCATGTGCAGAAACAGCGCCTCCACGTCCATGAGCTGAAGGAACTCGATATCGACGAGATTGCCCAGAGAGTCCACCACCTCGGCGTCCTCGGTTCGAGTTTCGGTCTCGTACGATTTCGCCAAAAAAGCGTCTCGGTCAAACTCGGGCCTCACAGGCTTATCGTCGTCATTCTTGTCGCCCACATCAAGCCCCCGATCAATGTCCTGCCGTCGCTTGAGCTCCTCCTGCTCCACCTTGGCCCGCTCGGCCTTGAAATGCTGCCGCTGCTCTCGTCGAAACTGAGTCACCTCTTCAGGAGCATACACTCCCTCCTCCACATGGAGCCCCAGACGTCGCTTGGTTCGGATATCCCACGAGGGCTCGGATCGCGACAAAATGCCCTTGCCAAAGAAGCCCATCTTCCACAGCCCCTCGCGAGCTTCGCCAACCGCCCGAACTACACCATCAACATACTCGGCGGTATACTCTGGGCTTGTATTGCCGGCAAAGATCCATCTACAGAGAAAATACAGCACCGAGATGGGATTGTGTATCACCGGTGGCACGACATCCACCACATACGGGTATGGATGGGGGTATAACGCGTTCAAGTTTTGTTTTTTCATTATTGAATGGGGTGGGCGATCGAAAATGAAGCGAAATCGGCGAAATTGGCGACAACAAAGTAGCTCAAAAGATGGCCAACAGTAACTCAACAGCTCAACAGAAATCTTGGTTAGTAATGGAAAAAACGCCACAAAGGCAGACTCACAAAAATCAGATACCGTTGTAGTCTATAGAAATCGCTCTCAGGAGTTCGAGAATGGTTTTCGATATCATCATGTGAAGAGGAGCATTTCTTTCAAGGTGTGAAGAAATGTTTCCTAAAGTGTCGTTTTGTGTACTCACCAATTGGCTTTGTGGTTGTGACAAGAAAGAGTGTATTTTTTTTTTCGCTTTATACTTGCACAACGGGGTTACCCGGGGGTTGGGAGTTCTGAAATGTGTGTCTAAGACTGATGTTTACTGAGATGTAGGGGAAAAAAATCCCTAAGAACAAAAAAAAAAGGGGGTGTCTAGGGGAGGGATGAAAGGGTGTTTTTAAATAAAAAGCAGTGGATTCTGTGGAGAATGACGACGAGAGTAGGCAGTCAAAAAATCAGTTGTCTGGCTCTTCTACATCGCGTCTAGCACCATCCCTAACTTTCTTAGTCAGACCAGCTCATAACCTATATTGGACTTGCCTAATGGAGCTGTTGGGCTCTCAAAACAGAAGAGATTGTATGGGGACAAAAAGAAAGGTCGTACCCGGACTCGAACCGGGGTTACTGGAATCTTCTGAAGAGTCAGAATCCAAGGTGATAACCACTACACTATACAACCGACAACTTGGGGCAAGGTTCGGTAGGAGACTTTTGGGGGGTAAAGTGGAATTTTGATCCGCGTTTTGGGGGCGACAGAGGAGTAATAGAGGGATTTTGAGTCGATAGAATGATTATTTAGAGTGATAAGTATACTGCGACGTTTTTAGTGGCCCAATTGGGGTGTTTTTGGGGAACTAAGGTGGTGTCTAAGTGTACAGCTGGATCTAAAGAGTTGTGCTTTGTGGAGGCTCTATGAAGAGGTAACGTGACCGAAAAAAGATGATTTGGCGTCGAGAGGGTCTATAGAGCCCAATTGAGTGGTCTTTTTGAAAACAGAAGCTTCTGATAGACGAGGACTTGTGGGGTTGTGTATTGGAATACGTGAACAGTACGAGCAGCGAAGCTGTGAGTACTGTCGCTCGTAAAGATGCTTACAGCATCACTCACAGCTGTCGCTCGTAAAGATGCTTACAGCATCACTCACAGCTGTCGCTCGTAAAGATGCTTACAGCATCACTCACAGCTGTCGCTCGTAAAGATGCTTACAGCATCACTCACAGCTGTTGCTCACTCACAGCGAAATCTGCTACTTGAGGGTATCTGACCCCCACCAGTACAGTACTGCTGTACTAGATGCACTACACCACCTCCAAGTACTCTCATTCATTCATTACACAGCACGTCTAAGTCTAAAAGCTGGCTCACTCTAGGAAAACTCATTCTTGCTCTATTTGCTCGTGAGTCTGGTTGCTCTAGGGTTGTCTCCAGCCGGTGAATAGTGGAGCTAGCCACTCGCTATAAGACTGGAAGTACCGGTAGTGTAAGCAACCCACTCGCTACGCTCGTGGGTTGTAGCTCTTAGCCACTCACTGCAAGCAACCCACTCGCTACGCTCGTGAGTTGCTACGCTAAACTGCCATTTGAACACTCGCTACGCTCGTATTCAAATGGCGGCCACCTTCGCCGTCTTACTCACATCATCATACGCGTCAAACCGTCGCTGGGTCCCCACGGGAATATTCTGTCGCGCAGCATCCAGCTCCTCCGGCTCCAGCTCCGCGTACACCACCGTCTCGTCCACATCCGCCTCGGCCACAATCTTGCCCAGAGGATCGGACACCAACGAGTGGCCAAAAGCGTGGTAGCCCGAGCTGAGGTCCTGGGCCGGCGAACAAGCAATGACATAGAGCTGGTTGTCGACGGCTCGGGCACGTGCCAGCAGATGCCAATGCAGAGGTCCCGTGGTGGTGTTGAACGCTCCGGGGTAAATCATGGCAAAGGCGCCCTTTCGGGCCGCGGTGGCAGCGACCTCGGGGAACCGAATGTCGTAGCAGATACCGAGCCCGACCTTGCCGTAGCCCTCCATGTCAAAGAGCGTGATCTTGTTGCCGCCAGTGAGAGTCTCGCTCTCCTTGAAGGTGATTTTGCCGGGCACGTCGATGTCGAACAGGTGCAGCTTGCGGTGCTTGCTGATAATGTCGCCGGCCGGGTTGAAGGCCACCGACGTGTTGTACACCTTGCCGGCGTCGGACTCCGGGTACGAGCCGCCCACCAGGAAGAGGTTGTGTTTCTTGGCGAGCTCCGACAGCGCCTTTGTGGTCTCGCCTCCGGGAATGTTCTCGGCGTACTTGGGGAACGCAGACACGGCGTAGGGCGAGTTGAAGCACTCGGGCAGGACTACCAGCTTGGCCCCGTTCTGGGCAGCTTCCGCCACCTTGGTCGTCACCTTGGCAATGTTGGCGGCCTTGTCGGCTCCAGCGGCAAACTGGATCAGAGCGACTTTCAGAGACTGTTTGAGGGACATGTTGTGGTGAGGAGGAAGAGTTGGGTATGCACTGGTACTTTAAGATAAGGTGCTTGTGGGTGGGAGGGGAAGGTTAAAAAAAGTAATGGGGAATGTGGTGGGTTGGGGAGGGCTTGGATTTGGATAAATTGGTATGTATAGAATGAGCAAATTGTGGGGAGTACAATCATGTACTTTTTATCCGCATTGGAGTAGTATATCAGACTTTATGGACTCTCCTCTCCACACACTACAAGTACATCGCCAACCTCGTGCATAAGTTAGAGTTACAAGTACAGACGTTTGTCAGCAGTGGGAAGTGGGGACTTGGTGGAAAGTAGGTGGATTGCGACCTGGGGTATTTCTGGAGCTGGGAGCTGGTTGGAATAGCTCGTAACCTGTTAATTGACTCAATTGAGTGTTTTCATCGTTTCTGGCCTTCAAAACGCCCTCAAAGTGTGTCCTCTGCTATAGACGGCTCTCGATTATCTCACTGTGGCTTGCATGGGTCATTAAGGGCAAGGGTGAAAAAGTGGGGGTACTGTGGGGAAGTGAGTCAGACTTGCGTGAGAGGAGATATTGGACAGGCCAAGGGCTGGAAGTGTTGGGGGGAGGGGTGGGAGTGTGGTGAGGAGTTTCTGGGCGATTTGGAATTGATCTGACTGACTTGAGGTGTGTTGTGTTGAGGAGAGATGGACAACAGTGGTGTATAACTCCCAACGGGGTTGATGAGGGGGAGGGAAGGTTAAGTATAGAGTCAACTGGGGGTGAGTAAAGAGAACTCGACGGTTCAACAAGCAGGACAGGAACCATTCAGAGAAATTCATTAGGGAGTCTTGCGGGCGACGCATCTTAGGACCCCCCCGACTTTTTGACTCTTCATGTACAGTGGGTACAGAATTGGCAAGGTTGTTTTCAGATGTTTGAAGGACATTTAGGCCACAACTTGTTATGATTGCGGGGTGAAAAAATTAAAAAAGTTCGCTCATGATCTGACTAAATCTTGGGATGGGTCCTTCAATCACAGACCATTCGCTTCGCTCATGGTCTGGATAGGGACCCCAAGATGCGTGCGCAACGTGGCTGTTGTCGTGCTCCAGTTAAGACGACAGGTTCCATTTTCCCCGAATCCGCAAAACCGTACTTGAACACTTTAGTTGGGTTTAGTGGGATACGGAGTCGCTCCAGGGGTACCTATTTCGGTGTTGCAGGCGTGATAGAGAGGGTTAAAGCGGACCGGCTGGTATTTTTTGGCCACTATCTTAACGAATATCTAAATACCAAAGCGCTTTGCCATACAATTATTTGAGATAATCTCCATTTTGTGTCAAGTTCTACTTCTTGTCAGTTGGGACTTTACTCAGTTTTACTTGGCAAAATGGGCTCAACTTGTGAAAACTGCACTTTTTGAGCACTCAGCCCAGGCTCTGATGCGACTAGCCCATTCTGCTGATGACACACCTGGGTGAGTCTTGTTAGTGGGCTCACTGAGTTGCAAGGTCGTTTCACAAAATATTACAATGATATGTGAGAATATCATCGACAGAAAACGGTTGGACAAGAAGAGCTGAATATAATTTGTATGTGTAGGAAAAGCAGCAAAACTTTTGTCTTGTATTACTTTGGTTATACCAATCTGGTTCTAGAGACAGCTGAGCACCGTGGACTTTATGGAGACTGTAGAAACAGCAGGTTCAAAGATTGACTAGTTTGATGGATATGAGGTCACACGTTGTGCGCCCCATGATCAATATGACTTGTGTGTAACTACGGAGTACTCCGTACTTGTACTTGCAATATCAAAGTCTGCAGATCTGTCTAGTTTTGTTGCTCAAAACAATCTTGTCATCCTTTCTGACTGAGCTATCAGGAGCTGTAATAGTGAAGACGGAATCAAGGTCATTTTAACTGCGTCATTCTACCCTTGAGAAAAACCGTCCAATGTTTTCAGCTCGAGATACGGTCAGTCAACTTATAAAGATCAGGCAAAAAGGCAGCAGATTTACAGTAATTACGGCAATAAATGATTTCCAAATTATTATTAAAAAAAAGCAACTGAAAGACATGGGCAGTTCAAATGACAGAATTTGCTGATTCTATCGTCTCGGAAAAGCTACATGCGGTACTCCGTAGTACGGTACCATATCAGCGATGAGTCTAGCTCTGTTCTTGATCATGACTTGGTATACAATCGTACAAACATACACAGCTTAAATGGGGTAAGCAATGACTTTGTTATTGCAGTCTTCATTCTCAGAATCTTTCCAAGTACAGAACTTTTGACGGACAAGTAGGGTACATTCTGTTATTCATGTTTAGTTGAGTCTGGACTGATGGGATAAAAAGTGAAGTGAGAAGTAGCGTCCATTATGATTGGTAGACTACAAGTATGGAGTCCTTTAGACTGTTGAACATACCTAACCAGGTTATTTTGAATGCAACCCCAGTCTACATGTTGAACACGGCATGAAGTATTCTAATCTTTGACAGTATCTAGAATGATACTGGTTTGGCGCTTTTTAGTATAATTAATACGGTTCAGCTCAGAAAGACTCGCTGATTCCAATGACACCACTTTCAGCTCTCGGTCACCAATATTCATTGACTTTCAGAGCTCCAGTCCCGACTTCAATCCCCAACCACGTAATTCCTCTCTCTCATAAATGGAATCAGTATAATGAAAAAAATCCACAAAGATACCAGCCAAATTCCAAGGTTTAGCTTCAAATAAAGTTGAAGGTGTGTTGGGAGGAAAGACTCGTCTGAAATTTCGATTTTGTAGTGGTGATAGGACCTGCATGAGCTACATAACGGGGAGGAAATCGCTACAGAAGCACAGTCTGTGGCTACATAAGCACAGTCTGTGGAAGTACATGGATCTGACCTGGGATTGGAGGAGACTTTAGGAATGTGCCAAGACGCGTGCTGAAGGAATGCACAGAGTCTGTTTGTTCATTTTGAGGGATTTAACGGTAAATGAGGATAGTCTGTCTGAGCAGTGGGTTGTAGGCAATGGAGGGGCTGATTTGGTTCCCAGTCGCAAGCTGATACTCAATGATTGACTCTGGACACGTGAAAACACTCGATTCTTCGACAATGAACTCCACTTGCCCAATTGAGCTTGTCGGCTGTCAGAAATGACATTCTCTGGTGTCAGAACGCGAAAGTAACAATCGCAACTGGGAGTGCTGCAGAGAGTGTTTGACGTTGGTTGTGGTTTCAGATCAACCGGAAAGTGCCACTAAATCCAGCTATTAACTCCGCGATTCTGAAGCTACAATCAGGATTTCCAAAGCTGTAGCTGCAGATGAACAGAAGAACCTTTGAAGCATTCAAACATCCATAGAAGTAAATAGACAGTGAGGAGTGTTTTTTCTCCGTACATTTGACAGCTCTGCCATAATCACCCCCACCTGAGTCTACATTCCTCACTAGCGTGTTTATATGCTTATCCGTGTTTTGTCTCAGAGAGAGACGCGAAATAGGGGCTAGTCCGTGTCGTCCTCTCTTCTCCTCTGACGAACGACGAAAACTACAATGGCCAAATTGAGGACGTCATCAACGCCCAAAAACGCGAAACGGGTGTCTCTCAAGCCCATTATCGATGTCGACAAGTCTTGTTTAGCTCGTCTCAAACGCCCGCGAGAAGAGTACCAGTTTGGACAATTCAAGACTCTGGTGATTGAAGAGGGAGGAGTTCAAAGAGCGGTTCATCTTGGTCCTCTCAAGGAGTACATTGACTCTGAGACTGCCGAGGCTCTCCGGGCAGTTCACAGCGACGGTATTCGAGTTGAGGACAACATGATGGTGGAGTTTCAGGTTGGTGAGCCCCGAACCGCGAGATACAAGTCCTCCGACGGAGTCTGGACTCCTGCCGACTCCCGAGAAGCCAAGTTGAAGGTTCCCCACAACTCCAGCGTTCTCAAAGTCGACTGCACGCAGTGGTCCGATGTCTTCAGCACTGTCAGAGCGTGCAAGGTCCAGGAACTCGAGCAAAAGTGGGCCGGCAAGTGTTCCGAGGAGGTGAGCAGCAGCGAAAAGAGGGTGGAACAACTCGTCGAAGACCAGAATCTTCAGCTGGCTTTGCAGAGCTATCTGAAAAAAGGAACTCACACCTACGCCGTGGAGATTTCCGACAAGAAGATTCTTCAGGTGAGCGTCCCGTCGTTGAAGGAGAAAGCCGAGACGGCGGCCGGTCTGTATGAAAAGAAGCAGGAGGAGCTGGAGGAGCTTAAGGCGGAAGTTGGGCGGGTTTCTGCAAAGGTGAGAGGTTTGGAAGATTGTCTGGAAGAGAGTCAGGGCGAGCTGGATCAGCTTGGAGAATTTCAGCTCCAGCAGGTGTTCCACAAGGATCCAGAGATGGTGGAGATTGTGGTTCGAATGACCAAGGGGGAGGAAGTTCATCCGAGGGGGCTCAGGTTTTTTGACATGTCGAGAGAGTCTGAGACTGAGCCTACATCTGGGTCTGGAGATACTACTCAACCTGAAGCTCATTCCAGAGCTGAGTCTGAGTCGAGAGCCGGGTCTGAGTCGAGGGCCGAGTTTGAGTCGAGAGCCGAGTCTGAGTCTCGAGATGAGATCAGAGCTGAGTCTCAAGAACATGGATCTCAGTCCAGAGCCCAGTCCAGAGGTCAGTATATGTCCAATTTTCAGCACAGGCTTCGATGTGGATTCCGGTCTCGACTTGAGTCCACTCCTGCTGACTCGCAATCTGACTCTGATGAGGTCATTTTCGTGTCTTCACGACCTCGAACAGACGTCCAGCTTATCAGCTGCAGAGCTTTGGTTCTTGCAAAGCGTGAACCTCGTCATGCTGTTGATAGAGATGCTGAAAGTGCTGAGTCAGAGGTTCGGGGTTCTGCTGAGTCAGAGAGATCAGTTCCAGCTGAGTCAGTCTCTACTCACAATGAGCCAGACTACTCCCTCTCTTCTATCCTCGACACCCAATTCAACCGTCTAAAGCAGCTCGATCAGAACACTGACAAAGAAGAGAAAGCAGTCGAGCAGGCCATCTTGTCTCTCAAGTGTGCCAACATGCTGCTGGCCAACCTGACTTGCGAAAAAGAAGCCAAAGAGGAAGTGTCCAGGATCCGCACTTTCAGCCAGGAGCACGCCTTCACTCCTTCAGCCAAAGAGGAACGAAGAGCACTCGCGGAGCTGTCCCCGAACATCAAGTCCGAAAATCGACGCAGGTCGTTCTGGGAAAAACGCAAGATCGACATGGACCTCGATTTTGTGGCGTCTCACATCGACCCACGTGATCTTCTTCTGGGCGGGGAGTTCATGAAGTTTCTCAGAGCCGCGAGAAATGAATCCACAAGAACCATTGTGGGACCTCTCCAGTCTCATATTGGGTTCTCCAGCTCAGCCTCCGAGACTCAGAAGCTCCTGGTGCTGTCTTACCTTGAAAAAGAGCTCACGACTTTTCTGGTGGCGAACGAGAGTGACAAGACCCACTTTGAGAAGCTCAAGGCCAAGTTCCAGGCTCGAGACGCCAACATTGTTTGTTACTGCAAAACTCCCAAACAGCCCAAAGAGTTCAAGGAAAGTGAAGACAGCAGTTCGATTCTCAATCTGCTCACGTTCAACAGCGATCGCGTGAGAGACTATCTCATTTCTGAGCTTCATATCGACACTGTTGCAGTTTCTCGTCTTCGGTTTGAGCCTAAGAAGAGTTGTTTTATGGATCCCTGGACCGGCCGAAAAGTTAGTGGAGCTGATCATATCACGTGCGAGACGCTCATGGTGACCAGTGACTACCGTTACGCTTGTTCGTCTTCTTGCCCTTCTGTTGACGAGCTCAAACGTCTGGATTTACACCTCCTGAAGACGTTTGAAGAGAAGGAAGTCAAGGGAGGCTTTGAGCAGCGGATAGAGAGGCTGGAATTCGAGATTATGAGCCAGGAGATTGTGTGCCAGAAGAAGGAGGAGAAACTGACCCAGGCACGTGATAATCTCGGCAAGGCACGTGAGAGAGCCGACACTGTGAGGTACGCTGTTGTGGTCTTCCCTGAGCTCAGGCAGAAGTGTCTGGATCTTCACACAACCTTCTGCTCGAAGCAAGAACTTCTGGACCAGGCTTGGATTGACTTGGAGAGGCTCGTGAATCAGCAGGAAAGTGCTCAGAAAGATGTGGCTACGCTGAAGGAGCAAAGTGATAAGAAAACAAAAGAGTACTTGCGAAAAGCGGGGGATTTGAAACGAAAAGAGTCCAACGAGGAACTCTCCAAGGCCGAAAAGGAGATTCAGGAGCACACGAAAGTGTGCCAGCTGTACGCTGCCCAACACCAAATCAATTTCTCAGTGGCAGTCAAAGATGAATCTCTGAACAGTTTGGAGAGGAAGTTGGAGAAGATTGCAGAGGAGATGAAGAGGCTGAATCAACAAAACGAAGTCTGGAAAAAGTCACAGAAAGGCGGAGTGGTCGGTACTTCGTTTATCACCGATTATCTCGCCAAACTTGGGATCCACATCGACCTGAAGAAGTTCGACAAGTCTGTTGCTTCAACTGCCCTCTCAGCCATCATTGACCAGATGGACTGTCCCACTGTTTTTGTTAATGGAGACATTCAGATCAAGTCGGACAAGCAGGTTTTGGTTGTTGGCAAGCAGGGAAATTTGATTGATGTTTAGTATTTAGTTGATTTTGATTTAATGATAAACGGAGGAGAATAATTGAGCGATAATGTAATTTTATGATAAATGGAGAATAATGAGTAATAAATAATGTAAAACATGTCATAAAAATGGTATGAAGTGTCCGAGACTTGAGAAAGCGATTGCCTCAACAATTGATGTATTCGCAGTGTTCATTCCTTTTCTGCCTCTATCCTAGCCGGTTCCACGCATTTGGGCTCTCAATTATTATTTCGTCGTAGTTGACTTTTCACTCAGTAAAGTTGATGTTTTTGTGGGGTAGCTAGCTGCATATCCCGTCTGAATACTCACCAACTAAGCTCAACTCACAAATGGCCTCGACAAATACACAATAGCTTAATCTGTCCTGAGAACACAACTCTGGGAATTTCCATGTACAGACTCAGTAAGTGATCTGACGCCGGACCCAAGCACAGATTCGGAATCCTAGCCACTGGTTTACTCACCATTCGAGTTTTCAGCGTATTCTGGCTAGATCCGAAAAGAACTCAAATTCTGAGAAAATTGACATAGAGAAATCCCTTTGTACGACTGTTTAGGCAGGAATAGTTGTGTAAATGGTTGAAATTGTCAAAAATAGCGTAGCCCACCAAAATTCCGAGAATAATCTCTCCAAGTTAGTTCTCGTCCTCAGGTCAAGTCCAATGAGAGGTCTGAAGACGAGACACATCTCTAAGCCCGTCTGAAGATGAGACTGATGTTTACGGCTGTCCTGGACCATTTCAACTGAAGACGAGCAAAGACAAAGATCAGATGCACTTCACAGTCTTCAAGCGCAGTCAATATATCTGAGTCTCTCTGATGGATTGTTAATGGGACCTTGAATAGCAGAAGAAGGACTGATAGAAAGCTGATTTGTAGATTGAATTGTCTGAAGTAATTAATTTTGGCAGTAATTACCTGTACCGTAGCTTACATTGTATCTCAGGAACAAGTCCAGTACAAGTAGCTCTCCATCAAGTCTCAGTAATGATGCAGTGTCCTGTCGTCAACTGGAACCAGGAAAACCAGGAAGGAGATGGGGGTAGTGCTGGAGACGAACCGAAGCTTGTGAATGGCGATGTCGTCATCTCCAAATAAATCTAAACAAGTCTTGGGATTATAAAGTCAGAGAACCGAGAGACAGCTGCAAATGTGAAGTCCATCGTCTCCCTGAGATAACATCAAACAAGTTGAGCTAGGAGCAGGATGGAATAAATATGAGATCTGAGGATTTATCAAAGCAGCACAAAGAGCTGTTTATTCGATTTCCACAAGTTTTGCCCTCCAATCTAGAAGACTCAATCTGTAGTGTTGATAATCATCATGGGCAAGAACATTACAAGTTTGCAAGATTCATTTTCAGACGCTCGAGTAGTTGACCTCTGCCTCAAATAGCCCTCGTATAGCACATCCATGTAAACCATTTACTCCCTCCAACTAAGATGCCCTTCTCTGAGACTCACATGCTCACAAAGCTCAAATGGGCAACCGCAGTGGGTGTAGGAAGAGATGAAAGGAAAAGACTAAAGATGAAGAAATGTGAAAGCTGGTGTATTTTGTGTGTCCTGAAAAACTGTCGGGCTTCAAAAAGAGCAGTGGGGAATTGGAGTGTACAGTGCACACACCAAGGACACAACTGGAATGGTCGTGAACTCCTTCATCAATGGAGACTTGACAAAATAGCATCACATGACCGGCTTCAAACGCCACCGACCCCTCAGAGCTGACACATCACGTGATCATGTGTCAGCGTACATACTCTTCTGGTACCGATGTACTGTACAGTTTTTTTTACAGCAGTTTACACGAGCCCCATATGAACGAAGAGAGTCAGTTTAATGCTCATTATAGATCAGGGATTTGAAATGAGCCTTGCACTACAGTATCTTCCATTGCACCCCAATTACCTGTAAGTAAACACCATTTTTTTCTACACGAAATACGCAACCACTTGACTTTCCTAAAGCAGTCATGTAAGTGGTGGATATCTTCTGAACGACTGTTCATCTGACCATTCTGACATCCCCACCACCATGACGACAAACTCCTCCGACGACATTGTGCTCAGCGAACGGGCTTTCAAACCAGGCCAGTTCATGACTCTCGAGCTCAACGGAAGTCTAGTCTGCTCCTTCAGCTCCCGCAAAAACTCCATCAATGAGTGGACTTTCCGCATTCTCGAGAGTCTGTTTGGAGGCCCCGAGGTGTCTGTTTTCAACGGCAGCAACAAGAGTTACTCCTACTGCGTCCAAGTGTGCGAAACCGGGGGCTTTGAAAAAAAGGCCAAGAGCGGCCGAGAGTTTCTGATCGGCTCGACTGATGTTCTGCGCACTTCTGAAGCGTGGAATTGGCGCTCCTATATCTTCACCGTCATCAGAGTCAGCTGGTCGTCTTGGAACGAGTTCTTTCAGGCCGTGGAGTTCTGTCAAGTGGATTACCGGCAGGACAAACGAGTTCAGTCTCAGCTGGAATGGCTCAACCAAGTGAAGGAGCAGATTGACCATCTCAGAGGAGGCTTGAATGCTCTCAAGCAGCTGTCAGAGTGTCAGAGGGAGCTTTCGAGAGTCTCCCGAGATCTTAGACTGACCAGAGCGAAGATTAAGGAGAGTGAAAAAAAATTGGGCTCCATTTCAACCTCCATCGAACTCATTGAAAGGATTTGCAAACACGTCAACTACCACCAACTTTGGCAGTCTGGAACTCTGGGGGAGCTCGACTCTGTTCTCGAAACCGCTCTCAACTCGGCTCTCGGCAAGCTGGATTTCTTCAGAGAGGAAAAATCGGTTTTATTTGAAAAAGTGTCGAGTCTGAGCGCTCGCCTGGCTTTCAAAACCGAAGACCATCAACGTCGCAAAAGTGAGCTTGAATTGAAGACTGCAATTCTCAACTTCAAGCTGGACACTGTTTCCGCCGAAGATGTGCCGTTGAAATTGTACATTCGCAATTTCATTGACAAATGTCCTCTTTTGGAGCTGCCCTACGAGTGGCACATTTTGGAGCTCCTGGCGTGGAATGAATGTCGAAAAAACAAGTCTGCAGCTTTCCCTGTGCTCCAGGGACTCCGGATTAAATCCCGGGCCTCCGATTTACAACGTCACGTGATGGCCAATCTTCTCTCCAAGTACTCGCACACTATTGTTGTTGGTCATCCGTCTGATAAAAAGAAGCTCGAGCAGCATTTGACTGTGGAGGCATCTTGTGTCCAGATTGTCGCTGTAAAAACGTCTGGAGAGGAGATCAAGTGTTCTGAGAACTCGGTGCTGTCTCTGTTGGAAGGATACAATCACCTGGTTGGCGAGTTTCTCGAGTTTGAGGAGTTTCACAAAACTGAAATTCTCAGAGAAACGTGGAGTCTGACTTCGTCTGAGGACGTGTGTGGACCCACCCATGTGGTTTGCGACTCGACTCATAGACTCGCAAAGGTGTCCCGAAATCCCAAGAGTGGTGATTTCAACAACGGAGAGACTCTGGATCGGACGACAATCTTTTTCTCGGCTCTGACTGAGTCTACTCCTTCTGAAGAGCTCTGGAGGAGGAAGCTGCTTCGCGAGAAAGAGGTGAACGACAAGAATTGTGTTGATGAGGAGCACGAAAAATAAAGGCCGATTATGCCAGGGTCAAGGCCGAATACGCCAGTGTTTGTGGAGCCATTCCGAAACTCGAGGAGCACGCCAGTGTGCTGGAAAATGACTCGCGGGAGTTCAACGCCAACAGACCGGCTGATCATTGGAACATTAAAGAGGAGAGAGATACCTTGAGAGGGGAGCTAAGAGGATTGAAGAAGCAGAAGAAGGAGCTCATGCGAGAAAAAAGCAGGCTCGTGAAACTGGAAGCAGACATGTCAAAGAGGAAAGGGAGTTGGGCGGTTGGAAGACTGGAGCTGGAGACAAGTCTGAAAGAGCTGGAGGACGAGAGAGAACGGCTGGAGATGTGGGAAAAACGAATTCCGTGCGAGTTTCTGGCCCGCAAGGGAGCTTCTGTTGATCCCACGGGCCCTTTCAAGGTCGAGGCTGCCAGAAAAGCCATGGTGGAGATTTTCAAGGCCATGAAAGGTACAGTGGTTTTCGTGGACGCAGACTTTCCAGAGGTGGAGGGCAAGCAGATTTTGGTTGTTGCGGGAGGAGCGAAGTGAAGTATTTGTTTTAGTTGTGCTGAAGTGAAGTGAAGTATTGTTGTGTTTTAGTTGTGCTGAAGTGAAGTGAAGTATTTGTTGAGTTTTAGTCGACGAATTTTGTGCTGTAGTCAAGTACCGTAGTTGACTGATCTGTGGTGTTAGAAGTACAGAACTGGAACGTTAATGAAATTAGTAGAGTTCTCAGTTGACCACAAATTATTATGATGAACAGGTGCAAGAAATCGTAGACTCCGATTTTGAAGGTCTGCTTCTTACGACAAGAAATTGTCGACCGCTTGTAGTTGGTGGTTCTGATGCTGTGGTGACTGAAATAATGGATTGTTCTGCCAAGTACTAGTTGATATTTGTAGATGGTTGAGTGTTAGTTGAGTTTGCCAGAAGTGAAGAGTTTTCGAAACATTTTTAGTCCAATACACAACCTCCTCTCCCCAGCCAATAGGAGCAGAAACAAGTAGGACCAGTGCCAATAAGGGCGATAAGCCGATAAGTGCTTCCCACGTCTCTCCTCATCGAGCTCATGATTTCTCCCTCGAATGGTAATGTCAACATTGTTCCATCCAATGCTGTCTTTCGCGTTTATACGAATAAGTGGAATAATATGTAATTCTGGGAAGTGCTTGTATCGACGAGAAATTTGGGACCGTGAGTATACCTGGCCTGGCGATCTCATCGGTACTACTCATGTTATGACCAGAGAAACTATGCAAAATCTGTCTCTTCCGAGTCAGGTTTGTGTTCTCGAGGGGAATTAAACTCTTGCAAATTGGGAGTAGTTTAGTTGAATTAGATGGACAATTAGTTGAAGAAATGGAGCCAAACCAGTTGGGGTATGAGTGGCATGAGTTGCACGAGTTGTATGAGTGGTAACTGTGTTTGTCCCTTGATTTGCATTTCCTCTACTCCTTCCTAAACTGTCGTCGTTCAAGGGGTATAGTTGAGCACCCTTTTGTTTCTTCACTGAGAGCTTTGAGAAAGTGCACAACTGTAGCTCAACCATCGTTTGTTTCAGTTTGGGAAATATATCACCAAATATTAACCAAAAATACCTATCTATGGCGATCTTTGACAATGGTTTCCCAGTTACCGGTAGTCCAAAACGAGCCCAGCGTCTTTGCCTTCGAGTTCCATTCTCCTGTCTTGCTTACTCTTTTCTCGTCCCTCTTACTCCACATCAAGGGGTATTCATGAGACGAGTGAAGATGGAACTAGAGTACAGTACCGGTATTTGTATGTATCGAACTACCTTTAGCCAGTCATTCAATAGATTCTACTCTTTGATTTGTTTTGATTTGATTTGATTTGATTTTTGATTATACTGTAGCTAAAACATTACAGCCCGCTATCCGCAACCCCACTCTAAACTGACCACAACACCCCACCTTAAAAAAGCTCTTCCAACTGACACGTACTCAATTCCTCTCTTCTTCCTCCACACCACTTTCACCAGACCCAGACACAACCAAAGCAGAGGACGCAATCATGTTCTGTCTCCAAACCAGAGGGAGTGTCCAGGCATGGGTGAAGTGGGCCAAGTATGAGCCAAGTATGAGCGAAGCGAATACTTGGTACATACTTGAGGTCAACTGATTTGGCGCGGGGTTTTTGGGGCTGAGGTCGACTGGGATTTTGGGGCTGAGGTCGATTGGGATTTTGGGGCTGAGGTCGACTGGGATTTTGGGGCTGAGGTCGACTGGGATTTTGGGGCTGAGGTCGACTGGGGCACTGGGGGCTTATTCTCAACTACTGGGGCACTGGGGGCGTGATCACAAATGCTGGTAAGTTACAGCAGAGTGGAACCCCCCTTAACCTCAAATTCTTAAGACAACACGCAAAGTGTGACAGATTACGAGTATGTTTTATAGATCAACTAAAACAGATGGGAGGCTAACAAAGTTCAACAAATGGCCAGCCCCAACCGGACCTGTCGAGTCTATCTCCACCAGATCACGGCCGACAACTGAATCAGAGGAACAGCGACCGAAATGGCTAGGTCCAGCCATTTGGACAAACAAAATGGCTCGGTCGACTCAGCTGTCTCATACTCACCGAGGACGGAAAGGTCTGAGAAGGGGATAAAGCTGAGAAGGAGATAGAGCTGAGAAGGATGAAGCCGGCTTGCTGTCCTTAGACACAAAGTACTGTACGAGAGGCCCAAGATCCGTCTCAATGCTCCAGCTACTTCAGCTGTCCACTCGACAGAACGCTCCCCAACCGTTACTTGAACACAGCTCATCTTCAACCAATTACCCGGTTCGAACTGTGCCCGTAGCTCTCAATTTACACCACTTCGAGCCCCTCTGAACGCATCCCAGTTCGAACCGTGCTTAAGTCAATGTGTCTCCGTTCACCCATTCCTTCTCGCAAGTTGAAGTACTGCCAACACCAATAATCAATCATTCACACTAATAATCAATCTTTTATTCCTATTTGAATATGCTCCCCCCTCTCTTACTCCCCCAACGGCTCCAACGCCTTGTACTCCTCCACAACGCCATTAACCACTTCCCGGGCCTCGTCAAACTCCCCGAGGCCGTCGCTGAACATTTCCTCCTTTCGGTACTGGTCCAGGAACGCGTGTCGTCGGTACAGCTTGTCAAACTGGTCCATTGTGCGTTTGAAGACAGAAGTGATGGAAGTATGATTGGCCAGAGACAGGCCCGAAACTCGCGACTTGGACGTGGGAATGTACGGAGAGCGTCGGGTGAGCGAAATCTGGAGCGAGGCCGGCGTGGAGGGGATAAACGGCGCCAGATTGCGCTCCCGGATTCGCAGCAGAGCCTTGTGGACATCTGTAGGATCGATATCTTCGCCCTGGATGATATTCAACAGCGCCACGTAGCGGGACTGTCTGGAGACCGAGCCGGACACCATTCTGTTTTTGGGCTGCAGTAGCCGTCTCATAATGTCCAACACGGTCGTCTTTCGGACCGCAAACGAGCCTCCCGACGGATTGGCGTCCAAAATGTCCGCCGAAAACGGAGTATAGGCCGTAGAGAGGAAATGCAGCCGCGGGAACGGCACCAGCGACGCCAAAATGCACGCCAGATCGTTGTGCATGTATCCGGGGTATCTGAGGGTGCTTGTAGACGCGCTCATGACACTGGCTACAAGCTGGTTAGTCTGATCAAACGTCGGGGATTGAACTCGCAGCGCTTCGGCGGTGATATTCCCCAACGCTCCATTGTCCAGAACCACCACCGAGTCAGCGTACTCGGCCAAACGTCTCAGAGTCAACATACTGTTGTACGGCTGGACAACAACGTCCGACACCTGCGACGAGCTCGGAAACACGCTGTACGTCTGGATCAGCTTCTTGGGGTACCGGTCGTGGATCTGTTCCAGCAAAAACGAGCCCATTCCGCTGCCTGTGCCTCCAGCAATACTGTGAAGCAACATGAACCCCTCCAACGAGTCAGATCCGTCGGCCTCCCGATCCAGCATGTCCAGCAACGTGTCGGCCATCTTGGCGGCCGCCGAATATCCACACGCAAAAATGTTGCCGGCTCCAGATCCGTCTGCGCTCATGTACACGTTTTCGGGGTTGTAGATGCGAGCATAGGGAGACTCAAGAGCGGTGGAGTTGATGACACGTGGCTCCAGATCCAACAGCAGCGTTCGGGGAACATACCGAGTGTCGTCGGCCTGGTAGAAGAACACCTCCTTGCGATCCACGACATTTGTGGACGTGTTTGTGGTTGGCGAAAACGAGCCGTCCGGCGAAATTCCGTGTTCTCGACACAATTGCTCCCAAAAACGCGCACCAATCTGGTTGCCGCACTGGCCCGCCTGGATGGTGATGATTTCCCGTGGCATTGGAGAGCTATGACGGAAGATGTGTGTTTTTGTCAAGTGGTGAAGACAAGTGGAGAGTGTGTTTGGTGCGTGTACTTTTAAGCTTTCGTGGAGGGAAAGGGGGATTCTATGGGAGGTGGTTGGGGGTGATTGGGGGTGACTGGAGGGGTGACATTTACATGATATAGTGGTGCTGACTTGGTGGTGAAAAAATCCAAACCTCCAGGGTCAATATTGAGGGAAAGGGAATAATGTGTCATAGTTGAGCTAGGTGAAGTATAAAAGTTGAAGTTTGTTGGGAGTTAGTTGAACTAGGGGAAATGGTTGGCCTGACGAGTATTGCTCGGATTGGGGTGTGAATTTGAGTAGTGAGTGAAATGGGACTCTTAAATACACTGGAGTGGTTAGCTTCTGTCTAGCTTGTCTCTAACAGCATTTTACAGACCCTCTTTATGCATCGTTCAAGTATAAAGTAAAGAAAATAGCAACTTCTTCAATAATGCTCTGAGAGCTCTGGGGCTTTATGAATCGAATTTGTGGCAGTTTTCTGATTACTTTGATGTGTTTTTTAAGTCGATTCAGATATAGAATGGTGTACTTAATGTGTAAGTAGTTAAGTACTGGTTTGTTGAATATCTAGTTAAGCCATTGGAATAGCTGTACTCCATGGATATAGCTCATAAGTTCGTGAAAATTTGAACAACGAGTAATATCAGTCCCAGAAAAATGCCAGACCAGTTTATTCTTTTCTAGCACTTCACCTACCAGTATCTTACAGACCCTCCCTACATCAGGTGATGTCTAGGGCAGCGGACACGACAACTCCATGAATAATGCTCATAGAGAGCTGGTTTTTTTAATCGAGTTTGTGGTCGTCTTAATATAGATCAGCCAAAAATTCAGTTTTCTAGCTGTGAAACTGAAGCCACAATAAAGAGTTCCCCCCCAGTTGGAAAAGGTCAAGTATAAAGTATATTTTGTTGGCTGGCTGGTTGAAGTAATTGATCGACTCGCGAATACTGGTCAGAAAGTGATGAAACTTCTAACAGTGAGTAAAACGAGCTCCAGAAACGTGCTGAAGTAGTCAGATTCTGCCTAGTGTATCTCCAATAGCGTTTTTAGCAACCCACCTCAATCTGGTGATGTTTGCAGAAGATAAGGTGGAGACCTGACAACTCTAGCAATAATGATCCGAGAAGACTGATTTTTATTTCGTTGGACTCGCAGTCTGTTTCTGATTCCCCCAATGTCATTTTTATCCCTACAAGTGTCGATTGGGTCTCTCAATGGGGTTATACGATACAAGTACCGGTACGCTCAACCTGAGGAACACTTTAAGAACACCACGAGATAGCCAGAGCGGCTCAAAAAACGATAGAATCGATCCGACTGAGTCAGCAGCACTTGCAGTCGTTTTCTCATGTTTTCGCCCTCCCCACGAATCCATACACCTTAGGATTAGCACCTGTAACCTGTGCATACAAGTACTTGTACAAGTACAGTGCTACAAGTACAAGGGAGTTGCCAGAGGATAAGCAACTTTGCAAATTTTGGAATTTTGGTGAGAGACCAACTTTTTGGGTAATCCGCTCAAAATGGACGACCCAAAACTCAAATTGGACCTGACAGTTGAACTCCCAACAGATCCAAGTAATTCTCAATTTCTTACAATCCACACCCCGAAAAATCGACGCGTCCAGAATTCCGCCAAAACATCAGAAAAACCTTTGAAAGTGAGTATGTCGAATGACTAGACCAGTGCGAACATTATTGTCAACACCCCTGCGACGACTGCAGTCTTCTGGCGACGTTTCAGCCGTGTTGCTGTCGCTTGTGTGAAGAACGCGTCCCTAGGGGTGCGACAGAACGCGCCCAAGAGGAGGACTTACACCATCAGTAGAAAGATGAGAGGCGTACGGGTGTATTCCCCTGTGTCCCTTGTCATGTAAATGCTCGATCCACTCTCGCCTAGTCCTCTGGGGCACTGTTGGCGCGCCTTGGGGTGACCGGCGCGTGTCTGCGGACCCGTAGGGGAGCCTTGGGCCGTGGTGAGACGTGTGGAGTGACCCCCATGGCCTCCAGAGGCGCCACGCTGTATCTGTTGTCGATGACCTCGATCCAGCGTTGCTTCAGCGTGATTCCCGCCGCTTCCCCCCACTGTAGCCCCTGTGAGAGATTCTCTTGCCACGTGCCTGCTCAAAGACGCGTCTACAGTCTTGGTGCTACCACGATGGCCACCTGTAGTCTGCCACACTTATTTATCTACGTAATAAATGAACCTGACTATCAAACATCGCTCTGAGATTGTATAATTGCACTTTCTATTGCTCCGTACCCCTTCATTCCATCGGTTTCTATGCCCTTACACGCGTGTCGAGTGTAGAGTGCACGCGTCATGTCCCAACTTGCAAAATTTGGCTAAGTCCTGAGATTCGGAACTTGTGGCGCCCATATCTCGCTCTATAAGCGTCTGATTAAAAATCTGAACCGATATTCGGAATCTCTGGGGTCATATTGTATACTTTGCACGTGATTTGTGCAATTTTGCGAGACTCGATATTACACCAGCTAAATGGACATCATATAGCCTAAGTACGTCTTCAATTGCGAGCTCGAAGTAATAGCTAAAGATGGCCTCCCCTTAACAACTTGAGAATAGGGTTTCGACGTCACGTGTGGACGTCTTGATCATTTTGGTCACAAATTTGAGTTTGCAAAGTTGCTTATCCTCTGGCAACTCCCTTGTAATCACCCATAACCCTTCTGTGGTCACGTGACGGACACAAATGAGCGTGATCTGCGCACGTGCTTGCAATTCTTCTTTCAGACGTCTTTTGCACTTGTTTGCACTATTGCACTGAGTCTAACATTATACCCGAGGGATCTTCGGTGTTTATTGAGTGTGACGTAATGAGATAGCTAAGAGTTATGAAGCAATTGTGGGGGTAGTAATTAGGTGAAACCAGGTGTTAGACTAATTGTCAGGTAGTTGCTGTGTATTGGACTTTTGCTGTGTATTACGATATCGCAGTTCTAGCACAAAATCGCCCTCAAAAGTCCACATTTTCTTCCCCTCTGGATCATCAGGAACGGACGAGTGCAGGAGATCTACGCCCAAGCCTGGACAAGCACTTTTCTCCTCTAGGATCGATCGTGGAGAGATAGCAAGGTAGATTGCAGGGGGGTGCGTGGGAGCTGCAGACCTGTACGTCATGGAATGAAAGTTTAAGGGGGTTGTAGAGGTGCCAGAGTTATAGGAGGGGGCTTAGAGGAGTCTTAGAGGGGGTTAGATGGAGTGGAGGGGTGCGGGAGTCTTTTTTTTTGGTACTTTTTGGCACTTTTTGGCACTTTTATGACCATTTATGATGTTATGAAAATGTGAGACATTGTTGGGGGGTGGAATAGGTCTAGCTGGATGAGTAATGTAGGTAGGAGTGGGGATTTTTGATAGGTGAATCAATTGAGCGTCGGTGATTCCCCCCATCAACTCCGATCTTCTCCACGGAGTATGTTGACTCATCTACAAGGTGTTGTACATAACTGCCCTCAAACCTACATTGCTGGTACGTTTACTTAAGCCGTGGGAGACCTGAGCACAAGTCTGGGCCATGCCGAAGCGAGGCTGCCAAGAGCTGCTCCTGACTCACAACTCCATGCGTCGAAGTACTGGCGAGGTCTATTGTGGCTTGAGGACGCATAGACGCAGAGCCCGGCATTTATTGGTGTCTACATGTTGCTATAGAGATCGAGGTAGGGTTGGCCAAGGTTTGTTGGAGCCGGGATCCAGCTGCAGTGCAAGTAGCAACTTCCGTTCGATCGGAAAAAAGAAGACAAACAAAAAAAGTTGTGATGAAAAATTGTGATCCAACATTCCGGCGCGGAACTTTTTTCACGCCGAAGGAAGGAGAGTCACTCGGAGAGTCACTCGGAGAGGCGGAGCTCGTCACTTTGAGAGGTGGAGAGAGGCTGCGTAGATCCAGCACGGCTTTGAAACATGGAGGGGGGTTGTGGGGGATGGGGGGGTTGTACCGAGTGTTTGTTAGGGAGAGGTAAAGAGGACCACCTTGAAGCAGAGATGAGAGATCGGGTCGGTTACTGTGAGGACTGTTTGACACTCACCTATAACTCCATCTAGGGCTCGGCGGCTCGACAAAGTTCAATACCAGCAGCTAGGTTTAATACCAGTTAGGGCTTGCGGCTCGAGGGTACAAGTCTTTGTTTTGATGGACTTCTAGGGCTAGAGTCTGAGCTTGGCTGGATAGACGACGTCATCAAGGAGGGTGGATACGAGTGGAGGAGGTCATTGAGAGGGTCAGAGTGGAGGTGTGCAGAGTGCTGTGCAGTGGAGTTGTGCCGGACGTGTACACAGAGATAAGTCACGATCCAGAAGGAGTAGAAAGCTGGGGAGTTGATCAGGAGACGTCAGTCAGTCCGTAGAATCCGGTCAGACTTCTATCAGATCTTCTAGACTCTTGGTTATTTGTCTCCATCCCCTCCGTTGCTATAAATCCCATCTATCAATTAGGGCTGAAATGAAATCAACGGCTTATCAGCTAGGGCTCGGATCGGGGCGTGTGGTGGTTTTTGGTGGACAATGGCGATGGGCAATGCCGATGGACAATGGCCTCGATCGGAGGTTGGGTACTGACAGCTGAAGGTCAAGCTGAGTTGTCAGTATCAGTAATGAGTTGTTAGCCGAGTCATCTAGCTGCCACCATCCTGAGTCAGCCGTACCTCCTGAGTCAGCTCTCTCTCCACACCAAGTGACACTAATGACATCCAAAGGGCGTCTACCTTAGGATCCGTCATGAGCTTGCATCCAGGCTGCTTACATGTGGGGGTCAGGAAGAAGGAAGCACATGGAGAGCACCAAGATGAATAACAGGCCAGTGGACAGACATCAGACAAGTCGGTCAGTCAAGTCTAGCCTCGCCAGTCAATTCACCGCCCATCCGAACCCTCCTCAGCCGACAACCCTAAGGGTGGACTTGAACTCGATCCCAGCAAACAAAACTGGGTTTGGCCGTTTGTCAGGCAGACAAGTAGGGTTGAAGGCGACAGACGGACTCTTGCGGCTATAGCTCCAGGAGCTTCAGCGGCTATAGCTCCAGGTGCCCCAGGTAGCTCCAGTGAGCTATACCTGTAGAGCAGATCGTATTGAATCGGTCCAGCGTGCTTGACAACCTGCAGACAAATTCTTCACAGCAAGCAACAGCATGCACTCGAATTTTCTCATACCGCTGACATGTGTTCTTTGCAGGAGTACCAATGTCGACATTGGCCGTCCACTGACTCAACAGCTCACTTAATGGCCTGAGTCCTTGTGGCCTGAGTACTTTGCATCCTAAATCTGCCCTTGGTTGTCTCAACATGTCAAGGTCTCCACGTGGACGCCACACTCGGATGGAAAACGTTGCGGCTGTTCAACTCGCACGGAAGCCGTTGTGCGGCGAGAAAATGTTTGGGTTTGCGCCGATAAGAAAAGCGGGGTTTGTGGGAGCGAGGAGAGGGGGAATGGCGGTGTTCGGTATATGGTTGTACTCGGGCTGATGTCCTGATTCCAGTCGTTATTCCCGATTTGTCGTAGCTACACTGTGAGACTATTTCCCGTTTTTTGGCCCACCTAAAAAGCCGCATGTGGAACAAGTGAGCCGCAAGGACCTGGAGAAAGACAAAGGTCAATTCGAGGCTGAAGATAGCGGGAGGATTATCCGCTTGACGGAATGATTAACGTGCAACCCGAGTTCATTATTGTCGTGTTATGACATGTCATGTGTGGGCTGTTGTGTTCGGTATCAGACCTTTGCTGTGCTATAGAGCCGGTACCAGACCTATGCTGTGCAGTCAAGTGTAGGGCAGAGCCGGTACCAGACCTATGCTGTGCAGTCGAGTGTAGGGCAGAGCCGGTACCAGACCTGTGCTGCCCAGTTTTGTAGGGCAGGTATCAGACCTTTGCTGTGCAGAGACGAGTGAAACATACGACTCAAGTATCTACACCTCCGTCAAGCGGAATTTCGGCCACATTAAATCCGATTTAGATGCATTTTTATTTCCATTTTTTCCCCAGCAAACTTTCATAACTCCGGCTTGCCGTGATTGGAGGATAGTGCTGCAGGAATGCATCCAAGATGAACTTGGCGATGGAGGTGGTACAGACACAAAAAAGAAGACGACTTGGACACACAGACACTCTCGTTGCACAAACACAACCAAGTTACACAAACACAAACACGTTACACCTCCTCTCTCAGCCCATCTCTCCACCTGATCGAAGTTTGGCTACGTTTTGTGTTTCTCAGTTTTGGTTTGGTTTTGTGTTTTAAATCACAAAATCGAACCGCAAGCCAGTTGAGTTTGCGAGAGAAGTGAGTTCGTGATTTAAGTCCTCCGTTGTAAAGTTCACCTCCTCACTTTGCGTTTCTCCCTCTCGGCTTTACCACATATATATCCTCCTCTCTCCCCAGCCTTGAGATGTATCCAACCACCTTGCAACCACCTTCTTCTCTCTCTCGACTATGAACGCCTCCATCGCATCCGCCTCCATGGCCGAGACCTACTTTCTGGCCTCCAAGGCCCGCCACAAGCTGACCAAGGAGGCTTCTCGCCCCGATCTCCATTTGCGCCAGCTCGTGTCGCACGCCAACCTCGTGGATCTACTCATGGACGAGCTGGCCGAGCGACGAGCCAAGGGCAAGGTCCAGCAGCCCGCCAAGAACGTGGTCTCGTCGGAGGAAGTCACCCAGGCCATCAACAACGCACCCACATCCGCCTCGCACATTATGGAGGAGGACGAAAGCGACTCCGAGTACGAGCAGGTCTCGACTCAGAACTACACTTACCAGGCATACGAGAGCATTGAGGAGGTCGACGATGACGAGGACGAGGACGACGAGGAGCTCGAAACCTCCCCCTCCTTCTACAACACCACAAACACCTCTGTCGACGATCTCCAGGCCCCACAACTCTACTACTCCAGCTCCAGCGACGAGGAGGACGATGTGGAGCATCATTCGTGTGGTGTCGAGGAGACTCAGAGCCTCCACAAGTCGGGCTCCTTCCAGGTGACCGAAATTCTTGCATCTGAGTCCATTATTGCCTGACCCTTGAACACGAATCCCTGCATTATTTATTTATAGATTAATATCATTATTAACAGACACAACTGGTAAAACTGTAGAACTCGATGGGAACCCACATAAAATGCTGTTGAATTTGTAAATCTCACTCAAATCACCAAAACAAGTTGTTGTCACAGTCGGACTCTCCACATTGATACAGTGTTCACGCTATTATTTATTTTCGATCGGAAACGGAAATCGACGTAACTCGACGGGGGAAAACGGGAAATTGATGGAAATTACATGCCCGTAATCGCCTCAGTCAGGGCTATCCACAGAATATTTCAAATAAATATTCCCACCCCAACCATCCCTCTAGTCACCTTTTAAAAGAACCTTTTTCGGAATTATTAAAGCCCCTTGTTGGACAACATTTTGACTTCCGAGATATTGGGTGGGGTGGAGTGGGGGTAGATCGACGTGGGAAAAATTCGGGAAAAATGGGAAAAAGAAATAAAAAGCGGCAGGAAAAAATCGGGGTGTTGGCTGACATGTCTGTTAACCAAAGTATAGTCCGCCTGAGTCCCAGACCTTGTGGGGTGATTGTGGACTCAACAAGACGACAAGACAACTCTCCTGGGGTTTGGTTCGATCTGACAGTCCATGACAAAAGTTGCACTAGCGTGGAATCCAAACAGAGCGCGATCGGACAGGCACCGCGCAGGACTAGAGAAAAAAACGGGCTTAGTCATGGTGCTGGAGCTGTGGTAAGTGGACTAATAGGGGGAGCTACTGCAGACGTATACGGGTGGTAATGGAGGCGACTTGAGAGCCCCCAGAGAGACCTGGAGTTTGTCAGCGTCACCTCCTCACCCCCCCCTCTCACCTCCGTCAGCCGCGGAGCCCAAGGTTTCGTAGGGCTTCGGCTACAGAGTTTGGTCTGGCCACTGGTGTTATACGGTGTGACGGGAGACTGTGAGGAGCTGGGAGCTGGGAGACGGTTGGATTGGCGTTGGCGGGTCGGCCACGGTCTAACGCAAGTGTCACGCGACTTGTGCGAGGTTTTTGGCGCCAAAAAAGTGCCTTAAAAGTTGAGTCTCATGCAGCTTCAAAAAACGTCTGTCCAGTTGTCCACATGGCCACGTTTTCAGACAGCCACAGCCCACCTCGCTTGCACGGGAAGAAGCTGGGAATAAGAGACTAGCGACGGGGCATCGATCAAAGTGTAACTGGGGTGTTTTCTTTCTAGGGTTCAAAAAGCCGCACCTGTGTAAGTTTGCACTAGTGCGGCCGAAATTTGGGACGTCCAAATGGAAGGGTTGCAGACCTCATTTCTAAGCGGTGAGTAATGCATTGTGTGCAGATTTGTAAGGAGATTTGATCAACACCGGTTACGTCTTTGTATCTTCTCTACTCGCTATCGTACCCCTCCTCTAGGGTTATCATTCCACACGGCGGCCAAACCTTGACTAATGTGGCCCTGGGGTCGATTGACTATCTGTGGCCATATAGGGCAGGTACGGTTCTGGCCGGGGTGCAGAGGAGTGAGATGGAACTGAGATGGGGGTAGGGTAATGCTCTTTGTTTGATATGGAGGCTGAATTATGGGACTGACGATTGCAGGGCGATTGCAGGGCGATTGGGCGATTGCAGGAAGTTGCAGAACGATTGTGGAACACCAGAAGGACTGTACGATTCGGTCTTACAATCACTGAGTCACTTGTCCACTTTTCATCCCTCAACGATCATGTTTCACACCACGCAGCCAGACACATGTCCCATCACCGCCATACATGTCCCACCACAGCCAGACATGACCCATTTCTTTTCGAGCCACATTTCTTTTCTCGTTTCTTTCCCCTTGCACAATTGTCTGATTTCTTTTTACTCCTCCATTTCTGCCATTTCTTTTGTCCATTCTCCGGTCTGCTGTAGTCGTGTCTCAGTTCAATTAATATCACGTTGCATAAAGTCCAACCACCTCCCAACTAACTCCCCCTCCCACTTACAAGATTAATGAAACTTTGTCATTTAACCTCACTCAACCTTGTCATTCAACCTAAAGATCGAAGGCAAGGCGCAAGGCAAAAGAAACTCGCAAAAGAAATGCGACGACATCCAAAGCTGAGGGATAATCGCACAAACACGCTATACGTCCCGCATCGAGCTCTGTGCCTGGATTTCTTATTTGCACGGCTACATGGACAGTTTTAATCGTATTATACGAGCCCGACGCTTTCGATTGACTTGAGACTCTTCAAATGGCTTCAAATGGCTCCAAATCGGCTTCAAATCGGCTCTCAGAAAATCAACACTTCTCTCCGCCTTCAACAGCAAAATCTCGGTTGCCCAATCGGGTATCCGAAGCTAGCCGTGCCTGGTGGAAAGACTTTTGCAGCTCACACGCAACGAAGCCCTGGATACTCCCGATGATAGATTCTGCGCCAAGAAATAACTGTCTAGGAGGCCGCATTTGCTAATTCGCACGTTGCGAAGAGATTGCAAAAGTCCACGGAGCCGTAGCTCTTCTGGTTTCAATTCTGGAGACTTTTGAAACATTCTCACACTTATAGCAGCAAAAAATACTACCACTCAATTGATCACCCTATAAGTTGTATCTGAGTCTATTCCGCGTCGTCGACGTCACATGACCAACTTTGAGCTCATCATCTCCATGTGAATGTGTCGATTGTCGAATTTAGACAATTAATGTCAATCATTAACGAAAGAAGTTAATCATTGTTAATTGGGCGATATGTTATCAGACTCATTCTTTATTGATTTACCAAAAAGGTATCATATGATGTGTTCTTTTCCAGTTCAATTTTAATTATTTGATAATTCTGTAAGTAAAATCGGTGATTAGTTCAGTTGTAACTACGGGTTAAAGCAATGATGAAATATTTGCCTAGTCCCGAGATGAAGGTGAACTGTGAACTTGATCTTGTATTGTTGTGCTCAATTCTTGTGTCCTTCAATCAGGGGATTACGGCTAGTATTTATGTTCTTGAAGATCATAAAGAACATCTACGGATTTATGTGAGAAATCATGGTGGAAACAGGATTTGCCCTGTTTCCCTCTAACAAAGTTGGTACTGTAGTTTGCCACTGAACTCGTCAGTTCTTTGTGTAAAACTTAGCACTCGGTGTTGGTTGCCTGATCAGGGCAGTCTCCACTCTAACGGGGCAACACATCATTTGCCACTGGAGTAGAGACCCACGTAACCTTTGTTCTGTCTAATTCCATCTCATGATGGTTTCATGTTCACTCTTGTTGGAGTGCATGACTCATGCAGAAGTAGGTATGGTGGCATAAGGTTCTATGGTGGGACATCTCCTTTCGACTCTCACTTGTGTGTGAAAAACTTTTCACCTCAAGTTTCGCATCTAGAGTATTCTTCTGGAGTGTAGATCACAGGTCAGTGGCGACGGAAGCTTCCACAGTATCCAGTGGGTCGTCATCTCCTGCCCATTATGATCTACGCCGCACCATCTCAAGGTTTCCGGAACACTCACTCCGTTGAGTGGCGAACCTGCAATAAATCCATAGCAACAAGTTCTGATCATTAGATCAAGGGATAGAGAGTCGTGGTTCGGTGTACTACGTACACCTCTAACAGGGCTACAATGGATACAAGGGTCATAACATAATTAACAATAACATTTCCAATAATAACAAATCCTAAGAAGACTAGTGCTGTGTTAGTCAGTGTTTTTCTCCAATGTTTGTGTCAAATCTGCATGTGTAAACTCACCCTTCTTCTCTCCATCGGCATTGGCACTTCCTAGTGCCCAGTAAAACAGCCTGTCTTCCAACAGATAATCAATTAATTCAATTAATTCAATTAAATTCATTGATTCATTTAAATCATTAAATAATAAATTCTAATTATATTCACGCAATAACCACATAAATCCACACCTAGGGTTGCGGAATAACCATCACCATCATGTTAAGCTTTTCTCGATCGTGGTTGGGACATGTCTGCATTCGTGCGACGTGCCAGATCGAGAACCTTATTATTTTGACGAATACGGAAGCCCTTACCCCGTTTTGTCTCAAAGAGGAAACCCTGACCCTGGTTAATGGACAAATGGCGGAGTACCCTAACCCTTAATGCATTTTAGAGAGCGGGATACCCTAACCCTAACACCCGACCTTAGCTGCAATGTGCATTTTAGTAAACCTTAGGCAAATATCATGAAACTCTGTTTACCGAGCCAAGTTTGGGTTGACAAAAAAAATCGGTGTTCGTCACGTGACGGAAAAAAAGCAATTCTTCGCCGGGTCTTGGCAAGACATTTGTAGTGATTTTTCGGACTTGGTTTTGAGGGCAATTTTATTAACGGCTGATTTTCTTTCTTTTGCTGGGGTGTTTTTATTTAAACTGGTTAATTGGATTGTGGGTGATTTGAATTGGATTTATGGAGAATTATTCAATAGAATTCCGCACATTAAAATCAATTCGAACAAGCGGGAAAAAATAAATATCCGGATATCGACACGGAATTCCACACGGACTTGGGCAAAGGCCGAAATAAGCAGCTCCTACTCCAACGGCGCACCAGTGTCTCACGGCTAAGAGCTCCGGGGGTAGGTTGTGAGTTTGTGGGGTGAGCAGGGATTTTAGCAAGAAGTTTACGAGACACGAGGAGAGCAAAAAAGCGATTGGATTTTTTCGATGGGGACCGCAGGGCAATCTTGTGCGTTCTTGTCATCGGTTTTATGCAAGGGGATCGAGAAGTGATGAATTCCGTGGATTTTTATATGTGAGAAGGTGTAGTACATTTTTTCCCGGATATATGGTCCTGTCTACGTAGCAACGGACTAAGGAGTTCCCCATGTTTTAGAGCGGGTCGAACTTAGCTGGACGGAGATAGATGGAGTTAGCAGGAGAGAGAGGGAGAGATGCAGGGTCCAGGTGAACGACGGCTGTAGGGAGAGAGATGTACGAAGAGAGAGAGATGTACAAAGAGAGAGAGGGAGGGTTTGAGAGGGTTTGAGAGTGTGGAAGCGTCTGGAGAGCGCCGAGAGAGTGTGTCAAGTGTCTGAAGTGTCTACAGTAGAGTGTATACTCCTCTTCTCTGTACAATTACCGGTACTATCTACGTCCGTAAACTACAATGCTTCTCAACTATTATATGGACGCAAACTCAGTAGACTAGACTCGGAAATAATGTAGTCACACACTAGAACAAGATAGCCGCTTGCGGGGTAGTTTGGAGGACTTTCTTGTGACAGTATAGGTCTTGTGATGTATCCATCTTCTGTTATAGATGGAGGCGGATATCAGAGTAAGGAAGTTTTGAGGAGAGTGAGGAGTGGCGTTGTTGACATTGGAATAGCTCCAACTAACCCGATCTGAACTCCCAAGCTCAGTCAAAGTCACATACATCGTTTTGCACTCCACCGATACACTTCAACTTAGCTCTAGTTGGTGTCACGCATTGGTGTGATTATCGAATCCCGCCATAAGTAGTACCTTTGTGAAGCTCCAGACGCGTAGATTTAGAATATCCAGTTGGCGATCCCGTAGCGTGGGTTTAGCGGGTTCTAGGGAGGTTTATATATTTTACGTTGTAAGTGGGTGATGTATGGGAGGAATCTGGAGGGTCTTCAACTCGGTCAAAAATGACGGTACAGTTTAGATTTTGATACAGCAGATTTGTTCAGCAATAAACAACTGCTGAAAGAATTTCCAGCTCAATCCATTCACCAATGCTCCTCCTGTGTTGTGTCTGATTTCAGTCTCGAAACAATTACAGTTCTCAACAGACTGGTGAGACAGTTTGATTTAGACTGATCCTTCTTCAGAACGTACAAGTAATTAAGAGACGATAGATTTGTAGTGTACAGAATAGCATAATTTGATTGTAAACGTATGAACTCACTCATCGAGTTGAAAATGACTTACTGTAGGTTCCACACAACCTCTCCCCAAATCAATATCTACACTCTCACAAAGCCAATCCTTATTCCTTATATTGCTTACATAGCTGTATCTTTTGCAGCACCGAGGTACTGTGAGAACATGAGCGAAGCGAATGTTCTCGTTTTCTTGCTCAGAAACATCAAGTTCTCACAGTCAAACAGACTAGTCGCTTCGCTCATGCTCTGTACATTCGCTTGACTCATGTTCTCTCGATCAAACAGATCAGCCAAAATCGAACGAGATCATTCGCTTCGCTCATGATCTCTCATGCTCTACTTATAGGTCTTCTTGCCAATATCAAACGGCAAATACCGGTACTTGATCATATGCTGAATCTGCTTCTTCATGGTCAGCGAAAACAAAATGAAAAAGTAGATGAGCAAAATCGGCCAGAAAACGGGAATGTCAAACGCCGGGATAAACGAGCAAACCAGCGCAATGGCCGTGGCTCGCGTCGCAGAGTGCCAGAACTTGAACTCGGGCAGCCGTCGGATGAACGGCTTGAACTCCTCCGACGAGGAAGACGCCTCCGGTTCCTCAGTCGGCAACTGTCCCTCCTCTGCGTCCTCCATCTCCAAATCACTCTTCAGCGAGGGATCAAACTTGGGCTGCAAAAACGCCAGAAAGAGATTCAGCAGGTAGATGCCCAGCGTGTAGCAGACGACGTAGTAGCCCTGGGCCAGCAGAATGCGCAGCATGAAAAGTGCCAACAACACGCCAAACGCCACCCATCGGTTCATTTTGTGGGGGACGCTTTTGTCGACGTAGTGCTGGTACATTTGCAGCCCGCGTCGAAATCGCACGGAAACCACATCCAGTGGCGAGGAGCTTGGTTCGTCCATTTGTGTCGTCTTTGGTGTGATGTGGAGGTGTATAGGTGCAGTATAGATAACTTTGACGTGTCGTGATCTAGGTTTGGGAGCGGAAGGGGTTGTTGGTTCGATTTTTGTGGGGGGCGGATAAATTGATTTTTTTTTGAGTGATGCTGGTGGCGATTTGAAAGTACCATAATGATCAGAGAGAGGTGGAGAGTAATAATATCAGTTTGTTAGGCCAAAATGAGCAATATGTGACCCCCCAAACACCCCCATCTACGACTGCAACGTGGCGGATAGGCTGGTTAACCTTTGTGCTAAAATGGATGTTCTGGAATGAGATTGTAGATATCGTCGGTTCGAGGCGGGGTTGGTGGCTGAAGAGAGCAGGAGTAGCAGAAGTACGCGCAGAAAATGCACCAATTGTCTCAAATATCACTCGCCGTTTCGGCACCACTTTTGACACCCATTTACGTGTGTCGTGTCACTGTTGTGGTGCAACCTAAATTGAAATGTGGATTTGAAAATACAGGCACAACTTGGAGGAGCATTTGAGGAGTATTTGAGGGGATTAATTGCTCTGAAATTTTACTGAATGTTCAGAGCCGGTCTATTATACTGCCGTAAAATGGTCCAGTCAAAATGACCACTTTTGAGCTACCTAGAGGAATCATTAGTTTCCCACAATACTCCCACTAAAAGCCAATTGTACTTGGGACTTTGTGGCAAAACGTGACTTCTAAACTCTCAACGCCCGTATATAAGTTAAGGCATAATGTGATTATAAAAAAACACTAAACATCCACCCAACTTGTCGCTAAAAGCGCCAAAATGAAATTTGAAAAGCTCGGCTTTTCGAAACAGCAATATATGACCGTTTTGTCGTCTCAGATAATTCCTCCCAGCTCCAGAACACACTCAGACTCACGTCCCCCTCAGTCTCTCATAAGCTTCCGGGTTGCTCCAGACGTTTTTATTAGAGTTGTGACTCAGTGAATGAGAGATGAGCTCGGTGGCTAATATCGTACCATGTGCGATGAGGCAACAAAGAGCAGTAGCGGGTGTGTATTTGCTCTCGAATGTGCTGGATTAGTCAGCTCCTGTCTCGGAGTTCGATTTGGCCAGCCCAATTTGGAGGTCGAGTCTTTTGGTTCAACTCCGCCGGTTTCCATTTTCGGCAATTATTCGGCCACCTCGTCTGTTCCCGGTGACCAATCAGAACTCTGCATTTCATAACGTCACGCTTCTTAACCAATTCATGAGTCACTAGCAGAATCACCGGAGACTCGGTGTGCGCGTAGAACTCGGACGTCACTGTTTTCCAAGTCGATAGCCGCTGCCGAATGTCTATCACTCGACGGCTACCGGTCTGCAGGAACATGACTCTTGCAGTGCTAAATCGCTGCGATGTCGCTGGAGGTGTGGAGAGGCGTGATGGGGATGTAGCAAGCCGGAGAAGTTCACTTTAAGCCTAGTACCGTAATATACGCTCGAATCTAGCCCACCTGGTTTTTTTGCCGGCCAGAAACACCCACTTTTAAGACTTTTGGCCGAGTCTGACTTTTGCAAGCGCCGATTTGTGCGGCTGTTTTTACCCCAGAAAAGAGCCGAGGTGGGAGCGAGGAAAAGTGGTATCTCGGTGAGGAATGGGGCGGGGAAAAAAAAGAGAGCAGTCTCAGGGTCGCGCGCTTTCGAAGTGTCGGATGGCACCCTCGAATAATTTATTCAACCACTTTTCGCCTTCTCCCCCCACCTGCCCCACATTAAGCTTAGGATGACATGATGGAAAAGTTTGGAAGTCCAAATCTGGCGTCGAGCTTATTTTTTTCACTGGTGAGAGCGTAGAGACGGAAAACGCACATTTGAACCGGACACGTGAGGGTGTGCCAAGAGTGACACAAAAAGAAGCGTCGGTTTACTTAAGCCGAGGACCCTCCTCTTCCCGTCTCTTCTTCTTCTCCACCACCGCTGCCGATACCGCACAGGCTGCACCCAAGTGCACGAACCACGCCTTGCTCATGTACCGGGCCATTAGGGTTTGCGATGACACATTTTCATATATATATACCGTGTCGTGGTGAAATGTAGTCACACCAGTCTTCCACCACAACATGACATACCTTGACGACCCCTCGACCAAATACAAGCCGTTCCCCCAGATCAACCTGCCCAACCGGCAGTGGCCGTCGAAAACGCTGGTGAAGCCCCCGCGGTGGCTGTCGACCGACCTGCGGGACGGCAACCAGTCGCTGCCGGATCCCATGACCATGGCCGAGAAGAAGGAGTATTTCCAGAAGATTGTCGACATTGGCTACAAGGAGATTGAGGTGGCTTTTCCCTCGGCGTCGCAGGTGGATTTCGACTTCACCCGCTTCGCCTGCGACACGGCTCCCGAAGACGTGTGGATCCAGGTGCTGGCTCCCTGTCGAGAGGATCTGATTACTCGAACCGTCGACTCTGTCAAGGGCGCCCACAAGGCCATCATCCACATTTATCTCGCCACCTCCAAGTGTTTCCGAGACA
Organism: Yarrowia osloensis; assembly: GCA_900519015.1. Taxonomy (NCBI): domain Eukaryota; kingdom Fungi; phylum Ascomycota; class Dipodascomycetes; order Dipodascales; genus Yarrowia; species Yarrowia osloensis. The sequence goes on from ULGU01000001.1 coordinate 2,183,319, forward strand.
TTGTGTTCAACCATTCTCGAGAAGAGGCTCTGGCCAAGGCCGTGGCTTGTGCCAAACACGTGCGAGCTCTGACCAAGGACTCTGACGATCCCGAGTGCAAAAAGACCACGTGGGGCTTCGAGTTCTCCCCCGAGACCTTCTCCGACACCGACGTGGATTACGCCATTGAGGTGTGTGAGGCCGTGAAGGCCGCCTGGGGCCCCTCCGAGGAGAACCCCATCATTTTCAACCTCCCCGCCACCGTGGAAATGGCCACCCCGAACATCTACGCCGACCAGATTGAGTACTTTGCCACCCGCATTTCCGAGCGAGAGAAGATTTGCATTTCTCTGCATCCCCACAACGATCGAGGCTGTGCTGTGGCTGCCGCCGAGCTCGGTCAAATGGCCGGAGCCGATCGAGTGGAGGGCTGTCTGTTTGGAAACGGAGAGCGAACCGGAAACGTCGATCTCGTGACTCTGGGTCTCAACCTGTACACCCAGGGCGTGCATCCCAAGATTGATTTCTCCGACATTACGTCCATCATCGACATTGTGGAGCGATGCAACAAGATCCCCGTCCATCCCCGAGCTCCCTACGGAGGCCAGTTGGTGGTGTGTGCCTTCTCGGGCTCCCATCAGGACGCCATCAAGAAGGGCTTTGCTCGAATCGAAGACGTCAAGGACGAGGTCGCCGAGGGCAAGCGACAGTGGCAGATTCCCTACCTGCCCCTGGACCCCAAGGATATCGGCCGAACGTACGAGGCCGTCATTCGAGTCAACTCGCAGTCCGGCAAGGGAGGAGCCGCCTGGATCATTCTGCGGTCTCTGGAGCTGGATCTGCCTCGAGGCCTTCAGGTCGCCTTCTCCAAGGTGGTCCAGAAGGAGGCCGAGGTGGTGGGCCAGGAGCTGTCGGCCCAGCAGCTGGTGGACCTGTTTGAGCGAGAGTACGGCGTCTTCGAGGAGCAGCAGGGCAAGTACCAGCTGGTGGACTTTGAGGTGACCAACAAGTCCAAGGAGGAGCGAGAGCTGAGCGGAGCTCTGACGGTGGAGGGCAGCAAGGTCGAGCTCAAGGGAACCGGAAACGGACCCATCTCGTCGTTCCTGGACGCCATCAAGAACGGCTTTGGCTACAACCTGGAGGTGCTCAACTACCACGAGCACTCGATTGGTAAGGGCTCCAAGACCAAGGCTGCTACGTACATCGAGCTGGCTTATGAGGAAGATGGAAAGACTTCCAAGCGATGGGGCGTGGGTATTGATGAGGATGTTTCCCAGGCTTCCATTCATGCTATTTTGTCTGCTATGAATGCGATTAGCGAGTCGTACAAGAAATAAATGGAATTCCGATTTGACTGACTCCTCAGAAATAAACTGGAATCCCGCAGGGATTTTGTTTGTTTCGTCTTATTCTTGTTATCCTTGTCAGCCTTCGATTCGGGACCTTGTTTGTTTCGTCTTGTTCTTGTCAGCTTCGATTCGGGACTTTGTTTGTTTCGATTTATTCTTGTCAGCTTCGATTCGGGATTTGTTTGTCTTGTTCTTGTCACCCATCGTCCTATCGCCAGTTCGACTCCCACTCCACGCGAGAAAAAATATTTAATGTAGCATAATTGATTTTGAGATTAGTGTTGGAGGTGGATGTGACCCGATTGTAGCTGTACAAATATTTGTGTGGAGCAAATATACGGGGGCAACATCACCAGAGAATTCCGCGTCGACTCATGTATTTCATATCAAACACAGGGTCGTGGCTATGAATCTACGGACATGTACAGTGTCCCTGTAAGTCTACTCATGCTGTATCACAAGACTAAGACGAAATCTAATTATCTCGGGGAATAAAAGTCCAATGAGAACGAAATAACTACTGCTATCATCAGCAGAGAATTGTGATTAAATTGATAAAGCTTTTATCACAATGCTATAAATGTAGCTGATTCTAGATCCCTCTCAATACTCCCCAATGTGTACAGTCGTTCTGGGTCAACGAAACACGTGATAACGGACTTTTCGGAAAAAGAGTGTCATAGTTGAAGTCTACAGGGAATTTCAAACCAATCGATATATGTTTAATCAAAAACGACCATCTCAATCTGATCTTAGAGACTGTCTAACAAAACGGAGTATACTGTAGATATATACGTATATCAAAAAAATGACGACAATAGAAAAACTAACATTGTTACATGTACAATGAGCACAAGTTTTCGAACCGGCTCATGTATATTTCATCTCAAACGGAACCACAAGCTCGTCAGGAAATATCACCGTACTTGTACCATGTCCCAGTGTATTATCCGAAGCTTACTGTGGAGACTTGATTGAGCACTTGTGTCAGTGGCATAGTATGTCAAAATGAACAAAAATTCTATCATTAGAATCAGCAGCGGATTGCGAATCGAATGATGTAGTTTTTATAGAAATTGGCCTCTCCAATAGTTCTAGAGACACTTCCAAGTTTGGCTGTACTGACAGAAGATCGATGACAGTAACTCATCCACCAACAGCTCCAATCTAAGTCTCTGACAATTACTAATCATGATTATTCATGTTACGTGACAGAATGATTACTCAGCAACCACGTGACCACCACCACCCCCACCCAGGTCATCCGGACATCTGGTCTCACCTCTGGAGGGGTGCAGCTCATTCCTGGTCCATACGAGAGTCTGATCTGAGTCATGCAGATTGACTCAGTCCGGAAGTTGAGATGCCGGAGTTAGTGTGGTTCAAGACGGTTCTTAGCAAGCAACTGAGGCTGTTATTCTTGAGCACTCTTGCTCTTGTATACTTCTTGCTGTACTTCTTGCTGTTCAGTTACTTGCTGTTGAGCTGTTTACTTCTTGCTGTACTTGCTCTGTTGACTTCTTGCTAACTCCCTCTTGTTTACTCTTGCTACTTCTAACTCCACGATAAATAATCTCGTCCGATGACCCTTTGGCAACCTTGAAAGCCCTGTATGGCTGAGACGAGAGTTTCTCGGTGAGACATGTCCTGATCACAAGAGACTCAAGCGGCGGCTGTAGCTTTGACTGCTTGTAGCTTTGACGTAGCTTTGACGGTAGTTTCGTAGCTTTGACGGTAGCTTCGACTAAAGTTTTCCCCAGGTTTTAGACTGTACGACAAAAACGGGATAAAAAATGATCCAGAGGAGGTAAAGAAAAACGGAGTCGACAGTAATGACCGCGTTGATCAGCTCATTAGTCTGATCAGCTCCATTTGTTCCCCCCTCCCCTACAATCCATTCTAGACAAGTTTATGTTTTTCCCCTCCTCCAGGCACAGGCTGAATACTGCAGCTCCAGTAGCTCACAGTAGTCCAACTCAACTTTTTCCAGCCTCGAGACACTGCAACGCCCTCCAGCTCCCAGTGAAGGACTACCGGTTCGGGTACCCGTAAAGGCGGGGTTAGTGTCACCTGAAGTAGTGCACACTATTCGTCCAGTCTAAGTCAACAGCAACAAACAATTAGTGGGTTGAAGACAAACAATTAGCAGTCACCAGTAGCCGTGCAAGTCCATCCGTAATCCCGAAAATGAACTCCACAGTTCTTTACCTCTTACGTCTCGATCTCTACGTCTCCATCAGTACGTCTCCCACGCACCACGTCTCGCCTCAGTCACACTACCTGCCCCGAACGGTAACCCTCGAGAAACGCGTGAGACTCGCCCGACCCTCCCGACCCCCAAGTCCGAGAAACCCAGTCCTTGTGTGGTTATCACGCATAGGGTTAAGCAGTAGTTGCAGACGTCGGCAGAGTTTAGCGGGGAGCTAGAAGTCGCTACAGAGGTGGTGGAGTGATCAGGACTAAACGAGCGTGATGAGGACGGGGTCGACAGTCAGTTTACAGATTTTCAGACCTCCAACTAGCTTAGTCATCGATATATGGCATCCCTCCGAACCCCACATAAAGTTCCCCAAGCTCCCCCACATATATCCGAAAGTGTCTTACCTCGAGCTACAGACAAGTAAGGGGCACGCGAGTCGCATACGAGAGCCGAAAGCGTCGATACGACCCGGCGCGTTGGAGTACGACTTTTTCGGATCTATCTCCGGGGAGTTATTGTGGGGTTGTTAGACGGACTCAGTTGAGGTTGTTAAACGGACTTAGTTGAGAGTTTCTAGTCGGGGTTTTAGATCTGTGGAGATTGGTCACGTGACGTATGGGGGTGGAGGGTCGGTCATGTGACCGTAGAGACTGTCATCTGCTCGACTCCGATTAATGCCCGTTTTTTTGACCATTTTTGACCCTCAAATCTCCGTCTTTTTCTCCAACTCCGTCGCATACCGCTCTACGGCACTCTACGCACTCTACGCACTCTACGGCATGTCTACGGCACTGTCAACGTCCCGTCTGCACATGAGAAGCCGGAAATTGAATCTTTTTTGAATTGGGAAATCGTCTGAGAGTCTGGGTGAGACAGTGGAGCCATAATGAGCAGATACAAGTAGGGCGATCGAGACGACTACAAGCCTGAGATTTAATGTGGTTAGATTCATCGAGGACAGATCGATCGAGGACATTCAGGTTTGGGGTGAATACTCATCCAGGCCAGGAGTCATGTAAACCCCTACGTGAAAACTCTTCAGCTTACCTTCAGCTTACAGTTCCCAAGACTGTATAGTGACATGTACCATACCCCTTGGTACATACAGTACAGTGTACAAGTACGATATCGAGACTCGTATGTACAACGCTCTAGCTCACTGCCGCGTACCGCTCTAGAAGGGCTATTATCGCGGATCTACAAGTTGTCGAAGTTCCTGGCTCAGTCCATCTCTTGGCTACAAAAAGTCCTGCCCGTTCACACCATTTATACATGACAATATCCAATAGATGCGCAGCAGGGCGCGGTACAGTGCGTCGTACAAGTGCAATAGTCCGATTGATTTATGGATTTTATGGATTTTATGGAGTTTTTGAAATTCGGGGGATTTGAATCAATGTTAATTTGTCCGTAAAATCGCCCAAAATCGCCCAAAATCACCCAAAATTCACCCAAAATCCCAACTCACGTCTACAGCCCGTATCGTTCCCCTCCCTTCCATCACTCTTCGAATCAGCTTCTTTCAACTCTATCAAAGTCGTATCTGCCAATGAAAAGATGAATTCGTCTAATCTCGCACGTGGCTGCACCAAGACGCAGATGCAATGCACGGTAAGAGAAGGAGAATCCATTGTTATGCATTCCAAGCTTAGATTTGGGAACGCGGATATTTGAGACTGGTAATGGGGGTCTCCAGTAGGTGGAAATAGTGGGGTTATGGGTGTCAAAATTTAACAGGACGTAAATACGACCCCAGGGACCACCCTCCAGCTTTTTTCATCTCCCTAGCACGTCTACAGATCGAGATATACACATTTCTCAAATACCTCTGGAAACTTTCAAACTCCAGATTGAGCGCATAAACACAAAGATCGTTGCTGTCAGCTCATGACGCGTCATTGTCTAGATAGTTAACATTTAGATCCAATCTAAACGACTATTGTTCGGTGCACGTAGGTTTGTTCCTGGCCGTGGAGAAATTCGCAGAATAACGGGGAAATTCTTCAGCGCTACAAAAACGGTATTGTTGGATGGAGAATGACAAGGGGAGTATAGTCATATAATTACATCGCTGAAAAAAAACCTTACTAAGCAGTATATCACTTGTATATTACTCCTCCGACAGACCCACAATGAATTCATAAATACAAGCTGCCAACTTTCGGCAGCCCGTAAAGTCATGTCCACAGATAGCCCACGGCCGCGAGCTCAGTTTCTGCCCCACTCTGGGCTCGGAGACGTAAGTTTGGGCTGATACGAGTCTGCCTCACGCTGAAGATCCCAGGGCATGTGATTAGGAGTCGAGAGTTGCGCTAGCGTGTCCGATAAGCCTTGGCGAGATGTGGGCTGTTGGTGTCTCAGTGAGTGGGCTGTTAGGTGAGACTGAAGTGAGATAGACGTTGTTGTTGATCGCTGTAAGTGAAGGTGGTGTGTTTCAAGAAAAGTCAATTAGAAACAGATGGGTGGTAGGTGGGAGGGAGAAGACTTCGACAACGTGTTCTTGAAAGCTGGACAATCGCCCCCTCCAACCTGCAAACCTCCACCAGATCTCAATCGGGAAATATGACCCCCACTAGCTAATGGGGGTACGTCTATGAAAGCTCTTTGTTTCTGACGAACAATGACTCCAGAACAATGGAAAGACACGTGAAGACGGAGACCACTATTCCCGCTTCCACCTCCGACTCTTGTTCCAATTGTTCACCTTGTTGGTGCCATTGTTCGAGGTTCTGTACCTTTTAGAGCGAAATACCTTGTTCCGTAAAGTGTGGTCTGAATAAGTCCCAGAAGGGACTCGTTTGGATGTTGGATGGAGCTTATTTGGGGAGCCCGACACACGGATATCTTCCTTTTTTGTTCTGGAGTATTTTGTTGGTTTTTCAGAACAGTTAGTTGACTGAACTTTAGGAACACAGAAACACCGATATTGAGCTATTGAGAAGAGCGATTTTGATTATTTCTTTTTGCAGGTACTAACCGTCCCCAGGTTCACCCCCCCACTACCCCTCAGGTTCTCACCCTTGCAAGGCTGCTTCATAAATGCCGAATATCATAACTCTCCAACTATCACCACCGTGCCTGGAAAAAGACAGAGGAGGATTGTTTTCGGAACAAGGCTGGATTGCGCTGCTTCCATTGTCGGAACAAGGCTGGCTTGGGCTGCTTCCATTGTCCTTAGCGCAACTCTGACGGAAACAACAGGGAGATGGGCTCGAACAAGGGATGAGCTATTACTGCTCCGTTTTAGAAAGCAGCCAACTTGTGTCAAAAGCCGGGCGGAGACAATAGAAGACTTTTGCAGGGATGAGGCAGCCCGGAGAATTGGATTTGTGACCTTCTCCGTGTCTGCATGTATCAGTTCGGGAGGTGCAGATAGTGGATGGGTAATAAGAGAACGATAAGGGAGTGAAGAAAGTGGTTATTAGTACGGAAATGATGACAAACGTCGGGGGAATCGATTGCTGCTGTTTTCGAATATGGCGTGAAGATATTGGCCGAGTTGTATGTTAAAAACTGCGGCAGTCAAAATAAGGTGGAGACTTCACTGAAACGGTAATAAACAAGCTGAGAGTGAAATACGCGATGGATTCGTCTTATTTCTCCACTTGAATTCATTCAATGACCTTCTTGTCTGTTTCTGACACCTTCCCACTCGTCCACATTGGTACTTTCAACTTGCCACCCTGAAGGAATGTGATAAGAGGAAATGAGATGAATTGTGGCTGCTTACGTGATTGCCGTTTGGACTGACCGCAGTTTTTAGTCAGGCTATGAACTTCGCTTAGAGATCTAGTGTCGTACAGTATTAGTAATGTTTGTATAGCTATAGTGTTGGGGAGTATGTACTACGAACTTCGCTTAGAGGTTTAGGCGAGCTTGAAAGTGTATTGGGAGACACAAATAGACTTGTATTAGAGATGTAATTAGTCATCAAACGTACCTCATTGTTTCTTGTGGAGTCGTTGACATGTTGTGACAATTACCATGGGGTTTGAGAAATGAAGCTGGAAGAGTCAGTAAAGGTCTGGGAGTTTTGGAAATGGTTTTGAATCAAAGGCAGTGCTAGTTGATGCATCCTGTGACCTTCTGAAATCTCTGAGATGCTTCTGAGAGCTACTGTGTGGTATATCGTGGAATCAGACTCATACAGTGACAAGTGTATATTGAGAGCTGGAGAGCAGTAAGAGAGTTGAAAATTTAACAGTAATAAAGGGAAATGATTTGTATTGTAACTCTAGTATACTCTTGTCTTTGAACGTGATATCGCAAAAGTTGTGCTAGTTGTGAGTTTTACGGGTGAAAAATATAAGAGTCATACAGAATCACGTAGAATGAATTGATCCCTATGGGAAGTTAAGAGGGTGGTCTACAAGTAGTAGGATTACTCACTGAAAAAACTCCTGGTCAAATACCTGGCCTCCTGAAGTCACCAAGATGTTCCATGTTATTCTAAGATGTGAACCTACAAGTGTATATATCTTGACATTGAGAAGAGCTGAGAGGGTGAGAAGACAACGTGAATACAGATTAGGTCTGTGGTAATCTCATCCTACCATTTTCACCACTCTAGATTCATTCCAGAAACGACAATCACTTGAGCTATCTACACTACACCTAAGGAGACTACAACTCCTCCAAAATGGTCAGTATTAGTCTGATTCCTTCAGTAACACAAAGAGATCATTTTCAGCACATTTTCAGCCGAAATATTGACTATTTCCAACCCCCAAATACCCCCACTCAAGCTCCAACCCCAACCCTCGGCCATCATAGTATAGTGGTTAGTACACCACGTTGTGGAGCTTGCTTCGTCGCAACAGAACCGTGGAAACCTCAGTTCGATTCTGGGTGATGGCAGCTCTTCGAAGGAGTGTCTTCTTTTTGTTTCCAGAGTCTCAATCGGCTTGTACATTCGGGTTGGTATCATTGCGTTGCTTAGTCATTGGGTGGGTTCATAATAACTTTGCGAGCTGCGTAGCAGCAGCGAGCTAGATTCGAGATAGGGGAGTTCTCCAAACTGATTTTCTGCGTCTCAATCAGAGCAATACTGATGACTCGACGGCGCTAATATGTTCAGCACACGATTTACCAATTTTGCCCCTGGTATCAGCTAGAATCCTAATTGAGAGCTGTAAACAAGTGGTGGAAGGAGCTGAACGTCAATTGAAACTCTGGAATCAGCTCCACACTTTCTCAGCTTGATCTAGAACGAGATAGGCTCATAATCTGTTCTACGAGCTCTCTCAACACTTCCGCTTGTAGCTCCTGTAATAAACGTGCCGGCCAGTCCCAGACACTTTCCACAGACTACAAAAACAGTCAAATACTACCCTCTTTCAATTAATGTGTTTATGATTCCATTCACGTGACTTTCAGCTCCATATAGAGAGTGACTTTCTAACAATGTAGAGTCTGTACAAGTCGACGAGTTTTGGTCGCAGCGAAGATCGGAAAAGAGATCGAGCTTTGTCTGACTCTGACAATCACGTCTACATGTTTAAAATTGATTTTGCCACCTCCCTACGTTTTTCAATCTCCTTTTTAAACACCACGACACCCTCCCCTTATCTAACTCTCTGTTCACCCCATTTTCACATTCTCGATGACAAATACCACCCGATTAAAGCCGTGCCGTGATCCGCCAGACGCCCACTCTCTACAGCGATCCCTGCACTTCCCCTTCTTGTTGGGGGCTGTCTAAACCTCGCTAAGAGCGTTTCATGAAGCGAACTCAACCGCAAGTTGCTTTTTCCCCAGCGCAAGGCTAATGGGCTCTGCCGCACGTCTGACACGCGCCTCAGAGCCGTCTGCAACAGCTCTATACGTGGTATGAAAGGTTGTAGGGTATGAGCGAAAAAAAAAGAAAGGTGGGATACTGAAAAAGGGAATAAAATCGCCAAAAATGGTGCTATAAAGATGGGAGCTTGATGGGTGGGTTTGTCTTGTGAATCTGCATGCACCAGTTTATTCGGAAAGGAAATCGGAGCATTTTCCCACCCCAATCCCAAGTCGGAGCGAATGCGATTCATAATCACCTCAAATTAAAGCCAATCGAGCTCATCATGCAAGAGCTTCGAATATGAAGAGTGGGTCGCATTAGCCTCCGCCGTATCCGCTCGGATGCCGCCTCTGCAACCCTGAAGCGACATTTTCGGTGAATCCAAAGTCGACACGGCTAAGTTAGGCTCCTATCCGGGCTCCAGGGGTCATACAGACAAGCGACAAGAGTCGGCGCGATTGGAGAGATAGCGGGAATGAGACCACAGAGTTCTTTTTCCGACAACCTTGACATTTGCTTGTTTACGGAGGGCTTTCGGGCCGAAATGAAAATTTAACCTGGGGGCTGTGAATGACGAGGTGGAGATGTGAAAGTGGGCCTGGAGACTAATGTCGCATCAGGAAATACGTTGGTGGCTTTGGATCTGCCACAGCTGTTTTGGAGCGTTTTTAAAATGGAGTTTTGGTTGTAGGCATGATGTTTCGAGATGTTAGTTTTGAAACGGATTAGAGATATTTTGGACGTTGGGGAGACGATTATGGAGCTCTAAATACGTCATTGAGTGTAATGAGAGGGCAGGCGATAGTTTGTGTGGCTTCAGGCGGATTGGGCAAGTGGTCGAGGAGGATGGTGAGTAATAAAGTCGAGGATTGTTAGGTTTAGTTGATGCCTGATGAGTAAACATGAATGTCCTGAAAGTCGTCAAAAGTGGGCCGATTTCTTAGATATCTGGAGTGGACACATATAGAGGGTAGCTGGGCAGTCTCAAGAGTGACAGAGACTTGAATGGCGACTCAATCAGCCACCATGAGTATCTACTACCAGAAACCTTGTTAGTCATTTTATGCGACCTTATTTTGGCTGTAGATCACGGAAAAATGGAAGATGTCTAGCCGAAGCTATAGAAGCTGTACCAGGACTTTACAAGTTGCAAAGTAGTCAGCTGGGTCACTTTACCGTGTATCCAAAATCTGGTGTTCATCAGAGTAATGTTCGCGAGGCTGACAAATTCCCGCCTTAGTGCCATGCTAAATGTGATGAGGTGCCTGGAGTTTATTTCAATACTGTACTTTAATTCGACCTGCGATCAAGAAATTGAGAAAATGGTGATGTGTGGGATTGAGAGAGGTTGGCGAGAAACGAAAGCTGCCAATAGAATGGGCTTGGTCTGTTTACCTGGGGTACTGATTTTCGCCGTCATCGGACGAAATCGGGAGAGTCGGAATATTTGAGATTGTTGGACGATAACATGGAGGATAACATTGGTCGCTGTATTGATACTCAAGAGATGCCTGGAATGTGCGATATACGTTTGACGAGTCTCTTTAAAGTGATTAGCTTCAAGTGTTCTTCCTATCTCACTCAGAAAGAGAATGCTGAAACCATCTGTGAGCTGACTTGTGAAACATTGACATGGAGGCGACAGAGGGTGATTCTTCCTTTTCGAAAATACCAGGGCAAAGATGCTCTTCTGCTCCACTTGCCACTGTAGTGACCATGAGCTCAGAGACGTAATGTTTGCCAACTATCGACTCTTTCAATATCTATTCACACCAATCTTCATAGTGCTCTGACTCCGACTCATGGCAAGGTATAATGAAGAAACAGAAAATACTGTAGCTTCAATTCCAGCTCATGGCAATCCAATCGTTCTGCTAGTTTTCCTTCCACTTTACAATTACAAAAGGAGACTGTTCAACCAAAGCACACTGCTTTTTATTCAAAGTACTGTAGCTGTCACAAAAGTAGTAAGATTGAAATGAGGAGATTTTCACGAGACCAATGGTAGTACTTTCGCACGCCCACTATATCTGTAGCTTCACTCAAGTACAATATATGTTTTTTTGCAATGAGCTTTCTTATCTCCACGGAGATTATGCACAAATTTCCGAGCCGCACGGCTGGGGGTGTATTTTGAGGGGGTCGTCAAAACTGCCATTTTGACCAGTAGGAGATTGCATCTTTTAAGACGTACTGAAATCAGCTCGCTTGAGACACACTCGAGAAATCAGTCACGTGACATGTCTACAGGCGGGGCTAGCTGGGTTCTGTAGTTTTAGCCGAGACAATTCCGAGGCGTAGCCGAGGGATTGTACACCGAGTAGAAGAGTACTGTAGCACGCCTCAGGATTGTACACCGAGTAGAAGAGTAGCTGTTCATGTCAAGAGTGTTTTGCAACTAATTCCACAGCAAAAGATTCAAGGTACGGGTCATACAGCTAAAGAAGAGTATTAGAACATGGCTGTTGCCTTACAGTTACTTGTCGTGACCTATCATAGCATCACAGATTGGCGATGTAATATTGACCTCACACTGTGCCTGGTGAAGCTCAAAGCTAGCTCCCAGATCTGGAGTACTGTACGCACAAATACTGTTCTGTTCAGATTTTGCGTCGGAATTGTTGTCTACGCTCCAACTCCATTTTTACCCAATGTCGTGACTTGACGGGCAATGAAGTTTCATGAGCTTCAGTTTCAGGTTGATACTGGGGATAAATTGTATAGAGTTAATAAGTCTGCTCAAGCTGCAGAGCTCATTTTACAGATAATGGATACACACACTTCTGGATGTCGACAAGTCTGGTTCTGACTCAGTCGCTTCGCAGTGAGAGTATTACTTGTACTTTACTTGAGGGGAAGTTCTGCTGGGGGTTACATTTCAGTATTCCAGAAAAGCTGCCGGAGAATGAAATACACCATTTTGTAGCCAGCCTACGGTTTATCAACCAAAGTGCCTTGAAAGCTGGTTGTTACCACCCAAATATTTGAGCTGTTACGTTTTGTGTTTGTGGCCGATGATTTATACAGGAGCGTTTGTTGGCTTTATTTGGGGGTGTTGAATATTCTCGAACCAAGTGGATGACATCAGTTCAAAGTGAAGTGTCTTTGGGTGGATGACTAAGACATCCTTGGAATAAATTGGAATAAATTGGAATAAATTTGTAAAAAAACAAAAAAAACACTGATACAAGCAAAATCTATCATGGTATCTATTCTAATATAATGCTGTAGACAGGAAGATTGACATCGACAGGAAGGTGCAGTCTGAAACTGGCACCATCCAGCTCTAGGGAAGAGCCAACATCTCCAGGCAAAGCTGAAAGACACTCCAACTGATAGATGTACCAGTTAGAATGCCAGGGGCGAGTTTCTAAAGCCTCCAGAAAACAGTGAGACATGTAATGCATTTGAAAACTGTCAGAGGTACCAGCATACTATAGTCTCCAACGAGACACGCTGGAATGCTCTAAACAGTCAAGGGACTCCGTAGACGTGCGCAGACAGAAGTAAGGCTTGTTGAGCAGTTCCCAACTGGAGCAAGTACGAGCCCCCGACAGTGCCTGCTCCGGACGGAACCATCTTCGGGCAAATCAGCTGTAGTAAGACCGATTGTTCCAGCAATAAAACCGACAGAAACGAGTGCGAACTCCAGACAGTACCAGCAATTGGTCCAGCAATGAACGTCCAACAGAACCAGTTGACGTAAGACGCACGGTATGGTTGACGCACAGTATGGCTCCAACAAGGGTCTCCACACAGTACCAGCTAATGTTCCAGCAATAAAACCGATGGAACTCGTGCTTCGCACTCGTTCTATCGGTTTTCCAGACAGTACTCGTGCTTCGCACTCGCACTGTCTTCAGTGACTCACATACTGAAACACAAAACTCACCTCATCAAACTCCTCCTCCTGTCTCAACAACAAATCCTCAATCTTCCCCATGGTGCCCTTGTAATAATGGTTCCAGGTCGTAGCGTCTCCATACAACATTGCCGGAGCTCTCTGGTACTGCTTCCCACCCTTGCATCGCTTGCACTCGTACATGTCGTGGGTGTTGCAGGGAGTATTCTCGTCGTACGAAAACAGCTCCCGGAGGTTGGACATGGAATAATGGCGTTCCACGTCCTGAACCTCGTCCACCACGCACGTGGACAGCGACTGTTTCATCGATTGTCGCTGGAAAATCTTCTCCTCGATCGTTCCAGTCGCAATCAACCGATAAACAAAACAGTCCTTCTTCTGGCCGTCTCTCCACACTCGAGCCAGAGCCTGCTGATCGGCGGCGGGATTCCAGTCCGGATCCATGAGAATGAGCCGGTTTGCGCCAATCAAATTCAGACCACATCCTCCGGCCTTTGAAGACAACAAAAAAATGAATTCTTGACCCTCGGGATCGTTGAATTGAGTCACCAGTTTGGCTCGTTTGTTGATGTTCATGGTTCCATCAAGCCGAAGACACCCATACCGTCGCTGACGACACATTTTCTCAATCAAGTCCAAGGTCGCCGTGTAATTGGAAATAATCACAATCTTGTCATTGGTCTCGGAATTGATGGACCGCAACATTCGCTCGAGAATAAGAAACTTGGCGGAAAAATGCGGATAAATGTCGCGGTCACGTGACCCGCGTTCCTCCGCCGGCGCGTAATCGTCCGGAAACACTTTTCGACAGCCCTCAATGTCGGCCGGCAAGTTGAGCAAGTCTGGATGGTTGCACAGCTTTTTGAGCACGCCAATGGCCTTCAAAGTGGTGGTTCCCTCGCTGCTTTTTTCGCCCTTGAGCAGCGACCGCGCCTCCTTGGACGTCCGGAACTGCACGTAGAGCGACTTTTGGAACGGCGCCAGATTGCAGAACACAACGTGTTCGTACTTGACGGGCAGGTACTTGCTGAGAATGTCGTTGGTTCGACGGATAATGAGCGGGGAAACAATGGAGGCCATTTCCTGCAACTTGGCCTCGGCTTTTTGCACGTCCAAATCCGTTCCATCGGCGTCTCGGCCCTTGAGAATGGGAATCTCGTAGTTTTTTCGAAACTCGCCCTTTGTACCGAGAAGACCCGGGTTGGAGAAGTTGAGCAACGAAAAGTACTCCAGCAGATCATTCTGGATCGGAGTGCCGGACAAAATCACCCGCCGCTTCACATTGAGCTGGTTGAGCGCGGTAAACGTCTGGGAATCGCCGTTTTTCAGCTTGTGGCCCTCGTCAGCAAGTAAGAGCCCCACCTCCGAGTCGGCGATCGCTCCCACTTGTCGTCTCAAGGTATCGTAGGAAATAATGAGCACCGGACGCGTGACTTTTCTTCCCTCGGCCTCGGCCCAATATCTCAGTCCAGCAGCCAGTTCGGCCGGCTTCTGAGACCCGTCAACGGCGTACGGAACCACCACTCCCTCTCCTAGCCACTTGACAAACTCCGCCGCCCAGTTTCGAACCAACGAGCTTGGACAGACGACAATGGCCTTGGAAATGGTACCTTTGCCCTGAGGACTCTGTTTGAGCAGTGTCCACAGTAGGGCAATGCACTGGAGAGTCTTTCCCAGCCCCATTTCGTCGGCCATAATGCATCCGTGGGCTTTCGGGTTGATGAGCCCCGTGGTGGCACGGTACAGAAACTTGACTCCCTCGACCTGGTGTGGTCTGAGGATTTTGGCGAGTTTGGGGTCGATCACCACGGGCACCTCGGGGTACTCTTTGGGCTTGAGTTTGTCCTTTGGCGCGATTCCGAGAATTTCCGCGAGAGTGGGCTTTTTCGGTGCCGCGCTCATTTCCTCCACAGTCTCCATGTCCGTCTCAGATTGTGACAGACTGATGTTTGTTGCCGTCTGAATGTCCTCTTCGGTCACCTTGGCCACGTGATCCACCGTAGGATCGTACAGAACAATGGCAAACTCGCCTGCCGGGTCGTGGAGCGGTCGGGGCACGAAATCGACCGGTTTGCGCATTCCCAGCGCTGGAAACGATTCCATGAAATCGACGTTCCGGTTTTTGAACGGAACCCGGAAATTCTGGTTCAAAACCGCCAGGGGATCGCGGCGAGGCGGAGGTTTTGCGGGCTCGTCGGGACGGTACTGGGCAGTGTCTGGATCGCTCTCCGAGTAGTTGACGGCGGTTCTGGCTCGTCTGGAAGGCTGCCAGTTGGAGTTGTAGTTTGCGGTGGAAGAAGCTGGACGTTTGAAGGGTTTGTGGAGGGTTGCTAGGGCGTCCGAGTGAGAGGCTGACGGTGTCCCGTGCTCGCGAATTTGACTCGGGGCTTTGTTTCGGTTCATGGGTGTTTGGACTAGTGTGATGAGATGGGTGATGTCGTGATAGGTGGCGATAAATTAAGGTGGTATCAAAATAAGGTGTGCTGGGAGATGCAGACTCGACGCGTAAATGGAACACGCGACTGACACGCGATAGGAAAGTGGGGAGAGGGGGGATTGAGGTGGGAAATGGATGGGAGGGAGGGTGGAGACGGGGGAGTTGATCGGAGTTGAAATGGATGAAATCGGGCGGTGGAGACGGGAGTTAGAGGGGGGTTGGTCCCAATAGGATAACTAGGTTTAGTGGAGAGTTTGTTGAGGGCTCACAGCTTATTTTCTCAGACGCCAGTCAACCAACAAACCTCCCAACCAAACACAGTTGACGCTGAAAACTCCAGCACACGTGGGACGAGATTTTGTGTGACAGGAATGTTCGGAATTCTAAATTACTCACTAAAGTGGATTCCAGGTTTCTGATCGTCTACTTCTCGTATTTCTGACATGTTTGTATTCCTGAAAAGGCACCCCCAGTGGACTTTTTCCCCCGTCAAAAGTCAAGTAAATAGGCTCAACTGGGCAGTCAGACTTCGCTACGACACACAATCAGCTGCTAGCTACCTAGTACTGATATCGTACCCGACTCTACCATGAACATGTACTGTTGCTTTGCGCCTGGAACTGTTCTGGTAGTGTCAGAAGTTGTAGTTGTTGGTATAGTTGAAGGTGGATCAGAGGTCGTACTAGCCCGTAGTTACGATGTGCCGGCATGGACAAAAGGTCGTACCAGCCCTGCGTTACGATATAATGGTAATGGAAAAAAGGTCGTGTCAGCCCTGCGTTACGGCATGGAAGAAAGTCGTGTCAACCCTGCATCACGACACGGAGTTGGGGTAGATTAATGAGAAATGTGGATAGACAAGGTGCAATTCAGATTATATGAATAGAGACGCCGGAATCAGGGTTATTCATTGGTATATGCAGCTAACAGTCTCCTCACACAATATTCTCGCATAACTGACAGCCCAGTTGTGTGCCAAATTCAGAAGGAAACTGGAACTGCGCAGTAGATTCCTTTGGGTTGTAGAGAGGATTCATTAAGGCTTGTTTTGTTTCCATCGGGCTGTAGAGGTAAGTAGGTTTGTTGATGTTTTGTTTCCTTCAAGGAGACTGACCAAATGACACATAAAAGCTACTGTACCAGTACAGTAAGTCCACAGAAGTGGCAGGGTCGTTTCCAGGTTTTGAAAGACATTTTGGTCACAACTTATCATGATGACGGGGTAAAAAAATCAGAGTATCCGTTTTGTAACACTCTTCTGCTTCTTACAACATCTTTTATCGACTTCTTGTAGTACTAAATCTGCAGTTATGACAGATTTTGTTGTCCAAAACAACCTCCTCCCAGACTGTACAAGTACATCGTACAAGAAAGCTAACAAACACCTCGTCTAAGGGTGATCAGCCACAAACACAAAATGCTACACTGCTCGAAATATTGAAAGGCAGCAGCTATATTTGGAAGAATTTTTGTTACACAACCGTAGATTTGCTGTTGAATAGTGTGCCTTGTTTGCCATCAATACCTCTGGAACACGTAAACACCACCCCCAGCGGAACTTTTGTTTCAAGTAAAGTTCAAGTAACTGACAGATCATGAGCGAAGCGTATGTCTGTGATTGAAAATGCTCATGGTTTGTGATTGAAAATGCTCATGGTATGTGATTGAAAATGCTCATGGTCTGTGATTGAAGGGCCCGTAAACGATTGAAGGGCCCGTAAACGATTGAAGGACCCATCCCAATGTGTAGTTAGATCATTCGCTACGCTCACGATCTGTGATAGACAGACCCATCCCAAAATGTAGACAGACCATTCGCTTCGCTCATGGTCTGTGAGTGCAGACAGAGTCAATTGGCGTGATGGAATCCGCTTTATTTCGGTTAAAATGGGTGCCGTTGGAAAGCCCTGATTTTGCGGAATTCAACCATCTAATTTTGGTCATTATATCTCAGCTCCAGCAGCAAGAAATCAAGATGGCAGACATGTCCAACTTTTCACGTGCACTCAATGCTACGCTCTCGTTGTGGCTGTGGCTGTGGCTCTAAATTCAAGAGATTAAGCCATAGCCAGAGCAGCTCGAGTGGCTGCGTTCAGGAGTTATAGCTCTAGATTTGAGTGCTCGAGTTGTGGCTTTCAGGAGCCTTCCAGCCACCTTCCACCCTCCAAGAATTAACCTGCAAAAGGTCTGTCTCCCATTGAACCACAATATAAACGGACTTGATATTATTTTAGTTGATTGCAATGGGGTACCGGTACCTCATCTATCACTCAAGGACTACACCAAATGACGTGATGACATTTTAATGAGCTCTGTCATTTAGAGACTGTGAGAGGTTCACGGATTTAGGAGACGAATACAAAGGCAATTGATTGCGGTAAAGGCAGTCTAGTGATAATGTGGCAAGACCGAGATTCATTCAGGTTTTGTCGCTATCTTTTCAAATGTCTTCCATAATGATAAGTGAAGGTGCCAAGACATATCTTGATTTGTTTTAGTCCATTAATTTTAACTGCAAAACACAATGGACACAGTTCGAGAGACGTGATCTTCAGACCAGCCAATGCTCTACGGTACACCACTCAATACAATCAATCAATTAATACCTGCAAATACCACCCCCCCCCCCCCTCTAATAATACTTGTGTGGCTGCAGCGATTTCACACTCCTCGCAGCCACGTGCCTGAAGGTCTTGTAATCCTTATCCTTGGGGTTGAACTCCGCACAGTTGGTCACCCGATCCAGCTCCACCTCTCGCAGACCCGCCTCCAGCGTCTCCCTTCCTCTTGCCACCTGCTCGGAAATGTCCGGAATGGAAAACACTTTACAAACCACCTCTGTAACCACCGTCAGAAGCGCCACATTGAGCGTAGCCGAACAATGCGACGCCAGTTTCGGTCGCACGTCCGAATACACCTGGATGAACTTTGTGGGCGCGTCGGTGGCGGCGGTACTCAGAACCCCCAAGTACCGCATTTCCATCACCTCGTCGTCTTCACAGGTTTTGAACAGCTGGGCTCCGAGCGCCAGAACAAACACCGTCGACGGATGCGGCGACCGAATGTACGTCCACAACGCGTCCGGACACTTGTACGACGTCATGGTCGGCTCGGTGTCGCTGTAGCCGGCCAGCCAGTAGTACGACCGCAGTTTCGACCGCGACCGCGAACACAGGTGCAAGAAAAAGAGGTAGCACAAGTGCGGGGCCGTGGAGGCCATGTAGTCGTCGTCCTGGAAGTCAAACTCGGACCGCGGAGTCTTGGTGTACGTTTTGGCCGACACTTCCAGCAGCGTCTCCAGCACCGCCAGAGTTCGGGGCCGAGTGACGCTTTTCTGCATCCCCCGCAAAATGGTGGCACAAACGGCCGTCTCGAAGAAGTCGCGGCTCATTTTGATGCCGCACAGCGCGTCAAACTCGGCCCAGGTGGCGTCGTTCTCAATGGCCGGCATGAGCAGGTCTGCGAGCGAGCCGCCGTTCAGAAAGTCGCCGTACTTGTCCAGGCTCTTGACCACGGCGTCCAGCAGCCCCATGGCCGCGTTGAACACCTCGGTGGTCTCGCTGGAGCGCACACAGGCAATGGCGATCCAAAAGAGCCGGTCCACGTAGATGGAGGACCGGGGATCGAGCCCGCCGACCATTTTGGTGAGACACGAGATGGCACACACGGCCATGTCACGTGCCAGCTCGGGGTCGTCGATCGTCATTTGTTTGACCAACAGCTCCACCACCCGCCGCACCATGTCGTCTTCAACCTCGGTTTTGGCCAGACAGCCGAGGAGGACGAGGGCTCGTCCCTGAACCGCCGGCGAGTCGTTGAAGGCCGCTCGGGCCACAAACGTGATCCAGCGGGTTCGCCACATGTTGGCCTGGTCCTTGTCGCCCACCGTGTCCAGCAGCTCGAGCAGAATCGAACAGCACGACTCGAGATAGTCCACGTTGGCCACAATCGAGTTGTCCATGTCTGTGGACGAGACTGCTGAGTAATTGTCGGCGTGCAAACCGAATAGCAGTCTCGTTTTGGGCTCGTTAATCTGACTCAGCAACGTCTGCAGCTGCGGAGACGCCCCAAACGAATGCGCAGTGTTCACCATGAGATGGTACAACGACTGGCGGAATTGGAGGGAGCCCGAGTCGACGAAAATGGACACGATAAAGCACACATCCGCCAGGTACTCTGTGGCCAGAACCGGCGCGTTGAAAAAGATTTCTCGACACACTCTTAGCAAAATCCCCAGCTCGTCCCAGTTGGGGTGTCGAGACAGCTTTTTGTGGGTCGCTGACAAAGCCACTTCGGCAATGGCTCTTGTAGCCACCACAATTCGGCCACAGAGAGACACGGACGGGAAAGTCGTCAGCAACGACACCATGTTCTCAATTTTGCTCTTGTCGGCGGAGTGGCCCTGACCCTGCCAGAAGGTGACACGTGACACAATCTCGCTGACCAAGACCCCGGCCAGCTCGTCCTCCGAACACAGCACCTTCCAGATCTGGTGCACGAAGCAGTGGTAGTTGGAGGGGTTGCGGTAGGTGATGTCGCAAAACTGGCCAATCAAACGCGCCGTTTTTTCGTATCCGTTGTGCTCGCTCATGTACACGTGTTCGTAAATGTTGCGGACCCACGGACTGGCGTAGGCAATGACTTCTTGGCGTTTTGAATCCGAAACCGACTCGAAAGCTGTGAAAAAGTCTGACAAAAAGTCGTACGTCATTTCGGGACGGCTAATGGACACTTCTTCGGACAAAAAGGCCGCCAGCTGAAGAGCCAAGTGAGGAACTCCAAGACCCTCGCACGGCATGAGATTCTGGCCGAAATCCAGCGCAAACGACGACTGCAAAAGACACAGCAGTCGGTAGGCCGTGGTCCGGATACTGTTGTCGTCGGACACCAGAGATCGCAGTCCAATGTTCAACAGCGCCGGAATCACGTCTTCCGGACGAACAATGAGCTTGTTGAAGTCCGTCTCGGGCTCGGCAGCCACGTGCTCCCGAGCTCGCACCTCGTTGATGGTGCGTACAATCTCGCTTTTTCGCGGCGACAAAAACCGCATCCCACCAACAGTGAACCCCTCGTCGGTCTCGGTCACCTCGGAAACGGCGGAAATGACCATACTGTCGACGGTTCGAAGAGGAGCGTCTGGAAACGGATACGCCAAATCGGCAGCCATGATCCGAATGAAATCCTCTCCGACCTTGAAGTCGACATTACGATACGGAGGCTGGCCGGGAACAGTCACCAGAAGCTGACTCTCGGCCCCCTCCATCCCGGCAGGCATCACCTGCTTCACCCGGTACTCATAACCTCCCAATTTCAGCTGAGCCACCGTGTACGGCAACAGAGACAGAGACGTAATGTCAAACAAGTCCTCAATGTTGCGAGGATCCAAAAACCGCCAGGGAATCTTGTCCGGGTTGAGAAACTCCACCGCCCGAAAAACCTCCTTGGTGTGTCTGAATCTGTCCCCGAATCCGACGGAACAGTTGAGAAAATACAAAGCAATGCAATTACTCAGCATTTTCGCCGGCGCCATCTTGGCAATCGACCGGAACACGGTATGATCAAAGTAATTCTTGTCCGTGTAAAAAGTCGCGTCCACAACAACGGCAAACTTTTGCTCCCACAGCTTGAGAGCAACCTGGTAGAACCGGTAGAGTAAGTACTCCGTATCCATCGTGTTGGGATCATGCATCCGACAATTCACGACGATGACTGGAATTCCGTCTTTTCTCACAGCCATATGCACAACTTGAGACTTTTGGGTCGCCATGGAAACATCCCGATGCATGTTCTTATGGATAAACTGCCGGATCGGAGTCTCATCATCGGAAGCCGCAGAAACCGAATAAAACGCCTTTGGTTTTTTCATGGTCGACAGCAGAATCGTCAGATTCTTGCTCTTCTGCGCAACACTGTCGTCGTCAGTCACGTGATCAGTCTGCAAATGCGACCGCAGCAACTTTTTGTACCGCTTGTCCAACGCAATCCGGTGGTAAATGTCCTCCCAGTGGTTGTACAGAAACTTGTGGAGCCCGAGCTGAGACGTGTACAAGTCTGCCGACACCACCGGATCGGGCGTATCTTCTCTGGCAGCGAGAATGACGCCCGGAGACGCAGAAATGTCCCGCAAAAAGCCGCTCACAATGGCTGTCTGGGCGTCCAGAAAGTCGCGGGAAATACCGTCCATCTGAACTCGTGCACACGTGCCGTTGGCCATGTTCTGGAGCAACTTGGCCAGCTGCAGACACTCCTTCCGAGACTCTCCGGTGAGCTTGGCAGACACGAGACCCTCACTTTCAGGCGAGACAATTGCTGGGCAAAAGAAGCGCAGAAAAATGAAAGCACCAACCGCACTCGTAGGGGAGGACTTGAACCGGGCCTCGAAAACAGTCCAAATCGTGTGGCAGATGGATTTCAACTGGGGGGGCACGAGGGAGAGCGTTTTGGGGAAGGAAGAGACCAGGAGGGAAATGGCCTGGCCTAGGGGGGACTGGAGGTCACGTGGGGAGACACAGTCGGGATCACGTGGGGAGGCAAGACCGTCGGGAACACGTGACCCGGCGGAGTTGGTGGAAGCCACGCTGGCGGAGTCCGACACGCCGAGACCGCTCAAGTCACGTGATAAGTCACGTGCGGCGCCGCCCGTCAGAAAATCACGTGACCCGCCGGGGACCACGGGGGAGCCGCGTGATGCGCCGGTGACATCACGTGACCCGCTGGTGCCGTCACGTGACCCACCGGCCGTCTCCGTCCCATCACGTGATAAATCACGTGACGCGCCGGAACCGCCCGAACCGCCCTCCAACACCCCCCTCAACGTCTCCCTCAGATACCCCTCTCCCACCCGCTTCGCATACTTACTCAGCATTCTCGTCGCCACACAGTTCCTCCGCAACACCTCCGGGGCGCTCGGAGCAGCCTGGATCTCACGTGATATCACCTGCTGCACCAGCTCCAAGCTCCTGGGCCCCGCCAAATCCAGCAGCAACTCGCTGAGATTGTCCGTCTCAGTTCCCGGACATCCTTCACAAATCAGATAGGTAATGTCCATGTTGTTCATGACAAACCCCACCAGTTTGTCATACTGCTGTTCGTCAGACAGCACCTCCGGAACCTGGATTTTACTGCCCACCATCTTGGTAAACACCTCCAGAAACGCCAGTCGAAGACGAGTGTCTTTGTGGAGACCCAGAGGAAGGGCAAACTTAAGCCCCACGTCTGCATTTGACGAAATGAGATTCGACAGCGCCAAAATCGTCTTCTCGCGGATGACTGTCACCTTGTCCTTCGAGAAGGCCACTCCAGGACTCATGTAGACGGTATGATCCGGCGAAAACTTGTCAATCGTCTTCAGCAGCATGTTAAAGTGCATGGCAAAGGCCGCAATCTTGGACGACACTCCCCCGTCGGCCTCCACAGACTCCTCCGACGTCTCCAGCTCGAGAGAATCCAATGTCAAGGCCATGGCCGTGATGGAAGCGACGGCAAGATCGATTTTCTGCCGATGAAGATGCGTCGTCGGCGTCTTGACGTGATCAGAACCCTCCACCGTCTCCAGAGCAATCGACCGGAACCACTGCGACAGAATCGTGACCATGGAAGTGCGGTACATGGCATTATGACGGATATTCAAGCCCTCCTGAAGCTTGGCAATCGTCTGGGCCAACATGGACACCCGCAGCTTCAGCTTGATCACGTGACTGTCCGCGTCCGAGTACGTTTCCAAATGTTTGGCGATTCTCAGCGTCAGCGCGCCGAGGTCCACGTTGATGTAAAACTCCTCGGCGTTGACACGTGACAGGACGGATTTGACAAACGCCGCCACTTGCTCGGGGAGAAGGAGGTTGTCGGATTTTCGAGTCACGTGATCGTTGATGAGATGGTCGAGTTCCGAAAACACGTGATGGTACGCCAGCGGGGATGCATCAATTGCCAAGACTTCACACGCTGTCTCTCTGATGAGAGCACTCGGCGACATCATGAACCCCACCATGGTCTGCAGAAACTCGTACACGTGTTCTCGGATGATTTGCACGGCCGGGTTGTCTGCAAACTGGGAGCTTGTGGAGCGCACAAAGCAGCCCGACAGAGACGCCAAAAACCCAGAGTAGTTGCGCCACTGGTTGATGAGTCCGTCACGGGTGATTTCCGCGTCAGACAGGTGGTCGAAAATCGCGTTCAATCGACTCCACCTCTTTTCAATCTCCTTCCACACCGAGGTAATCGACTCGGAAGGGTAGTCAATTCTCTGGAGGTACTTTCTGAGCCGTTTTTGCAGGGCAGCAGGCCCAGTAAGCGCGTAAATCTGCTGACAAAGATCAGAATACACCGTAAAGTTCTTGGCAATGGTGAAACTGGTGGAATCCGGGTTGGCGAGGAAAAAATTGACATTTTCCGTCAAAGCCGTCTCCTTGACCACAATGCACAGACACCGCAGAGCCACCACGTTCAGTTTCATGTCTGGAGACGCCAGAGCCATGAGAATGACGACTTCGGCGGCCCGAGACGTGGCCAGCCGCGATTCCGGCGACTCAATCAGAATTCCCTCCGAATTCTCGCTCTTGAGAAACTCGTACTGCTCGGCCATGTAACAGCGGGCATCCAGGTACCCCTCGAGTTTGGAGAAGAGAATGCGCCGTTTGATGAGGGTCAACGACTCCACACGCACGTTTGGATTCACAATCTTCTCGCACAGCACGCGGATCATCATACCAATGGAGCGGTACATTTTGACCACGTCGTCTGTCTGGGTGGACTCGAGGTTTCGGGGATCCAGCAGTTTGGAGGCAAAGGCCGACGCGTCACGTGACAGCGTCAGGTCCTCGCTCAGCATCGCGTTCACAATCGGCAGAATGATGTTGGAGCCCTGCTGGAACAGGTACGACTGCTGCAGTCCCGGGTCATGTGACTCGAACGACTGGTCGAAGAAGGTGAACGAGTCGCGCAGAATGGACGCCAGCGACAGTCTCTCTCGTTCCTGGTCCGGAGTAGGAGTTGGAGACGTTTCCAGAACAGCATGGCGGATACTCTTCTGAGTCACCATCTGCACCAGCTGCTCGTAGGCGCTCTGGAACGCCGGAGTGTCCAGAGGCGAGCCATGGACCCCGGAACACGACTTTGAAATGCCGTGAACGACATTTTGGAGGTACCGAGGATGGGCGTTTTTGGCGGTGATCATCGGCAGCACGTCACGTGATATCGCCCCTTGGTTGAGGTGCAGATACGACGCCACAAACCCGCTCTGGACGTCGTCAAAGTCGTGCACAAACGAGATTTTGCGGCCGCTCGAAAACAGCACGTTGTAGAGGTCCGGGTACACCCTTTGGGCAAAGGCAATCACCGGAGACTCCCGGTTGTACTGCCAAATGAGCTGTGCACAGGACACAATCTCCGAGACGCACGTGACCGCAATGGAGAAGGCCTTCCCAGTGGAATTGAGGCTGTTCTTGAGGTGTCTGAGGAACGCCATTTCCGTGGTACCACTATCCAGGCCCTTTTTGTGGTTGTAGGCCTGGAACGACGACGGCACCAGCAAAATCAACGTGGTCAGAAACTTGTACGTCGACGGCCGCATGTTGCCCTGGTTCTGCTGGTTGCTGAGCGTGTAAATGTAGTTGAAAAAGCCCTGGGCCTCGACCGACGCCAGATGGTCAATCTCGTCGATCCGGGCGAGATCACGTGCATGCGTCACCATCCAGTGCTTGATTGATTTCCGCAGAAAGCCCAGAGCCAGCTGTTGGCATTTGGGCCGTCGAATGTGCGGAATGAGGCTCCAAAAGTCCTTGAGAACGGGAAGCAGCGTGTCTCGGTCGAGAAACAACAACGAAGCGAGCTCCGTCAGCTCGTAGTCCGCATTCTCGTCCTCTCCTCCGGGAAGTTTGAGAAGGGCCAACTTTGACCGGGTCAAGGCGTACACTTCGTCCCAGTTTGTAGCACAGAGGAACCGGATGGCCCGGTTGCAATTGTACTCGATTTCGGTCAAAAGCGACGGGTTCCGCACGTTTTTCGCGTCAATCAGCTCGTCAATGTTCTGGATCTTGGGCTTGATGGTGATGATGAGCCCCAGCGTGCGCTTGACGAGATTGGGGTTGATTTTCGGCGGCCGCGTGGAAAAGTACCGCTCCTTGTCGGACGGAATGCAGCCGCCGGATTGGTCCGCGGATTCCGCGTACAGACTCGCGTTGGTCTCGTCGTCGTCGGTGGTGGAGAACGGTTCGGCTGTGGGAGCCACTCCGACTTGTTTCATCTCCGACACGCCGTACTCCACGGCCTCCCAGTGGGCGTCGATGAAGTCGGTCAGGAGACGGAGAATGACCACGAGAGAGCGGAGTTGCGCGGGGGAGCGGGTTTCGACGGGGGTTGTTCGGTCGTTCTAAATTAGTAAGGGAGCGAAGGCCGAAGGTCTGAGCGGACAACAACAAGCTCGACTCTGGAAGCAAAGGCCGAGGTCTGAGCGGACAACGACAATCTGGAAACGAAGGCCGTAGGTCTGAGTGGACAGCATGAGTCACGTGAGTCTGGTCAGGTGAGTCAGACAGCGTCACGTCAGACAGCGTCACGTCAGACAGCGTCACGTGAGTCAGGACAACCAGCGTAGACATCCAGAGAACACACTGTCTTCAGAGAGACATCCAGAGACAACAGTCAGAGCAACAGAATGTCTCCTGCTGAGTCATTCAGACTAACAGTATGTCTTCAGACAGCAGTCAGTCACAGCAGACACCCAGAGAGGGCAGTATTCAACTTGGGCCAGAGATGACATTGTGCTTCAGTTGAGTCATCCAGTCACAGCATCATGTGTTGACAGAGCCAGAGGTGACATACAGCCACCACATGACGTGACTCCAGCGACATGACGTGACCCCAGCGACAACAATCAGTCTACGCATCAGTCTGTCTTCGGTAGAATGACTCAGACTGAACAGAACCCGCCTTGTCACCATCGAGAATCGATAGCCTCCAAAGTCAGCCTGCGGAATGATTCAGCCTTCAGTCGAGTCATTCAGTCACATGGTCAGCATCAAGGTGAATGACCATCGACTCACCGAACCACTCCAAGCTGAGCCAGTCAAATGAACTCGTCGAGAACGGCATGAACAATCCACAGTGCCGTTTGGATGGGTCCAGTCATGTTCTGAGTCGACAAGTCTGAGCGTCACTACATGGATGTGCCAGAAATCTGAATGGTGTGTGCCAGTATGACTCCAAGTACAAGACCGACAGTGGAATGGCTTCTGAATGTCATCACATCACGTGTACATCCAGTCCGTTGATATGGCTCCAGAGTGTCATCAGTCAACATACTGACGGTCATTACTGGACCCATCGTAACACCTCACCACCCTCCTGCTCCACCTGAGCAGTCTATCATCACCTCCAACTATACTCACACAAATCACCCCATCAAGGAGCTGCAGAAAGCCAAAGAGGTTTTCGCTGAACGGGCCGTAGCGGCAGGCAGACATCATCGTCTTGCGGATGCACTGGAACACGTCGTTGGACTCGGTTTCGATAATGGTCGCGTTGGTGGTGTGGGGGAGCTGTATTAGTATTGGTAGCGAAGGCCGTAGGTCTGAGCGGACAACAACCTATGGATTTCGACGGCAGCAAAGGCCGAAGGTCTGAGCGGACAACGACAAACACAATGTGAGCGAAGACCGTAGATCTGAGCGGACAACGACAACACTGAGCGACAGATATCTGAAGGGCAACAGAAGATGTGGTCTGAGCGACAGCAGATGTTTGAAGAACAGCAGATGTCTGAGAGACAACATATCTGACCGACAGCAGATCTCTGAAGGACAACAAATGTAGGTCAGCGACAACAGATCTGAAGGACAACAGATTTGAAGGACAGCAGATCTCCGAAGAATAGCATGTGTCTTAAGAATAGCAGGTGTGGTCCGAGAGACATACAGACAGAAGCAGAATCTGAAGACAATTGTGATATGGGGCCAGAACATGAGGGCAGAATATGAGGACTGAAGCTGACAGAATCTGAAGGACAGACTTGAGAGAGATCGCGGCCAGAGTGGATTCCAGACGTGCCAGAACACCCAAGTCGGTGCCTTGAAAGACATCCAT
Organism: Yarrowia osloensis; assembly: GCA_900519015.1. Taxonomy (NCBI): domain Eukaryota; kingdom Fungi; phylum Ascomycota; class Dipodascomycetes; order Dipodascales; genus Yarrowia; species Yarrowia osloensis. The sequence continues at coordinate 2,211,006 of ULGU01000001.1, forward strand.
CTCAGTCTCACGTCCGAGGAGTGACAGGAGTGAGGCAAGGAGTGACAAAAATGTTGTGACTGTGGAGATGTGGGTTGATCAGTGTCATTCAGGTGAATTCAGACATTATTCGGCTCCAGCTCTGTGCCTCACAAAATGCACTTCACTGACCCTGTAACACCACCTCACCCAGCCAAAATAAACCAGAATCACCAAACCGTCTCAGAAACGCCCCTTTTTTCTCCCCAAAAACACAATTGGCCGTCAAAATCGCCCCTCATCCAACTGCAGCCCTCCTTGAGCCCCGCCGAGTATCTGCCGCATATGTCGCCAACCCCACGTTGGTGGTGTCGCGGTGGGGTTCATTTGGACGGAAGTCGTTCAACCAGAGATCTAAAGGCACATGATTAATCACGTGACTGATCACGTGACCAATCACGTGACCCAATCCTCCTCATCGAGAGCTCGCTTCGCTCCCTCTCGCCTCTCTTACTCACCACATGGCTCAACCTGGCCAGTACAGTCGGCACCAACGAATAGGACATTGTGGGGTCCGAATTTGCTTAGTAAGAATGCGACCGAGAATCCGTCTGTGTCGATGAGTCTGTGTTTGTGCAATTAATCGAAAAAGTCGCTCCGAAAAAGTTGTTGTAGAATGTCGAGTTGTGGAGAGCCGTGTTGCGTGTGATAACGTCAACGCTGTGGTCCCCAGAATCATGCAATGTGGTGAACCGAGATGTCCCAACGAAGTTTATTTTAGGTTGTGAGGGAGTGGAGGGAGTGGAGGGAGAGGGATATTGATGGGGTTGTTTGAGCTCCGATTTGGTCACGTTATTGGAGAATATTGTCACATGACTGTAATCTCCGACGTCACGTGATCAAATTGAACCGCTCAGCTTCGTTATACGACCACAACTCACCAACATATCACCGACATAGTTCCCCCTTGGCTCGCACTAAATTAGCTCGTCTAATTAGCGCCTTCAATGTGACGTTGAAAGACGTTGGACGTTGAAACGTTGAACCACATGACCGATCACGTGAGACAAACCGAATGGTGGCGGTGTATCTACTGAGAGCGATGGGGGTGTAAGGTCTCGACCTGGTTCCGGTTGGTTCCGGTTCAGTTTTGAACGGTTTTCCCAGTTCCAGCACGGCTCCCGCCACAACTCGTCCAGTTTGACAGCTAGGGGGAAATAAACGCCAGGTCTAGACTGCCCAGATCCAGAGCTACATTCTGGTACCGGTTTTGCCCCTCTTCTCCGCGCGGACAAAGCCTTGGGGTGAATGCGGCTAGAAGGACGAGACCTGGGGTAACCATACGTATTAGGTTTGTCAGATTGTGGGGGATGTAATAGGTCAGTGTGGGATTGGGGGTAGGTGGGGGGTTGTTGGTAGTTGGGAAGGATAAATAGGATGGCTAGAGAAGCTGGTAAGATTGTGGGTCCGTTCGGAGTGGTGTTGACGGTTCTGGAGGGGTATGTTTTGCCACAGTGTTTTGTTGGCTCATCCTAACTAACCTTAGCTTGAAGTCAAGTGGGAGAATGTCGGGGAGACGTTAGTTGAGGGGATGTTTGGTGGAATGTCTTTTGACCATTCATGAGTCAACAGATCTCCTCCAACTCCACCGACTTCATTCCGACTCCTCCAGATCAAGTTAGAACCGCAACCAAAAGAAATCTTCAAAATACCTCCTGATTTTGCCACTCTAAACCATCATGCAGCGTATCAAAAGAATCCTCCCAATGAGCTCTACCGTTTTGACTTACTTTTGGAGCTCCTAGTGGAGTATTATGGAATGTGTCATGAAACCATTCCCCAAAATCGAATCGGCGATATCGGACGAGCCCCATGACCTTTCACAAGATAATCAATCATTATTTACCCCTACCTGGTACCGGTGTCTTACCTCTCGCCAAGTGTTTTGTTGCTGGTGCCTTGGATCATGCATGCAAGGCTGAGTCAGGAAGAAGAGGGTAGCTGGGGTGGGCTAGGAGAGGGTTAGAGAGACGGGGAGAGATGGAATTTGATCGCGGAGCCGAGGGGACTATAGAGATGATTTTTTTTCGCCTCTCCCCCAACTCCATCACCTTGTACAATACAACCTCTTTTTCAGTTTAAGTTTGCTGTTCACTTTGTAGTGTACATATTACCAGACACTTTCTTCATCAGCCATCTCACATCAAAAATGGTACACTACGACGATGATATGGATATAGGGTCTGATATCGACCCTGAAGAGGAGGAGAAGCTGGACGACGCGCTCAAGGAGGTGTTGCAGTCGGTGCCGGGCTGTACTGTGGACAAAAAGACGATTCGAGACATGTTGTGGGACTCGTACTATGATGTCGATGCTGCCATTGCTTATTGTGTCGATAAGACGGCCAAGTCTCAGAAGGTGGAGGCCATGAAGCGGGAGCAGATTGAGAAGAAGGGTGAGTCAGCTGAACCAGGATACCGAAGGTATCCGAGTGGACCTTTAGTGAAGATACCGTAGGTATCTGAACGGGGTTATGAATTTGAGATCATGAGGTTATGAACACATTGACGATGTCAGATGACGTTGAGGAGGCCATTGTCATGTTTGTCTGAGCGAGTGGAGGAGATCTGGCTCGATGATCTGGTCATTTGGATGTCCATTGAGCCAGACCTCCTCCAGTTCACTCGGTCACATGTCAGTCGTCAAATCGTCAATGAGGTTGCCAGAGGGGAGAGGAGATGGTGGCGACAGTGGTGACAAGATGAGCAGCGTATACAAGCTGTGGAGGTGGTTGTGGTGGGTGGTGTGGCTAAGGGGGTGTGACTAAGGGGGTGTGTTGGGACAGAGATGGTAACTTGACTGAGGTGAGTGCTGCTGAGGTGAGTACTGCTGAGGTTATGGTGCCAATTTGGTGACGTCTGACGTTATTGGATGTTGCTGGCATGATAGCGCTGTCATTCTCTTACATCTTAGTCATCTCACTTTACTTCCTAGCCATCCCACCACCACAATGCTACAGTCACACCACCACCACTCCACCACTCACTTTGCTTCACCGCCCACCTCCTCCAGCTGTCTTAGTTGAGCTCTCCGAACCCACACTAAGACAGAAGATGCGGATGAAGACCCGGCCAAAAGCCCGGCCGGCTTGCCCGCCCCCAGGGGCGCGTCCAAACTGGCGTCGCTGCGGGGAGGCAAGTCGCTGGACTCGCTGAAACGGAGTCCCGTGGAGTCCGAGTCGGAGCCGTCAGCTCCCCTTTCGAAACTTGCCAAGCTCCGCCAGTCTCGGCTCAACAACCTCAAGGGTGGAGAGACTGAAAAGTCGTCGGCTCTGGAGGCTTTGAAGAGTCGAGACAGAGGCGTTAGTAAGTTGGCTCGGATGGGGAGAGGAGGGGGAGTTGGAGGGGGAGACCGAGTTGGTGGTGGAGTCCAGACTGGTGATGGAGCTGGTTCCAAAACCGGTGCCTCCTCATCAGGCCCCGATTCGGTGTCCTCTGCTCCGTCCAAAATCGAACCCCGAGGCTCTAACGAGCCCCGGGCTCCGATTCTGGACTACACCCTCCCCCCCCCCTCATCCCACTCCACCCCCTTTGGCAACCTCCTCACCTCCCCCATTCCCTTCACGCACCGTCCCGCTAACCCTGCAGTACGAGCCAAAGCCGCCGCCAGTGCCCAGACGTCGGCGCAAAACTTCTCCGGCCCCTCGCCCGACGACATTGTGCTGGCCAAACAAAACCAGGCGAAAATCGGCGCTCTCTCGTCCAACCTGGGCAACCTGAGCATTTCCACGGCCCCCAGCAAAACGGACTTTTCCAAGTGGAAGCCCAAAATCCAGGCCGGCGACTCTGCGGTGACGGCCATCACGCCGAGCCTCAACGCCGTGGCTGTGGGTCACGTGGACGCCGGCAAGTCGACGCTGCTGGGGCGTCTCTTGCACGACACGGGCGTCGTGTCCAGTCACGTGGTCGACAAGCTGGCCAAGTCCGCGGCCGAAATGGGCAAAAAGTCGTTTTCGTACGCGTGGCTCATGGACCAGACGGACGAGGAGCGCGAGAACGGCGTCACCGTCGACATTTCCGTGCGCGAGTTTGCGTACGAGTCACGTGAGTACTTCATTCTCGACGCCCCCGGGCACTACAATTTCGTGCCCAACATGATTGCCGGAGCCTCGCAGGCCGACGTGGCGATTGTGGTGCTGGATTCGTTGGCGGACGCGTTTGAACGTGGGTTTTTCGCCGACGGTCAAACCAAAGAGCATGCTCTTCTGTGTCGAGCCATGGGCGTCAACCACGTGGTTATCGCCGTCAACAAGATGGACCAGCTCAAGTTTTCGCAGGGCCGGTTCGACGAGATTGCGGACCAGATGGGCCAGTTTCTGGCGAAAATCGGGTACGCGGACGTGCAGTTTGTGCCGTGTTCGGGCTTTACTGGCGCGAATATCGTCAAAAAACAGGACATTTCCTGGTACCATGACCAGACCATCATGGCGACGCTGCAGGGCATTCCCAGCGCCGTGGGCAGCGATTTGAACGCGCTCAAACTCGACGTTTTCAACGTGAAGACGTCGTTCGGGGGAGTCACCGTGTCTGGCCGGCTCTTTTCCGGCATGGTGCAGATTGACCAGCCCGTGATCATTTCCCCGGGCAACCAGGTTGCCATTGTGCGCAACATTGGGGTCGATCTGGGTTCTCGGGGGTTTGCCAAGGCCGGAGAGAACGTGAGTCTGGCGCTGGAGGCCGTGGACGGCTGCGATTTGGAGCTGGTCAAGGCCGGCGACATTCTGGCGCAGTACTCGGCTCCAGTGAGACGGGGCAACAAGTTCCGGGCCCGGGTCACGTTGTTTGACGTTGATCTGCCGGTGCTCAAGGGCACGCAGTGCGACTTTTACCGCTCGCGGGTGTCTTCTGTGGCCGTCTTTTCCAAGCTGTATTCTCTGCTCGACAAGCAGGGTAACAGTGTCAAGGAGCAGCCGCGGTTTGTGGACAAGGGCCAGACTGCTCTGGTGGAGCTGATTTTGTCGGACATTATTGCCCTCGAGCTGGAGAAGGAGAATAAGCATTTGTCGCGGTTTGTGCTGAGACGAGACGGAAAGACGATTGGTTTCGGCAGTGTGGTCAAGGTGGCGAGAAATCCGGTGGATACCAGCCAGGTGGAGAAGATTCAGATTGGAGAGGATTTGGACGAGGAGGAGGAGGAGTGAAACATACGAGACATACGAGACACACGAGACGAGGCGCAGCCTTGTTGAGTGTGTTGAGTATGGTGAGTGTGTTGAACGGAGCGATCTGAGTCTTCCTTGAGTGTGTTGAGTGTGGTGAGCGGGACCTGAACAACCTTTTGATGAACGTAGCCATACGAGTCTTCCTTTGAGTGTGGTGAGCGGACTGGAGTCTCAAGTCCTGTCTGGTTAACGTAGCGACACAAGCCTTATGCCTGTTGAGCTTCAGACTAGTCTCAAGTCCCGACTGCTGATCAACAGACCACTCATCTTGTCTGTTGATCGACTCCTCGCCCTGCACTCACTCCTACACAGTAAATAGAATAATTACATGAACCAAGATGACTTACAGTAGTTATCCACGGCGTCAGTCTTATTGAGCGTTGGACTGGAATGGGTTGTTTCGTCTGTGGTCTGTCCACCACTCCATCAGTCGCCATCTTCCACATCGAATCGGTCTACGACTGATGAACACTTCATGGCTGAGTAGTACCGAGCTTCATCGTGTGGTCCATAAGCCGTTGGGTAATGTGGCAGAGCTCTGACATTAGATGAGATTCTGGGGTGTAGGGAGCTCATGCTTAGTAACCCTGAAAAGTGGCTCATACTCGTCAATCAACCGTTGTTAATTGATGAGCCAAAATGACACGCTTAGAAGGCAGTCGTGGTACATTTTACAGACTGTTTTTCTATTTGATGTTCATTTTATTCGGTGTTTTTTTGGTTTTTTTCAAGTATACTATTCTCAGGAACATGAGTAAGAGCATGTTCAGATGGGGGTGTCTTCCATTTGCCGCCTAAATTGAGTGTAAGAAAGTTCTCCGCTAACAGTTGACACAACATCTTGAATAACCGTCATCACGATCACGTGCCTTCACAATTCCTGGCTCATGAATTGCCTCAGTAGAGTCCACAGTGAAAGGCGAGCTAACCAGCAACGAGATGACACCAACGATTGCGTCAACTGGCAAGTTGACATGTTTCTGGCAGATACTCGTGCCCTTGTCTGCTTCTCTGTGAGCAACGGTATCGTTCTTGGACCTGTTCGAACACCTCAACCTGTTCTGTTCGGTTGTGGCAAGAAGCCGAAGGGGACATGTAAAGGGGACTATGGGACTTGATTGTAGACGTCTTTTAGAAATATTGAAGTAGATCAATCGATACGAGTTTCTACTGGTCTTTTTTTTTGGTGATAAGTGATTTGGTGTGCGGATTGCCTGTCATTTTTGAGAGTACAAGTGGTACTGGTACAAGTACTTGTGCAAAAGATGCTGAGACACCCTGTAAAATAGTAAAACCTGACTCTGATCACTTGAAGGTCCGTGACTTGTCGGAGATTGTTTTTGGAACCTCTGCTCTTTTTGGTCCGCTCTGATCATATGTCCGGTCCAACCAGCTGTCACAACTCACCCAACTGGACAAGTTGACACCGAATCACCGATGTTACAAGTGTCTTGCTGAATAGTTCTTGAAGACGATCACAAAAGAACAGAAAAGAAAAAATGCTAGAATTGTATTGAGCAAAGCCCCTGAATGACAAAAGCGCCTTCCCCTAATGAGCACTTGAATGTCTCCTCAGTGGAGGAAAAACCACTCGACTGCAACCATCTGAACCGAACAGTTGTTGCCAGTCAGGTGACACAAACACGGCCACCAGGTCAAGCTCTGCAATCGCGTCACATGACTAATAATTCATCTTACCATTAATTCCACCTCAATTACCCTCCACTACCTCACTCTGTCAAAGACGACCTTAATCACACCCCACTTTTTTCCCACCTTGAAACACAGACACCACCTAAACCATCTCTTCTTCCTCCACACCACTTTTTGTCACCTGGAATTCTCACAACCAAAGCGGCGGACGCAATCATGATCTGTCTCCAATTCGGCGGGTGAGAGGAGGAAAGGAGGACATGTGAGCGTAGCGAACATGTCCGTGGCAAGACGGTGGTGCCGTTTCAACAGCCCAATCGAGTGAATCACGGATATGTCACCGGAACTGTCCCACAAGTCACACTTGTACTTGCACTTGTTTCGCTCTGAACGAGACCTGCGACCTTTGAAAGTCCCCAGAATCAGACTGACAAGGCCGTTTTTTGTGAAAAACATATGGATGAGCTCAGAATCTTGTGCTGATCACAACGACACCAAATACATACCAACTTGGCGCAGATGCGTGCTGTTATACTTGGGCTAGCATTTCTAAACTTCACAGCCAACTCCCTCCAGTGACTGCACAGAGGAGGTTAAATAGACTGATTGATGATTATTGAGAGTTCATCGGCTGACTAAGGCAGAAATAAGTGGCTTCAACAATTGAGCATCAAGTCTATGGTCGATGATGAGTTCGCCAACTGTATCAAAGCAACCCACAACATTCTCTGTGTTACCCACGACACTCTCCGTGTAACCCACGACACTCTCCGTGTTACCCACGACACCACCCAGGTAACCCCCGACACCACCCAGGTAACCCCCAACACTCTCCATGTCACCATCACACTCGTTACGTCACCGCCGTACACTCACACTTGCACCCACGTGACCACCCAACCAACCAATCGAAACCCCCGACCCCTTATCTGTCCAGCCGGGTCATTCACCTGAGCGCTATATTATCCATTCTAACGCATAATTATCTCCGCGATTTTCCGTCGAATTTAGAGCCAATAATATGGCCATATTAAACAAAATAATACATGCTTAGCTCAGTAAACGCAGAAAATATTACCGCTCCGAGAGGAGAGCTAGGGGAGTCTATCGATGTCATAATTCGGTTCTGAAAACGCCAATAAATACAAAAAATTCGGCTCTACATAACCACAGCTCACCGCCCTTTCTCCCATATTTATCCACTTTTTCCACAGCCAACCCCCCTCTCCCAAATAAAGCCACCCACCTGCCTTATTCGGCAATATGCACGTGGGTGGATACGACGCGCCGCACATGACTAATGGGGCAATACGCCACGTAAGCGCAAAATAGAGTTGCAAAGTTACCCGGCGCGAGCCGTTGGAGAGAAATAGATTGGGTGCAAGTTAGGGTTTGTGAAGCGGGTGGGGCAGGGGTAGATTTGGGCGCCCGGAGAGGGGGCAGTCACGTGACGAGCGGCTATGGATATGTGAATTGTCGTTAGCCGAACACCCCGCGCCCCGCCACCGCTTACATAATCACTCAACCGTCTCCTCCGACAACCCTAACCCCGACTCAGGCACACCCTGTTTTCCCCGTCCCCAACTCAAATAAGCTTTTTGCCGACCCAAAGTCTAAAAAGCCTCAACCCAGGTGCCAGAACCTTATTGTCACCACCCTAACCCTGCTCCACCTCCTCCCTGCCTGCTGCATCAAAACATCACCACTTGTCTTGGAGCTATTTTGCACAACCCCAGACGACTGAGTGGACGTGTGGATACTCTGACAAATCGCCGCGCCTGTTCCGCAGCCCTTCTAGCCATCTCTTCAAAACCCCGGCTCTCGACTCGACAAACAGCAGCCCAAGCTCTCGTTGTTGTTCAACAGACTGAAAACCGTTTTTGCGCCGGTTTTCGACGACTCGCGCTAATCCATCGGCAAACTACGGCGATATAAACGGTCACGTGATTGGTTGATTGATTGATTGATTGATTGACGCGACTCGGCAGACATTCAGCGACCTGGCGAATCAGACACAAACTTCGATAGAGATAATCGATCCTGGACCATTCCATCAACATTGCTGTAATCGATCCTGGACCAACAGCTGATTAAAGACAGTTCTCCTCCACCAACATCTCCACCACCTCTCTCACCATGACCCAACTACAAAAACTGCAAACGGCCTCCATCGAAACGTGGCTGGCAGTCGGATCGCTCGCCGAACTTCTGGGCGAGTCCGAGCGGGCCATTGGAGCCTACGAGGCCGCTCTCTCCTACAACCCCTGCTCCATTCCGGCTCTCACGGCCATCGCCAACCTGTACCGGTCGATGGAACACTTCCCCAAGGCCGTGGAGTACTACCAGAACATCATTTCGCTGAGCTCGGACTCCGGAGAAACCCACGGCTCGCTGGGCCACTGCTACCTGATGATGGACGACCTGCACAAGGCGTACTCGGCGTACCAGCAGGCGCTGTACCACCTGCGCGACCCCAAGGACCCCAAGCTGTGGTACGGCATTGGCATTCTGTACGACCGCTACGGCTCGCTGGAGTACGCCGAGGAGGCGTTTTCGCAGGTGATGGAAATGGACCCGCACTTTGAAAAGGCCAACGAAATCTACTTCCGGCTCGGCATCATCTACAAGCAGCAGGCCAAGTACTCCCAGAGCCTGGACTGCTTCCGCTACATTCTGCACAACCCGCCTCGGCCACTCACGGAGATCGACATCTGGTTCCAGATTGGCCACGTGCACGAGCAGCAGAAGGACTTCCAGCTCGCCCGCGAGGCCTACGACCGCGTGCTGGTCGAAAACCCCAACCACGCCAAGGTGCTGCAGCAGCTCGGCTGGCTCCACCACCAGCAGTCGTCCACCTTTGCCAACCAGGACGTGGCCATCAACTACCTGCTCAAGTCGCTGGACGCCGACCCGCTGGAGGCCCAGTCCTGGTACCTGCTGGGCCGCTGCTACATGGCGCAGCAAAAGTACAACAAGGCCTACGAGGCCTACCAGCGCGCCGTCTACCGTGACGGCCGCAACCCCACCTTCTGGTGCTCCATCGGCGTGCTCTACTACCAGATCAACCAGTACCGCGACGCCCTGGACGCCTACTCGCGCGCCATCCGCCTCAACCCCTACATTTCCGAGGTCTGGTACGACCTGGGCACCCTCTACGAGAGCTGCAACAACCAGGTCAACGACGCCATCGACGCCTACCAAAAGGCCGCAGAGCTCGACCCCCACAACCCCCACATCCAGGAGCGTCTGCTGCAGCTCAGATCCGGCCAGGGCCACAACGGAGCCGCCGCCGCGGCGCCCCCTCGACCCCAGGACGTCAACCCCCAGAGCTACAGCCACCACGGTCCCCCCGGCTGGGACGACGCCGCTGGAGGCGCCTCGGGAGCAGCCAACGCCGCCGGAACCACCCCACAGGCTCCCCCGGGGCTTGCTCCCCCCGGCCTGGGTCCCGGAGGACCCCCCGGCAGCCTCACCAACGCCTCGGGCCTGGGTTCTGCCGCCCCGCCTCCTCTGGCGGCCTCGTCGGCCCCTCTGCCACCGCCCAACGGCCTTCCTGCCGCCCAGACCGCTCCCTCTGCCGCCCAGACTGCCGCGCCCACGCCTCCACAGCCCTCCGCGGCCCTCCCCCAGCTCGCCGGCATCTCCGAGATCCAGCAGCGCGTGCTGCCGCAGATCGACTACGCCGAAAACGGCCACGCGCACCAGGGCGGCGAGAAGCGCCCCGCCGAGTGGGAGGACGAGCGCCGCTTCAAGCGCGTCGACGTCAACGGCGCCGCCACGCCCGCCAGCGGCAGCAACACGCCCAATCTCGCGCCCCCGAACGTGGGCCCGGTTAACGCCCTCAACTCGCCCGCTCCCCCCGGCGCTCCCGGCGCTCCCCCGGTCGCTCCCCCGGCCGTGGCCAACGCCGCCAACGCCGCGGGAACCACTCCTCTCCCTCCGCCACCGCCCACCATCCCGCCGCCCGCACCCCAGCACGTGCCGTCACAGCAGGACCTGCCGCCGGTGCAGGACACGCCGACGCCCGCGGCGCTGGAGCCCAAGAAGGAGGAGCCCGACGTGCCGATCGCAGCCCCCACCGCCGCAGCCGCGGCCGCCGTGCCTCCCGCCGCCCCGCCGAGCGCTCTGGCCCAGGCCCAACCCCAGGACCAGCCCGAGGTCAAGTCTGAGGCCAAGCCCGCAGCACCGCCAGCAGCACCAGCACCGGCTCAGGCTGCTCCCTCGGCTCCCCCGGCCCAGCCCGCAGCAGCAACGGCAGTGACGGCCCCCACTTCTGCCGCCACCACTCCCAACATTGCTCCTGCACCCGGACCGGCCGTCCCCAGCAGTGGCAACGGTGCCGCCACCAACAACAGCGCGGCCGCTTCCGCTGCTCCCGCAGGCAACGAGGCTGCCGCTCCTGCGCCAGCGCCCGCACCCGCGGCGCCCTCTCCCGTGCCTATCGCCGCTGCTCCCGCTGCAGCTGCTTCTGCCGTCCCCATCGCCCCCGCCCCTCCCGCTGCACCCTCGCCTCCCCCGGAAGCGCCCCAGCGAAAGGTCGTCGAGGAGGAGGACTACGACGACGAGGATGACGAGCCGAAAAAGGAGGACGTCAAGGCCGAGTCCAAGGGTGGCGCGGCTGCCACGGCTGCGGAACCCGAGGACGACGACAAGAAGGACGAGGCCAAGGAGGAAAAAGCCGAGGACAAGTAACTGTATTAGTAATGTAGATTAAGTGTATGATAGGATGAGGAGTGCGCGGACGATGAGGAGTGCGTAGCACGACGAATTGTCCGTGTAGACGTGTGAGTCGAGACGTGTAGACGTGTGAGTCGAGACGTGTAGACGTGTGAGTCGAGACGATAAGGACGAATTGTCCGTGTAGACGTGTGAGTCGAGACGATGTCTGTGTAGAGGTGTGAGTCATGTCGTAGAGTCAAGAGTCGAGACAGTCTAGATGATAGTTACTCTCGCAGAACTATTCGTCGTGGCAAGACAGTCGTGGAACAATGTGTCTGCACACCTATCAGTGTCAGCACGGAAGTGTGCCAAGCTTTGGTTCGATGAAACTCACCCTGGAAGAATGTCCAGTCACGACCAGAGTAATGTGTTGAGTGTGTGAGCCCAGAGTGGTGCTGCTGGTACTGCTGGGGTCAGAGTGGCAGTTCTCCACCTTTGGAGTGACCGCAGTGGTGGTGCTGATACTACCACGTTGAATGTTGAAGAAGTGACAGAGCCGGACAGAAAGGACCTCACTCGACGCTCTTTACATCGCCTGCCAAAAAGGACCCTCACTCGACGCTCTTTACATCGCCTGCCACCAACCACCCGACATTGCTCACAACCACACCTGCTCACACACACTGCACTCCCCCTGGGGATCTCGGTGCAGCGTATTCCTTTCACAAAGATAGCTTCGATTTGCAGACCGTACGGAGTGCGCGGCATAGTATCCTGTGTCCGTGTTGTACTGTGGCAGGTGGGAAGAACACATGAGGCGAAGAAGTCGTGGCTAATAGGGTAGCGAGAGTCGTGACAAAAGCGATGTAATGGTTGGTGAGAGCAGTGGCAAGTGCTGTGATGCTAAGAGATGTGACTGTGTGACACAGAGTGTCGGGGAGGACGTGTCCGTGCAACTCGTGACAGTAAGTAACGAGTCGGGTATCTGTGTCAGTAACTGAAGCAGTAAGTAACGAGTCGGGTATCTGTGTCAGTAACTGAAGCAGTAAGTAACGAGTCTCCGTTTTTCTGTGTACTGTACCTCTCTGTGATTGTGCCCGTCAGTCGGAGATTTGACAGTGGTATCTTCGTTGGTATTTGTGTGTGTGGTTGAGTTGCATAGTTCTGTCTGTGCTCTTAATCGAAGACAAGTATGGTTACACAAAGAGGATCCACACCCGTCTACCTTGTGATAGAGTTCAGGATGCATTATCAGTGCAGTTTGACATGAGGAGCTTGAACTGATCTACAAGTGGAGATCTCCCTTTCCCTCGTGTTCTCTAATCCACTATACTGGCTAGACCATCTGCAGTGGGATTGTTTAACTATACTACTGACCATACTGAATGTAGTCTATACTACTGACATACTGAGTGGAGTCTATACTACTGACCATACTGAATGTAGTCTGGAGAAACGACACACACGCAGTCGCTGGAAGCCTGTGAATAGCCACTATCCCACCACTAACCAGCTTTCTCTCTTTTGGGACATTCTCACCAGCCCCACTAAATTGTGCAAAAATGCCAAAACACGCTACAGACGTCCCATCGATACGGGAAAAGTTGGAATATGCTCGGCAGGACCATGGTAATTTCATCAAGCTGACCACATAGGCAAGGTGCGGTGTTCTGACCTGCCACCACATTCCCCCCCATTATTCCAAAATAAGCTACACCATACTAAACCTTAACGTGCTTATCCCATGCATCCAGATGTCAGACCATCGTGATACTGCGCCACATCACAGAGACACCAGAAGGAGGACACAATCAATTCTACGACACAGAACCTCTTCATCTCCGGATTTCAGATGTCTTTAACTAGCGTGGACAGCATCCTACACCACCCGAAACATACACAAACGCCCTCTCCCCTCATAATATGCCCTTTCAAGGACGATATTATTGCACTCTGTGCAAGACGAGAATACCGGACAAGGATATGCGCAAACATTACTTCCATTGCGCCGGATATTTGACACAATACACTGGTCAGGGAACGAGGAGATTCACCGACTGGCTGCTTCTACAGAGACTGGACTGGGACGATTATGGCAGCGAAGATAGGGGTTATTATCTCAAGGCGGAGACGGGGGGTAATGCGCAGGGTAATGGAAAGAAGTGAGTGGCATTCAATTAATAAAATTACACAGTAATATGAATATATAAAGATCTGTTAAGTCGGATACTGATCTGTTAAGTCGGATACCTACCGGCAGTTGTTACCGTTACTTCAAGAGGAAGGCCGCGAGTTGCATTTTCACAAAACTCAGAAATTCTTAATGACATGTCTTGAAGCGAATTGCTGCTGTGTCGTACTTGGATCCATCACATGACTCAGCTCTAACCCCTCATAACCTCTCTGCTCCATACCTCCAAGTTCAGAGTTTCATCTTGCCTTATCGCTTACAGACGCGTCACGCGACTTGCTAAACATACTCATCTCAGTTCGAGACTTGCAGATGGCGATTCAAATTGGAATAAAACACCTCTTTAGAGCGCGACTTGAATAGGTCAAGTTGGTGCAGAATGTCAACTTCTATTCAACATGTGCTTATAATCGTGCAGAATCATTCCGAGCACTGTAGCACTGTCGAATAAGGCAGATAACGGGTCATAGCAGAAGGGGATATCGCAGGACTACATATCCATCCATTAGTTGTATGAGTATCTGTTCAACCACGTATTGGGTGCTTCAAGCCTTCTTCAGCCCCATCTGCCCCATCTCATTTTGAGGCTGCTCAACACGCCATCTTTTGAGGCTGTTTCAGTACCGAACATATAAACAGAGATGAGGCTCCTCCTAGCAAAAAACCAACTTCAACCAAAAATGCCAACACTAGTCTTCGATTGCATCCACTGCAAAACGAAAGTGCCTCTCAATGACCTGGAAATTCACGTCGCCGCATGTATGGCACGTCTAGGGCGAGTAAGAACACAGAGACGGCCTCGGAAACCCGAGCACGTCACAGAGCCAAAGCCGATGCTTCGAAAGCTGACGATTCGGCTGAACTCCCTGTTTCACAATCATCGCGTGAAGAGATGACCTTGGTTGTAAGTATTTTATTTTTGGTTTTTAATGCGCTCGAAATGGGCCAAAAGTAGTACGTAAATGGTCGCTCAAATAAGGTGGTGTGAGTGGTAATATTATTGTTTGAGCAGCGTTATCGTAGAATTAATTAATAGACGACTTTCGTTGTCGAATAAATTAAGGTATCAGCCTCAAAATGAGATATATAAGTTCACCAAAAACCCACACAGCAAATCAACATGAAATACTACTGCGTGGAATGCAAGATGTGCTTGAAAGAAAACCATGTAAAGAAACACCTGTTTCTGTGACCTGACAAAATGATTCGATGGGACAATGGGTGGTTGACAAAGGTGACTCTGGGACAGAGGTTGAAGGGAGCAGACGCCCACAGTGGCTGAAACGGTTGAGTATTGGTACCAAAATACTCGTCTGATTTACACGAGCTTGGCCGTGCTATCAGACTTCGCTTTGGATGAGTTTCCGTGATAAATCAAAATTAAGGGGGTGTCAATCATGAGATTGAGGAAATGTGAATATAAGGTTTTGAATACGATGCAAATACACCTAATATATTATATGAGATAGAGAAGCAAGATATCATGCTAGAGTGACTTGACAAGTACAGTTCTACAGTGATTGTTAAATACAACACTGGCTGTCTGCTACGTTCCAGGAAATGAGAGTATGCCAATGGCAGTCAGAAACTGTCGCACAACCTTAATTACTAATAAGGCCAGTGTTTGTTTTATATTTTTGCCGACTTATATTAAGCGGTCAACTATGAATCAAATAAGGTATGAGGATGTTTTGAATATATATACATTACTATATACGGCAATTTCACAAAATTCTGACCGACGATTTTAAGAAATTATGTATTATTCTGGTGAAGTATAGAGTTCAAAGAGGTGCATTATCTGAACTCAAATGTTCGGGCGTGAGTATGGATTCAGGCTCAGCGAAAGTGGTTCCAGTCATACAGTATATCTGCTGAGGATACGTCTCTGGCTTGAAATTACTTCTAGGCATTCCCGACCGTCTTCTGGTGTTATTGATTGTTTGTTGTGGCGGTTATAAAGTTCCGCGACTTCTGCTCCTGGCCATTTAGTTGAAAATGCGCCATGAAAACGTCACGAGAGTCACAAATGCATAACGGAGTGGCTTGGAGGACTTTCGAGATGGACCTTGATCCCCCTATTATATTTTTGTGCCGCAGCAGTCGGTTAGGTGCTAGCTATTGTGCCACATCCGTGTAATAGAAATATCACTTGCGAAAGCTAACAATAAAAGAAGGTTAATGATGCTGCATAGTTAACATTTGAACATGACTCCACTGCACAACCTGCAGTCTGAGATACCCACCAAAAAATGCCAGATTCACTGCTGTGGCAAAAAACGAAGCAGAGGACGACAGGACTCGAACCCGCAGCCTTTGGAGGACGTCGTATGTACGAAACAAACCGAAATCCAATGCGCTACCATTACGCCACGTCCTCTGTGTTGGTCGGCGGTGAGAATGTGTCTTTTGAGAGAAAGGGGAGATATTAATTCCGGCGAAAAAAACAGACAAAGGGGCTGAGAAGTGCTAGATAAAGAGCATGTTGCCAACTTCTCACTCTCTCTTGCCATCTGACACAACCAGGCTTCATTAAACGAACCTCATAATAGAGAAGAATGTAGACGGTGATATCTTATAACAATAAGCTGGCTATCTCGACCCTTCTACCTATTCAACCGGTGATGACACTCCCCGCTGAGTGAATGTGTACAGTATCCAGGTGAGCTCACAACCGCTATGCGAACGCGCTGCCTTTGCTTGTACTGTACCTAATCTGGGTCAGTCTCAGTTGTAAATCCATCAGAATCTCCTAATCTGGATCAGGTTAAGTAATAGGGGACGGACCCTGTTTTATAACGACTGGCTACCGGTACATTCCACTGGCTACCGGTACATTCCAACGCCTAGACAACCACAGCATATCACATAATGTTCGCTGCGCTCAGATTCCAGTAATCAGCTTGCCATCTTCCCACCCTTCCGCAAATGACATAATCTGAGCGAAGCGATGGATCACTCACACGGGGACTTATCACTGAGCAACCTCGATGCGATTTTTTCTCATTTTTTGTTTTTCTAACTGCCATGAGTGATAGACTCGAAGGGTACAGTCCAGTAAGCAACTCAAACAACGCAGCATATACTGGAGTGAGATCAGGCCATGTTGGGCCCTTGAATTGGGGACATTGAACATCTCAGTCTTTCCCACGAATGAGTTTACAGCATTTCCTGTAACAGATGTGTTCATGTTCTACAGTTGACTTGGTGGGGGTCATGGTACGAGTAGGTCTCTGCCCGATGGTGCTTATGGTAAGCGAACACACCCCCTTGAGGCCGCACCCCCTTGGGGCCACAGACCATGAGCGAAGCGAATGGTCTGCCTACATTTCCGCTCATGATCTGACTACATTTTGGGATGGGTTCGTCAATTACAGACCATGAGCATTTTCAGTCACAGACCATGAGCATTTTCAGTCACAGACCATGAGCATTTTCAGTCACAGACCATGCGCTTCGCTCATGGTCTGTGGCCTCAAGGGGGTGCGGCCTCAAGGGGGTCTGTTCGTTTAGGCCACTGGCTGATGGACCGAGTATCAATGTAAGACCAAAACAGGGTCATTCAGGGTGATTGAACTTGCATCAATGTGCCACACTTCATTGCCAAGTACACAACAAACATCGTGCCTCATTTTCCAAGTGCCTCACTACAGCCCCATTGTTAAAGTCCATGGGGCAGACTCTTTGTCATACTGATGTGCTGTTCGCCGCTCAAGTATAAGACTGCATGACAGTCACCAGGGTCAACGACCATTCAAACACACATGTCTTCTGAATACGGTCCATACTGGGTCTGTGACATTTGCGACGATCTCATTGTTCTCGGACATCGCAAAGCTCATGCTGAGAGGTGTCCGGGGAAGCTGGTTCGAGTGGTGATTCCCGGGGTGACGGGTATTTCTGACGGTGTTCCGTTCGAGCCAGGTAAGAAGCCGTGAGCAAAGATATGTGAACACATACATAACGAGCACAATGTCATTTCTGTGTCTTGGTGTCGCCGACTGGCTTTGTCCCTGTGTCGATCTTTGCGGCTCCTTATACGTCAAACGTCTTCACCAATCACATTTCTAGAGCAATACATATATTGGTTTTTGAGATGGAATTTAGACACTTTTTAGAGTTTATAGAAATGCCCCATCGCGCATAGAGTTTAAAGATTGAGTTTGTGGGGACCCTTACAATGGGGCGCGTATCCAGGTGACGTGTAATGACGATATATAATCGCAAATGTGACACAAATTCACAATCTATACTCCTCTCAACATGCCCACTACAGAATGGAAATGCGACGACTGCCGTACCGTCTTTTCCACGTCGGAACACCTCGTCCACAGAGTCGTCTGCAGTGGAACGCCGTACATGCTCAAGACCCCAAACAAAGAGCAGGACAAAGAGGAACCCGAGGTGGTGCTGGTATCTCAGAGAAAGAGAAGAAGCAGCTTGTTTAAAAATACAAACAACCATTAGCAACCGGGAATCGAACACACGTCATAGGGGAATATTATACCATTCATAATTATCACAATCGTGAATCGAAACCAATAGTCGCTGTATTATATAACTGTAGTCTGAGAAGCTGTCACCACCTCTTCTACTCATACAATGACCCAATGGCTGGTTTTCTACTTTTGCGAAACTTGCAAAAATCTCGTTGATGAACACGAACTGGCCTACCACGAAAAAGACTGTGGAGGGACCCTCGTTGTGTGGGAGGGCAAAAAGTAGCAATAAATGAATTCATAATTTCAGTCTTGTTTCTGTCACGTGACCCGGACAACCGGAACTACTTTTTCCACACGAAGGAAGGGGTAAGTTTTATACGAGGAGCCACTCCGTAGTGCCGATACTTAAACGGCTGTAGTTGCACAGGTTGCTGGTACTATCTCATGACAAAGACGACCATTTTTCTATGCTCAAAGTGCAAGTTTCTTCTCGTGGAAAACGACATTGCTCTCCATGTAAGCTCATGTGGAGGCTCCCTGATAGTGTGGACCGGCACATCTGACAGCCAAAAGTGAGCCCTAAATCGTTGGTAATTGATATTAAAATGTTCGGAGTAGGTAGCAAAGTCGAGCCAAAGTGCTGCAGAGCTTGTCGTGCGGATATCGGTCGACTTGAGTGCAAATTAAAGGAGATTTGAAGTGGGGGTCAATTCTATTAAACCTTATACCTGGTTCTTTGGTAGATGGCTTCTAATCATCATGATTATTGTTCCACCATGTTCCCCTCACTTTTCTGAGCATTTTGATACACATAACATCACGATAGAGTCTTTCTTTGACTGTGTAGTTTTTGTACTCCCCCTATGACATCATAGACCAGACCCATCATGTTGCAGCACACCTGCAGTGTTACCTGCAGCAGAAGCCCCATCCACCTTCACCCGTGATGAGCCCCAAAAGACATAAAAGAGTGGGTGAGCTCGTTCGGTTCCTCAAAAAATGTCACACACAGACCCAAAAACGCTCTACTACTGCACAGAGTGCAAAGAGTACATTTTCAAAGGCTTTCTGGCGTTCCACGAGGGTTATTGTGGAGGAGCCATGATCATCTACAAGGGGGGAACCATGTTCAGGAGGTGAGATGAGGAGGTATTGGAGAGTTTGTTGGTTGAGAGTAGACTACTGAATGTGATGATAAGTGTAGATGAGAAGAGATTTGTGGGGGTGTTTACGATAATTGTGTCTACTGGTACTCGTCTGTAATTAGTCCAAATGTTTGGGACACCATTCTCTTTTTTTTTTTGCCTCCTCTTGCATTTTTCGAGCACCACTTTATACTTCTGATCTATCGACCTTCCTCTTTTGTACAACGGCGTATTTGCTCAACAAGAGTAAAGAAAATCTCCAAAACTCGGCTACCATACCCGTTCAGTCGGAACCATATCATCTGACCACAAAGACAACGTTATATAAGATAAAAGACAGCCACCAACACCATTTTTTACATCCACTTCAAGTTACACAAAATGGGCGCGCACAAATACTACTGCAAAATCTGCCAGATGCCCATTCGAGAGGGAGACGTGCAAGCTCACAAAATCGGACCCCATGGAGACGGAGTCGTCAAGGTCTGGAACGGAAGACCAAAGTCGACTTGAATAGAGTTATTTATTGAGCGAAATGAACAAAAAAAAATAAGTGCGAGTTTATGTCCTGTAGGGATATCAATCTCACAGAAAAAAACTGTGGAGTGCATATGGCTTGCATTGATTATGCGTCCACTGTCATTAGTCTAAACGCTCAACTACAAGCCCGAAATACATCCAATAAGCCTACAAATGCCTAAAAGATAAACATTCAAATTCCAACAAAACCTCATGTCAACAAATCTCTATGACAAAACCTCATGTCAACAAATCTCCATGACAAAACCTCATGTCAAATCTCCACCTCATCAAACATGATCACTATGCCCCCGCCAAAACTCCCCCAGACTCGCGTCATGATCGTGCTTGCAGTGCTCCCACAAGACCCGTTTTGTGGGGAACGACATGACGCAATGGAGACACACATACGTCTTGACTCCATGAGCCTCGTACATGTGGATACGCATGTCTCGCAGCGTCTCAAACGAGGATTTGCACCTGTCGCCCAGGTGCACGTGCATGCAGCCGATCGAGGTGTACTTTCCTCGTGTCCACACCACGCCATCGAGCTGGTTCACGCGATGCAGGTGCGCCCAGATCCGTCCGTTCTCCTGCAGCATTTTCCACGTGATGGCCCGCTGGCGGTAGTCGGTGGTAGAATCGAACCGTCGGTCGAAGTTCCTCACGTGACCAGGAGGTCGCCGAACTGACTTGGGGCCGGTGGGAACGCGGACCATTGCACGCACGTGATCAGTGGGAGTCACGTGCACCGATCTGGGAGCCGACCGAGGAGCTGAGTCTGGTCTCGACACTGCTACGTGATTTGTCACGTGACCGGAGACAGGGACAGCTCCAGGGACCGGAATTCGCAAAACCAGCTTGGCAGCCAAGGCTGAGTCAGCAGAAGACGCGGAGGGGGCTGAGTCAGCAGAAGACGCGGAGGTGGGGGCTGAATCAATAGCAGTACTGTCAGCAGAGATACCGTCAGCAGATGAGGCATCCTCAGAACTGGCTGCAGTTAGACCCGGGTCACGTGTCTGGGTCAGTGGTAATGAATCACGTGACTGAGTCGGTGGCGGGTGGGCTCGTTCACGTGACTGAGTCGGTGGCGGGTTGGCTCGTTCACGTGACTCAGCGTCTGAAGGAGATTCCGACGATCCAGACTCTCGAACGACACCAGCGTCAACAAGAGCATCACGTGACACAGTCTTTGGCACTATGACCGGCACCATAGAAGATGTCACGTGATCTGCAGGTGAGTCCCCAGAGATGGCACTTTTGTTCAAAGTGTCTGGCGTCTTTTTCTGCAGCACGGTCTCCATGAAAGATGCTGAGTTGAGGCTGAACAGAGTGGTGTTTTTTGAAAGACCATCAGGATCCAAAAGACGAGAAATGCCACTTTTGCTGGAGACAGGTGTGGGAGTGGCTACTGGAGCCAACAAAGAAGCCTCAACAGGAGCATCTGAAACACCTGGATTTTCTGAAACTCCGTCAGAAGCATCTGAACCTTCTGAAACACCGTCAGGTGAATCGGGACCATCTGGAGCACTTTCAGAAGAATCCGGAGCACTTTCTGAAGCTTCAGTGTCAGCAACAAAAGTACCAGATCCATCACCAGAGTCATTGGCAACCAAAGTCGTGGGAGACTTTTCTATGTCTCGATCTGTGTCGCTGCTGTTGACCCGTTCTCTCGGACCCCCCAAAACAGTCCCAGACACAGCTCCACCAATTCCAGCCAGAAACGAGTACTCAGCATCTTCGAGCACCGAATTCATGGTCGTGTCGCCAGTCACGTGGTTTGTGTGATCGCATTCTTCTTTTTCAAGCACGTGACTCTTTTCCAGAATGAGATCCTTCTCCGTAACGGTTGTCCGGCTCTCTTCCACCTTTTTGTTGTCGTCTGCCCCGTCGCCCATCACGTGACCCTCACCCATCCCGTGACTCTCACCCATCACGTGACCTTCCCCCATCACGTGACCCTCCCCCTCCACCATCTCTCCAATCAGCCCAGCTCCCTTTCTTGGCCGTCTTCCTCTTCTCTTGGCAACATATGCAGCGCCAATGGCTAGTGCGATACGTGCACTTTCACTGTCGTCGCTGTGAGCCGAGTCTCCATCACTCCAGCTGTCGTCGTCGGGGGTCTTTGCGCCGTTATTGCCCCGCTCGACAATCTTGCCGCCGACCTTGACTCTGCTTTTGGCCCTGACAGAGTTGTGGGAGTTACTGACAGATTCAGAGTTGTCGGCACTGACAGATTCAGAGTTGTCGGCACTGACAGATTCAGAGTTGTCGGCACTGACACCTCCAGAGTCGTTACCATCTCCCTCTCCAACTCCTCCTTCCCCACCACCCACCTGGACCTTCCTTGATCGTCCTCGCTGTCGCTTGACAGGCACTGGAGTCTCTTCTGCCGTGTTCACGTGACCTGAAGCCACTTCTCCCGTGTCCACGTGACTGGAAGCCTCCCCCGTCTCGTTCACGTGACCGACAGCCTCCTCTCCCGTGGTCACATGACCAACAACCCCAGCTCCTCCACTCCTCCTCTTCGTGTACTTGCGCTTCGGAGTCAGCTCTGCCTCGGCGTAGTTGACGGCGGTGCTGCGTCGACGTTTGCGGCGTGTCACGTTTGTCGAAATGTCCTTGTCGGCTTTCTTGCCGAAAGGTGACTCGAAAGACTCCAACGACGGATGAAGAATGGCAGCAACAATCTGCGCGGCGTAATCAGCCGAGGTGGTAGATGTGGGTTTGGGAGGGGGAGTGTTCACCACGCTGTTGTCTTGGTCTGGAAGGTCGGCGTCAGCAGTGTCAACGGCTGTAGTAACAGCGGTGTCAACAGCAGTGTCAACAGCAGCCTCAACAGCAGCCTCAACAACAGCCTCCTCTCCAACACCCTCCTTATCGCCCATGACATCCCCCGAGTCACCACCCTCACCCCCCTCACCCCCGTCTTCACCACCACCCCCCTCACCCCCCTCTTCACCACCACCCTCACCCCCCTCTTCACCACCATCACCCTCATCATCACTCACCAACATAATCACCTCTTCTTCCTCCTTTACCAGTTTCCCTCTCTCCCCTCTCCCCCTCTCCCCCCTCTCTTCCTCCCCCTTCACACCCCCTCCCATCTCCTGCTGAACAGCCTCAAGACACTCGACCCGTGATCTCACCTCGGCGCTCTTGTACTCGTATCTGTTGCTTTCAATTTCAATCTGCTCATCCAGATCGCGGTTTGTGTCGCTCAACAGACTGATCTCGGCCGTCAGCCGCTCCAGCTGGGCTTGCAACTCGATAATCTGATCCTCATTGGCAGTGCGCTCGTCTTTGAGAGGAGTCACGCGGCTCAGAAAAGACGAGTGGTGTTTCTCGAGAGTCTTTTTGTGGTCCTGGAGCTCTTTCTGGACGAATTCCAGGGCAATGTTTCGTTTGGACATGAATTGTATGAGCGAATTGTATGAGCGCAGCGAATGCAATTTGTCGTGGTTGTCGAGCTGGTTGTCGTGGCTTTCGAGCTGGTTGTCTCAGTGACAGTCAAACTGGTTGTCTTAGTGACTGTCAAACTGGCTGTCGTAGTGGCTGTCGCAGTATCACTTGGATGTGTCTGTTATCGCAGTGTTTGTGTCACTGTCGGATGTGTCGCAGTGATTGTGTCAATTGTGCCAAAGAGAATTGGTCGATTGTAGCTGCGCTGTCTGTAATACCTCTCTGTCAATGGGGCTTGCGTCTGTGTGTATCCGCCGCTCTGTGTCTGTGTCCGTATCTGCCGTTCTGTCTGTGCTTGATCGTTCTTTTGCGGACAAGTTGCAACAAGTCAGAATATCTCACTCCCTCTGTCTTGCCGAAATGTGAAATATCCATCTTTATCCTCAATGTAAATATTCCATCTTTATCCTAATGAGGCTGATAATTATGTGGAGACGCGTCTGAACAGTCAGTGTGTCAGATCATGTGCATGATGGGGCTGAGACGCGATGGGGCTGATTATGCGGAAACTAAGAAAGTCGGTGAATATCAGTGGTGGAGAGAAACAAAATAGATTAGCGGACTGCTGGAGTCTAGGCGATCATTTTGGTATGCTCTTTGTCAATGTCGAGCGTATTTTGCAGGCCCCAACTGGAGCCCCAAAGTAAGTCTCACAGATCATAAGCGAAGCGAATGGTCTGTGATTGAGTCAGATCATGAGCGAAGCGAATGATCTGTATTTGGTGGGCCCGTAAACGATTGAAGAACCCATCCCAAAATATAGACAGACCAGGAGCGAAGCGAATGGTATGTGAATGGAGTATACAAAGTGGCATCATCTGAAGACATCTCACAGTCTCGCATTGAAGTATGTCACACCATCTCACTCACTCTATAGAAGAGAAGCCAATTGTTCAAGTCCTCAAGATTCCCGGCCACCGTAAAAATCCAAGGACACACACTCCGATGGGCTCCTTTCGAGTGTATGACAAGCGTCTCTCAATCGAGTGTATGACAAGTGTCTCTCAATCGAGTGTATGACAAGTGTCTCTCAATCTCGACCCCTTCTCCAGCATTTTCTTCGCCCTCTCTTCGCCCTCTCNCTTCCTCCTTTACCAGTTTCCCTCTCTCCCCTCTCCCCCTCTCCCCCCTCTCTTCCTCCCCCTTCACACCCCCTCCCATCTCCTGCTGAACAGCCTCAAGACACTCGACCCGTGATCTCACCTCGGCGCTCTTGTACTCGTATCTGTTGCTTTCAATTTCAATCTGCTCATCCAGATCGCGGTTTGTGTCGCTCAACAGACTGATCTCGGCCGTCAGCCGCTCCAGCTGGGCTTGCAACTCGATAATCTGATCCTCATTGGCAGTGCGCTCGTCTTTGAGAGGAGTCACGCGGCTCAGAAAAGACGAGTGGTGTTTCTCGAGAGTCTTTTTGTGGTCCTGGAGCTCTTTCTGGACGAATTCCAGGGCAATGTTTCGTTTGGACATGAATTGTATGAGCGAATTGTATGAGCGCAGCGAATGCAATTTGTCGTGGTTGTCGAGCTGGTTGTCGTGGCTTTCGAGCTGGTTGTCTCAGTGACAGTCAAACTGGTTGTCTTAGTGACTGTCAAACTGGCTGTCGTAGTGGCTGTCGCAGTATCACTTGGATGTGTCTGTTATCGCAGTGTTTGTGTCACTGTCGGATGTGTCGCAGTGATTGTGTCAATTGTGCCAAAGAGAATTGGTCGATTGTAGCTGCGCTGTCTGTAATACCTCTCTGTCAATGGGGCTTGCGTCTGTGTGTATCCGCCGCTCTGTGTCTGTGTCCGTATCTGCCGTTCTGTCTGTGCTTGATCGTTCTTTTGCGGACAAGTTGCAACAAGTCAGAATATCTCACTCCCTCTGTCTTGCCGAAATGTGAAATATCCATCTTTATCCTCAATGTAAATATTCCATCTTTATCCTAATGAGGCTGATAATTATGTGGAGACGCGTCTGAACAGTCAGTGTGTCAGATCATGTGCATGATGGGGCTGAGACGCGATGGGGCTGATTATGCGGAAACTAAGAAAGTCGGTGAATATCAGTGGTGGAGAGAAACAAAATAGATTAGCGGACTGCTGGAGTCTAGGCGATCATTTTGGTATGCTCTTTGTCAATGTCGAGCGTATTTTGCAGGCCCCAACTGGAGCCCCAAAGTAAGTCTCACAGATCATAAGCGAAGCGAATGGTCTGTGATTGAGTCAGATCATGAGCGAAGCGAATGATCTGTATTTGGTGGGCCCGTAAACGATTGAAGAACCCATCCCAAAATATAGACAGACCAGGAGCGAAGCGAATGGTATGTGAATGGAGTATACAAAGTGGCATCATCTGAAGACATCTCACAGTCTCGCATTGAAGTATGTCACACCATCTCACTCACTCTATAGAAGAGAAGCCAATTGTTCAAGTCCTCAAGATTCCCGGCCACCGTAAAAATCCAAGGACACACACTCCGATGGGCTCCTTTCGAGTGTATGACAAGCGTCTCTCAATCGAGTGTATGACAAGTGTCTCTCAATCGAGTGTATGACAAGTGTCTCTCAATCTCGACCCCTTCTCCAGCATTTTCTTCGCCCTCTCTTCGCCCTCTCTCTCTCTCTATCACCTACTGTCACACCCTCTCTATAGCTCTGTATTGCTTGACTTGTAAAGCAAGCAGCCTGTCAAAATGGGCACCGTTTCTGATCAGCCAGACATTAGCCCGTTGTAGAAGACCCAGACAGTGACAGAGTGTGTTCAAAAACAACTGCCACGGTAGACAGTACTCATTGCGGAAGTGGAGAGGTTGGAGGGCCTGCTTTGTTGACAGTCTCTGGGTCGACGCTACGATAGACGAGCCAAGTCGTCCGAGTACAGACTAGTCGGTGCACACACTCAAATTCATTCTCTGCTACTGAACTTTCAATCCGCATCTCGACCATGTCAATGACTCTTGATGTCGCTCTTTTAATCTGACTGACAGTTGTACATGTTCAACAAGAGAGAAAAAACAACAGTCTGATCAAGTCTCTCAGAACAATCTCTTCAAGTAAAGCACGGTAATGTATCCTCACTGCTATTGCTTGAGAAAATGAGTCCAGATAAACATATTCGGTCTTCAGACGCTGGTTGCAATGGTCTGTCAGTCGCATTCCATTGACACAGACCATGAGCGAAGCGAATGGTCTGTCTATATTTTGTGGTAGGTCTTTCAAATACAGACCATTCGCTTCGCTCATGATCTGTTAAGCGCAATCAACCATAAACACACAACGCTACACCGCTCGAAATATTGAAAGGCAGCAGCTATATTTGGAAAATTATTTGTTACACAACCGTAGACTGGCTATAGAATGGTGTGCTTTGTTTGCCGTCAGCATCTTTGGAACCCCGAAAAACAACCCCCAGCGCAACTTTTATCTTAAGTAAAGCTCAAGTAACTGTCTCAACTGGACGATGGCCCTCCTACAAATGCGCTCACGATCTGTGATTGAAAATGCTCATGGTTTGTAATTGAAGGACCCGTAAACGATTGGAAGACCCATTCCAAAATGTAGTCAAATCATTCGCTTCGCTCATGATCTGTGATTGAAGGACCATCCCAAAATTTAGACAGACCCATCCCAAAATGTAGACAGACCCATCCCAAAATGTAGACAGACCCATCCCAAAATGTAGACAGACCCATCCCAAAATGTAGACAGACCCATCCCAAAATGTAGACAGACCCATCCCAAAATGTAGACAGACCCATCCCAAAATGTAGACAGACCCATCCCAAAATGTAGACAGACCCATCCCAAAATGTAGACAGACCCATCCCAAAATGTAGACAGACCCATCCCAAAATGTAGACAGACCCATCCCAAAATGTAGACAGACCCATCCCAAAATGTAGACAGACCCATCCCAAAATGTAGACAGACCCATCCCAAAATGTAGACAGACCCATCCCAAAATGTAGACAGACCCATCCCAAAATGTAGACAGACCCATCCCAAAATGTAGACAGACCCATCCCAAAATGTAGACAGACCCATCCCAAAATGTAGACAGACCCATCCCAAAATGTAGACAGACCCATCCCAAAATGTAGACAGACCCATCCCAAAATGTAGACAGACCCATCCCAAAATGTAGACAGACCCATCCCAAAATGTAGACAGACCCATCCCAAAATGTAGACAGACCCATCCCAAAATGTAGACAGACCCATCCCAAAATGTAGACAGACCCATCCCAAAATGTAGACAGACCTTCGCTTCGCTCATGGTCTGCAATACTCTCTATCTGTAATCAAACGAGTGAATAAATAACCTATATAGAACGACATTTCCAGAATGCCGCAGAATGTGTATATCGCCAGGATTTGTTGTACAAGCATAAGGAGAAGCGACGAGTTCATCGACGCTACACAAGCAGAGTGAAAAATTCGCCCATCTTGCTCAATGTGCTACACTCAAAGTGCTGAGCCCATCTTGCTCATGGGCTACTGTACACCCAGAACAGACACTCGGACTTCGTCTTCGAATCTGAATATCGGTGTTCAGACTCTCGGACTACGTCCTCGAATCTGAAAATCGGTGTTCAGACTCTCGGACTACGTCCTCGAATCGGGCTACGTCCTTGAATCTGGCTACGTCCTCGAATCTGGCTAGATTCGATGCCCCTCCTGATGCCCATGAGGCTGGTAGGGATCAGGAACGTAGCCAATGAACGGCTGCTTCTCCTCGGTCACCACCTTGACACGGTCGGTGTTGCCGCAGCAAATGGCAAAGAACCAGCCGAAACACGCCCAAGCGGATGCCACGGCCGCACCCCACGTGATGCCGTACATCTTCGTGCTGAGCGAGCCCCGGATGCCAAACTCGCCCAGGTTCTTGTTGAACGCGTCCCGCACAATCATGTACATGCCCGTGGAGATTCCGGACGCCACCAGCAGCAGCAGAAACGTCAGCAGCGCGAGGGTGGCAACGCAGCAGGTCGTGCCTCGCGAGTAGAAGGTGAACCAGCCGAGCACAAAGGTCAGAAACGCGAAAATCGTGCCCACCAGGTAGCACACAAACATGGCCTTTGAGGCGGCCTCCAGAATGTCGAGGTACTTTTTCACGTCCTCGGGCATGACGGCAGAGAGGTCCTTAGTCAGCGAGGAGCCGCCCGCCAGACTCTCCGTCAGAATCTCCTCGGGATTGAACCAGTACATGGCCTTGGGCTTGTCGCAGTAGGTGTAGTTCATGAGGTTTTCGTTGTTGGGGTCGGGCTTTTTGGCCGCACAGTAGTTCCACAGCCCCGAGGTGTAAAAGTCCGAGATGCCGACCTCGTGGGCGACGGAGTTGACGGTCGACGAAATGTCGACGCCGTTGATGTTGGGTACCACCGACGAGACTGATAGATTGGTGGTGTCGATTCTCAGAAAGTAGAGATCGTTGATTGGTGCGGAATTGGACGTGGATCCGACCATGACGAAGATGGAGAGCACCAGGGCGGCTAGAGAGCCCAGCATGGGGATTGCCATGATACAGCATGTTCTTCCTGCTCCCATTGTGTGTGAGGGGGGGAGGTTTGTGTTTGTGTCTGAAAAGTGGTTTTGTGTCACTAGTGTTTGTGTCACAAGTGGTTTGTGTGACTAAAGTGTCTGAAGCGGTTTGTGTCACTAAAGTGTGTGCCACGAGGGTTGTAATGTAGATTGGACTTGGTCGCTTCTGATTCGGTGCGTTTGTGTCACTCAAGAATCGCGTTGAAATTGATTGTTTTGTGAAGATCGGTTTGTGTCACTTGAAGATTGGTTTGTGTCTGATCAGGTGTGATGTTCGTGTTTGTGTCTGATGTGATGTTCGTGTTTGTGTCCGTATCTGTGTCTGCGTTCGTGTTTGCGTCCGTGTCTGGCAAAAATATCCGTAGATGTAACAGTCAAGTGGTGATGTTTCTGGAGTCTCTCACCACAGTGCTCCAGCCAGCCAGCTATATAACTCTACAGTCCGAAAATTTAAGGTTGGCCTGCAGACCTATTTTTGGAACATCCAAACGGGAAACAAGGAAACAAAGGTAGTGGGGGGCTGTAAGTGGGTGATGAATGGAGCTAAGGAAAAGGGGAGAACCTCTGACTGCTCGTAGTGCTCTTATCAACAGCCACAATTTTTCAAATTTGAAATCTGATCGTTATCCAAGCGGTTATTGACACATTCGTGATCCGAAGCCTTGCTATACTGAACCTTATATTTTGTGCTACAAATTTACTGGAATTCAGCTCCAAGGCCAATACTCGGTTGATTCTACTTTTGAAAGCTTTAAAAAGAGTCTCCACGTTGCTCCCCACCTACTCACACTCTCACACTATCCCTTTTTCCCCCCCACCACCCACAATCACAACACTCGCTTCACCCCAAGTAAACCTTATCTACACGCATGACGCGCATACAATCTGCACCATGCGTCGACATGCAGTAACCGGGCGAAGCGGTGGCAGTGTCTGGGGCTGAGGCGTAAAAGTCGATGGAATGACCGGATAAATGCTGGCCGCGATTCCCGGCACTCACGTGACGTCTCTGCCGCTCCAGACTGCTTTTCCTCGAGCATCCAGCCACCCAACTCTCAAAGATACTCTATCTCTATCTCTCGCCTTTCGTATCTCTCAAATTCCGAGTTAAATTGGATTTTCAACAATCGGAAATTTGAAAAGCAAGACTAGGAGGCTGAGAGGAAAGCGGCTGAGCTCGAAAAAGGACGTGCCAATTGCCGAAAGAAATTATTTCCGTGCCTGGACTC
Organism: Yarrowia osloensis; assembly: GCA_900519015.1. Lineage (NCBI taxonomy): Eukaryota > Fungi > Ascomycota > Dipodascomycetes > Dipodascales > Yarrowia > Yarrowia osloensis. Next base: position 2,241,007 of record ULGU01000001.1, read on the forward strand.
TCTTCGCACAGCCGCTTGTTGTTTGCTATTGTCTCATTCAGCAGAGTTGCACTGTAAACGCGCTAGCGTGTTGCGTAGAGCCGTATATTAAAGTGGCGTCGCAACTATATATCTCCGCGAAAAAAACGTGTCTGACATCGCTTTAGCGGCATGTATCTCTGTGATGACGATGGGGTGAAAATGATCAGTTCCCGATCAAGTTCCGAATTGTTTTGGTTTAATTGAGATTTAATTGAGTTATTCGAGCTGAACGTGTATATAAGCGGGGAAATAACATAACAATTCCGGTCTTCATGTTTCAGCCTTTCCAATAACACCATTGTATAGCCCTGTCAGCCAGCTATCTAACCATTAGGTCGCTTTTTTTGCACCATCACTACACCATTTTCAGCTCCAGTTCTCGCTTCTCATTCCAATGTGAAACACGGCTGTCTAAAACATTTCAAAGTCTACCCTGTGGAAACTTCAGGGGTCGAGCCGTGCTTTGCTCAGTGAGCGTCACGTGACTAATAAAGGGTTTTCACAGGTTTCTTACAATGACCGCGCCCTCAGCTGGCTCATAACCTGTCCTGTAGTGTGTTACAGTTACATGTCTCAGATCTATTTATGGAACAAACTAAAATGTCAGCCGCTCAGCCTCGTAATATAGCTTACTATCTCGTTTCTATTTTCGAACGAGGCGTGGAACAGCGGAATGATGCACGGAATGTCTTCATACTGCGCAATTGGTGTTTTGGATATTATTTGTTTTGTTTGGAATTTGCCGATTTATCCTAGTTAATCAACGGAAGTCTCTCAATATTTGAAATAAAACAGGAGCCGATCCGGAAGAGTTTCAGACAGTTATTCCGGCTTCAAAGTGTCGATTGCAATCCCTTCAATGCCTTCCTCTGTATTCCTGGACATATCAATGCCTTCGTATCTCCAACATAAAGACTAGATTTAGCTACAAGGCTGAGACACTTGCACTGGTGATCTGGGCTGAGTAATGATCTCGTGGGATACTGTACTTTTAGAATCCTCGCATCTATTTTGGGACCCAATAGGGACTTAGGAAGTCTGGGGACCCTGGAGATTGGACTAAGAGTGCAGGAAGTGTTGCACAAGTAGAACTACACTAAAAACCGAGGCTGCATAGACAGAGAAGAACGAAGTGGACCAATAACGTGCTGGATGTTGTTTCACGTGATTTGGGAGGGCCTGAACCAATTCCAGTGGTTTTGGTGTTCACCACCGCAACAAGGACAAATGAGGTATTCACAGTCAGTTTAGACGACGCAACTGGAGAGATGGAGAGATTTTGATTGTGGAAAAATGTCTCATTGGGATTCAGATGAATCAAAGAGCACAAAAATGAGCACTTTTTAGTCTCAATTATTATCCATACAATTCTGTTGTGTTTTGGACAGCATCTCGTATAGCGCTGCTGACTAAAGATGGTGTTCTACGAGTATCCCTCTTACAGATGCTAAAGTAATGCCAGCGGAGAAAAAATACCACCAATCGATAGCTCCAACTTCTCTCATCAAGCAGAGACCATTTTTAACACACCTCCCTCAATTTCACTTTTACCCCTATTTTTATTCAACAAAACTGTCAACTAAGACATGAAAAACCTTAACCAAACATCACCAAATCACAGAGCAACTACTGTGCGCCCATGGTCTACTCACCTGTCATACTCACCTGTCATCGCCTATCGGCCTCCCAACGGCACATAACGTACGCATGCAATCTTCCATCAATAGGAGACGTGTTCTAGAACGATAGAAGACGTGGATATTATGTCTACTGTACCTTGTACAACGTCTTTTCTACAGAGCTGAACAATACAGTCTTACTTCACTATACAACACAGAAACACAATCAAACCTGTTAGAGACCCTGAATCTCTTTCAGCCCTGACATTGCACTAAAGCGTCCTTTCGGCCTATACACCGACACTTATGCACCCCTGTGTCCCTGCTGGTGTTTTTGGCGACCATTGACGGATGCGGAGTGGTTGGAGACGTGAAGAATGAAGAGTAGAGGGGGGTAAAACGCGACAAATATATAATCAGACACATTAGAATAGCCCAAAAATGGGTCTTTACGCTCCGTAAAACACCTCAAGACTCGTCCTCAAGTTGCTACACGAAAGCAACGTTTTTTGGTGACTGTACAGTATCGCGGTTGGTGGAAAAGTTTATTTCGCATTAAGGTATTTTGGTATTTCATAACATCATTGACAGTGAAGTGACCAGCAGCTGGAAATGCGAGATGTTCGAGGACAGAAGACATCACGTGATGAAGACTCGATTCCCATTTCCCCTATCCATTTTGGCCCAGAATTGCGTCCTGTGGCTGCCCTCCCTCAAATTGTATGTATCACCATGCACCATACAGTGTCTTTGTTGGGCCTTTTCCCGTTTCGGCAAAGTCATCATTTACACCTTTCTGGAGGCTGCGATACATGTATATGTGAGCTCTTGCATTGTTTCTTCTCCACACACAGATGCACAGACACACCGCCAGCCAGGACTCGGCCTATCATATTCGCACCAACCCGCTGAATATCGTCATGGGAGATGGTAGCGATTTGGTCATGCCCAGGAAACACTTGTACGAGTCTTTCGGCAGTTATGAGGGAGGGGAACAGGCAGGTACAGAAGTGACACAAACAGAACAACCAGGAGTGGCACAGAAGGAGAAGAACAAGCAGTCTCAGCACTCTCAGACACAGAAGCACAAACACACCCAGCAGACACAGCAGACACAGAAGCAATCGACTGGTCTCAAACACAACCACCACAACCACCACAACCACAATGAAATGGATGGATTGACCCCCCTCAACGACCTCTCGGACATTCTCTCAATGCCCCACAACGACGACTCCGACCCAATGTCCTCCCCCGACTCGTCCTTCACGTTCGACTCGTCGTACTCGAAACGCACCCGGCCCTTTTCCGCCATCTGCGTCTCCAAGAGCGTCACCTCGGCTCTCACGACATGCGACGTGCCGGCCCCCGAAAAGGCCGAGTTTGTGGCCGAGACGCCCCAGGTCCCGACCCGGTCCATGCTGCGGCCCAAGTCGGAGATTCTCGACGCCGCAGAGGCCAATTCGCTGGTTTCCAAGTTTTCGCGGTTTAGCGAAAATCGCCATTTTGGCCAAACCGGGAACCAAACCGGGAACCAGAGCGACACAAAGACGTCTGTCTCGTTCGAAAAACGACTACTCGCCCAGGAGGCGCACATGATGGAATCTCATGGATCTCTTGAATCGTCCAGGGAACCGTCTCTCGAACCGTCGGACTCCGCTCGCGACATGGCGGCCGAAATCGCGTCTCTGTCGATTTCCAACGGAACCTGCAAGGTGCTGCCCAAGGTGTCGTCCAGCACGTCGCTGGCGTCCCGTGACCGCTCCGTGAACCCGTTTTCGGACCTCACCAAACGGGTGTATCATCTCCAGCCCGTGGGGCGCACTTTGGACCCCAACTCTCCGACCCGAGAGGCGTTTTTCGACGACGAGGAGGTCGAGGAGGGTGAGACTATGGATGGGGTGGTGGACGGAGTGGCGGTCGAGACGCCGCAGACCAGTGGAAGCGATTTTGAGGGGAGTGTTGAGGGGGATGGAGAGGGTGAGGCCAGTGACGAGAGTGGTGGGGGTGAGGATACCGCTACCTCCACAGCCTCAGTCGATGCTGTGGACCGCCACCCACTCGCTGACGACTCCATGGTCGGCAACGACTCACTTCTCACTCTCGAGCTCGACTCCAACCCGCTCGATTTCTCCGGGTTCGGACTCTCCCGCAAGAACACAATCACCTCCTCCGGCGGATCTCTACGTTCGTGCCGGCCCAGCGAGTCTTCCGGCGCGTTCAAGAAGCTCAAGAACGCCCGCAGCAAGTTTGGGTCGATGAAAAAGAGCGATCTGGAGAAGCAGAAGCGGCTGGCGGAGCAGAAGGAGCGGGAGTGGAAGGAGCAGGAGGAGCAGCGGCTGCGGGAGAAGCAGCAGCGTCGGCTCGAGCAGGCCGCGGCGCCCAAACCCGTGTCTGTGTTTGAGAGCGACAGTTCTGTCGGTGGAACTCCTGCCTTTGAGAGCTCCTCTGATGCTGCCTCGGTCATGAGTGGCAATTCGGAGGCCACAACTACTTCGTTTCATTCTGCTGCGACTTATTCGTCGAATCATGGCAACGGAATCAACATTGGCAACAACTCTGGAACTTCCGCCTCGACACACACCCTGGACCCCAACGCTCGGGCTGCGGTGCTGTCGCCTCCCACTCCTCCCTCGCCCATCGAGGAGTCCTTCGACATGCACATTATGCAGCAGCTGACGCAGATGCCGACTCCGGAGTTCAACCGGATGATGGAGTCGCCGACGTTTGGTGGGGTGGCAGCACATGAGCCGTCGTCTTCTCGAGTTGCTGCTGTTGCCGCTGTTGCCGCCGTTGCTCCCGTCGCTCCCGCCGTTTCCGAGCGACCCGTTTCACGTGATTCGGTCTCCACGGCAGTCTCGACGCACTCTGCGGCCGCGTCTACGACTTCCACTGCCGTTTCCGCCGTTTCCGCGGCCTCTGGAACGTCCAAAAAGTCCACTGCTGCTACCTCGGCTCCCTCAGCAGCCCCCCTATCGGCTCCAGTGGCTCCTACAGTCGATAGACACGACCGAGGACGTCTCTTCATGGCGATTCGAGGAATCAAGGACATTCGGCTGCCGATCGACCATACTCGGCACCCCAAGTTCTCGCTCACTCTCGACAACGGGATCCAGTGCGTGACCACCGAGCCCATGGACCTGCGGTCGTCGGCCAAGATTGAGCAGGAGTTTGAGCTCATTGTGGGCGACGATCTCGAGCTGGTTTTCACGCTCAAGGCCGGCATGGATCCGATTGTGCGGTCGATGCTTGAGGTGGAGCAGGAGGGGGAGGCCGAGAAGGAGACGCCACGTGACGAGCGAAAGTCTCGTGGCAAGGAGGAGAAGGGCAAGTCACGTGACAAGGGCGAGAAGAGCACCCCTCTCAAAAGTGCGCTCAAGTCTCGTGACTCGTCTCCCGTGAAACAGGAACCCTCGTCTCCCACTCCCCCCGCAGCTCCCGCCACGCCCACCAAAAAGTTGTCCAAGGGCAAGTCGTTCAAGGCGCTGTTTTCTCCCCGCAAGCGCAAGCAGCAGCCGGTTGTGGATGTGGTCAAGGAGGAGGTTGAGGAGGAGGCTGAGCCGGTCAAGAAGCACGTGACGCATGCTCCCGAGCCCAAGAAGAGGGATTCGAAGACTTCCAAGGCTTCCGGCGCCCCCACCCACATTCGACACCCCGATCTCTGGGACCACATTGTGTCTTCTACCGGCTCGTTTGCGCGCTGCTACATTGTGGAGTCGCAGTACGAGTCTGAGATTTTCGGACGGTCGCGCACGTACTCGATTCCGTTGTACAACGAGTGGGGCCAGGAGAAGGTGGAGGGCCACGACTCACGTGACCGCAAGACGCACACGTGGAAGCGTCAGGAGCCGTACCGAATCGGGTGTCTCGAGATCACGCTCATGTACATTCCCCGGGTCTCGCGCTACGACAGGCTCCCCTCCAGCATGCAGGCGTGCCACGACGAGCTTGCGGCGGCGAAAAAGTGCCAGGAGATGCACATGGAGGGCTTTCTGAGCCAGGAGGGAGGCGATTGCGCGTACTGGCGGCGTCGGTGGTTCCGGCTGGACGGTCACGTGCTGCGGGGATTCCACGAGGACACTCTCAAGGAGCGGTGTGTGTTCGATCTGAGCCACGTGACCGACATTGTCGAGCTCGGCAACCCCAAGTCGCGGTCGTCCAAGTCGAGCCAGGTGCATTCCGGGCTCGTGGGCGGCTACGTGCTGGTGGAGGGCGCGTTCCGGGTCACGTTTGCCGACAACACGTTTGTCAACTTTTACGCCGAGAACGACGCCGAGAAGGCCAAGTGGGTCAGCATTCTGTCGGTGGCAATGCAGCACGTGCCCGGCAAGAACGTCACGTGGACGGACCTGGTGTTCCAGCAGCACAAGAAGGAGGCCGAGAACTCGGCCAAGATTGCCCAGGGCTGGAACGTGGAGCGAAGCGGGTTCAGTGAGGGTAGTGGGTTGTGAGAGGTGGGGTGAGCCAGAGGGTCTGGATGTGATTTATGGGCCTGAGCCAGAGGGTCTGGATGTGATTTATGGGCCTATGAGCCAGGAGTTTTGTATTTTATTCTAATGTATGTTATTTATGTGATAGACAGAGCGTAGGCCATGAGCGTAGCGAATGGTCTACTGCTCTGTGTATTGGGTGCTGTAATGGTTTTAGCGGACAGTTTTGTCGAGTGCAACTATTTGTGATTGAAATGGTACGGTCCAAGTCAGCTTGCATTAACACCCCAGTTCGACTCTTAGTGATGTGTTGCTGTAGAGGAAACCCCAGTTCGACTCTGGGTAAACTCATCTTGGAAGTTGAGAATATGTTACGAAATGGATTTCTGGAAATTGTCATTGCTTTGATAAGTCGTACTAGAAGAGCTTGAGATATTGACGACACGGTTAGAGAGAGGGATGGACTCCTTGTACATGTGCCAGACAGATGGAGATTGATCGTATGAGTGCAGAACTGTCAGAAAATGTCCTCAAGGTGAACCGCCAAAAGTCAGGAAGCTACCTGGTCACCTTTCCATGAGGTACACTATACTGTAATATTCTCAGAGTGCGGAGCACGATGGGAATAAGAGGATGCGCCTCGAGAGTTTATGATATGACAAACCCCATCTTTGCTTCATTTTCCGTATGAGAGTAGAATTGGCAATGACGTTTCCAGGTGTTCAATGGGCCTAAGCACACAAATTGCGATGATGGCAGCTGGAAAAAGTCATCGACTCCGTTTTGGAAGACTCGTTAGCTCCCTACAACATCATTTTATCGACTTTTTGTTGCAATAAATTCTGCAGATACGGCAGCCCAATACAATCTGGCCATTGACGACCTCTGATGGTCTTGGTCGGTGATACGAGGACGATCTAAACAATGAGACAACAAAAACAACATCTTGAGTACTGTCTGGAAGGTGAATTGGCCCTGAAGTTTTCAGGTGTTTGAAGGACATTTAGGCCACAACTTATTATGGTGATAGGTGAAAATAGTTATAGATTCCGATTCGCAAGACTCTTCTGCTTCTTATGAAATACTTATTTCGACTTCTTGTAGTACTTTAATCTGCAGTTATGACAGGTTTTGTTGTCCATAACAACCTTACCAAATATCCTCCCAGACTGTACAGTATGTAATTACAGCCACGCAGCCTGAGTGCGATCTACCTATCAAAGGCTCAGTCGATCTCACGATTGCTCTGGAGGAGGGAGGGTCAACCAGATCAGGTCTAGCTCATGGAGGGGGACTAATTAGGTGCTGGTTATTATTTTTGTTTACAGCTTTGGTGGTTGGGGGTTTGGTGTCAACCAGGCCGCCTTTGTTGGACTTTGTGGGGATAGTGATGTAGTTTAGTTGGGTTTAAAACAGACTCTTAACCTGTCACACTTGGCGTGTCGCCTTGAAAATTTGGGGCTAAGGGGGTGCCCACTTTGCTGTAAATTACCAGCATTTGTGGCCGCGCCGTCAGTACCCATTTGTGATCAAGCCCCCAGTGCCCCAGTTTCCCTCAGCCCCAAAAACCCAAGTTGACCCCAAGTATGAGCCAAGTATGAGCGAGCCCCAGTTGAGCCCTCAATACCCAGCTGGTCAAGCATTCGCTTCGCTCATACTTGACCCCAGTTGCCCTCAGTACCCAGTTCACCCAAGTATGAACCAAGTATTCGCTTCGCTCATACTTGGCCAAAACTTGACCCCACTTGACCCCTCTTCACCCCGAGCATTCGCTTCGCTCATGCTTGGAACACTAACGCCGGTTTGGAGACAGAACATGATTGCGTCCTCTGCTTTGTTTTGTGTCTGTGTTGTGGAGAGTGGTGAGGAGGAAGAAGAGGGTGATTAGAGTGGTGGTTTGTTTTAGAGTGGTGGTTTCTACTTGTGTCTTTAAGGTGGACAGATGAGAGTGAGTAGTTCACGTGACTGTTTGAAGGGGGATATGGGATGGTCTAGAAGAGTCTAGATGACAAATACGGCTTCACATCGAGTGCTTTTTGAACACCTTCCAATCTGCATCGATTAGCGGATTATATGAACTGGTACAGATCGTCTCCAAGTGTTTGAGAGACATTTCAGTACGCCGCAAAAGAACATAATTACGATTCACTGTCATGGACTAAAGGACGTACCAGTCAACCATCACTATTTGACCAACACATACTGTATTTGACCAAGACGTACGTTCAAAGATGACCTTCCCTGGTGACCTTTACCTACAATTCGTTTTTTTTCTGTTTTTCTTTTTTCCTCTTCCTTTTTTTCTCTTCCTTAATGTTTTCTTTTGTTTTTATTTTCTTTTCTTCTTCCTCGGTAACTTTAGTTGGTAATACCGGTACAGTACCGGTACTGTAGTGCGATATGGAGTTCCGCTGGGGGTACCTATTTCGGTGTTCGAGACGTGCAAAAAGATGGAAACGTAGTTCAGCCGGTAGATAATGTCCCTGTTCCGAACAAAAATGTCAGATGTAGAGAACCTCGTCACACATTTTCTCCGGGATAATCATTATTTTGTATTTATTTTGAGATTTCATCAGTTGAGACTTTACTTGGGCTTACTGAGCGTATGAGTGCAAGGTGAATGTGTATTCGCACATACGCTCAGACAGACCATGAGCGAAGCGAATGGTCTGTCTACATTTTGGCATGGGTCTGTCTACATTTCCGCTTATGGTCTGACTACATTTTGGCATGGTCCTTCGTTAACAGATCATTCGCTTCGCTCATGATCTGACTCGATCACAGACCGTTCGCTTCGCTCATGGTCTGTCCGCTGAGGGTGGTTTTGCGATGTTCCAGAAATGCTGTCGGCAAACAAAGCACACCATTCTTTAGCCAGTCTGCGGTTGTGTAACAAATATTCTCTCAAATATAGCTGTTGTCATGCATTATTTCGAGCAGTGTAGCGTTGTTGTTTGTGGTTGAGTCAGATCGTAAGCGAAGCGAAAGATCTGTGATTGAAAATGCTCATGGTCTGTGATTGAAAATGCTTATGGTCTGTGATTGAAAATGCTCATGGTCTGTGTTGAAGGACCCATATCAGGATGTTCGCTCATGATCTGTGATTGAAGGACCCATCCCAAAATGTAGCCAGACCATAAGCGGAAATGTAGACAGACCATGAGCGAACCTCCCTGCCTCCTCCACCTCCCTCTGTACAGCGTTTCAGCTGACTACAATAGGCAGCATCCTAGGCACCACCTAGGCACCACCTAGGCAGCATCCAAAAGGAACCCCCCCGCCCCGCATTCCAGCTAATTATAGACACGCTAAAGATCCAGAATGCAGCACCCGCGTGGACGAGATGCTTCTTGCCCAGTAGTTCTCCAAAGTGGACGCCCACGCTGGTGTGCTGGGTTCCGAAGGAGCGAAAAAGTGGAGCTGGTTGAAGACTTCACCGTTTCAGGAGTAGATAAATAGATCCACCGAGCCCGACTTCAGGGCGGGATTATGAACCGTTTCAGGCATATAAATAAATCCACCGAGCCCTCCTTCGCCCCCTTCCCCACCCTTGCAAGCTAGCGCTCTCTAGTGCTGTTGGGTGATCTGGGGTGATGCACATGTCCGGGATACGAGCTCTGACGTGTTATACGAGCTGTAGAGTTCGAATACGACAAGATTGTGGGGTTTCAAAACGCGTCCATACTCTTTTTACGTTTCTCGAAATCATCGCATCTTCTAATTAACTCATACACCCACACAGGGACTATAAATAGCTGGCAAGTGGGCTGTATCGCTCAAGACCCTAATAAAGAACCAATGTAGACAAACTGGGACGCCTGATGACTAGACAGACTCTAGCGGAAGCTTGGAGCTCAATCTGGACTAATTCTGGCGCTAGCGAGATGCTAGTATACATAGTGAGGACTCGTTTACGAGCAATACTCGACACGGAAACGGGTCTCAGACAAAATGACATGGATTTACAGATGCTGACGTACATCCGTACATCCGCTCTCTCTGCTTCAACTATTATCACTCTTCCACTCCACCCACTCTCCCACTCACTCGCTCATCCCACAAACTAACAAAAACCGGGGTTTGAAAGTCGGTCCAAAAACACACTAGTGGTCCAAGTCGGTGTATATACATCTCCAAGGTGCACCAGGCCGCAATGCGAGAGATTTCCCCTGTCCAGCTAATGTGATTATTCCACTCAGACGGGGCTGCAACAGTGCTGTCATATCTGCAAACTGTGCACTCCCGTGAGAATCACAAGGCAGCGTGGTTTTCGGACAGAAACCACCACAAACACCCTATAGAAGAGCCGTTCACGCCTTTTCACATCTATATACCCCTCTTACCGTCCTTGTTCGTCCAATCTAGAAGCACTAGCCAAACACGCTCAGGCAACCACCCTTGTCACAAGACTAGCCCGAGGCACCAGGGTCATATATAAAAACCACAGCGCCTCATCCCGGCCCGTTTCCCCCTCCTCCTCAACTCCCACCCACGACACTCGCTCACCATGAAACTCTCCAACATTCTGCTACTCACCCAGCTTTCGGGCGCCTACGCCTACGAGCTGCGAAATGCCGCCGTCATCAACATCCTCAAGACCGCCATCTCCAACGGAGTGGTCGAGGCCCGAAGCGCCGACATTGGCAAAGACCAGGCCTCCGTCGAGATCGCCTCCTTCGTGCCCCTGCTGATGGACGACATTCTGCTGCCCATCTTCGACGAGGCCGTCGACCACGTGCTCGGCGAGCCCTTCACCGCCGAGAACTTCCCCGCGTTCATCACCCACGTCGAGGCCGCGCTGGACGAGTACGAGAAGTCCCCCTCCTTCTCCTCGGCCACCTCCCTGCTCTCCCTGGTCCGAACCCACTACGACTACCACCAGGCCGTCCAGCTCGCCTCGGCCTCCATGGGCGGCTACTACAACCTGCTCAAGAACGCCATTCTGCCCATCACCGGCGAGCCCGGCCCCTCCCAGGCCATTGTCGAGGGTCTTTTTGCCGTCACCCGGCTCATTTGCCAGCTCCAGCTCACCGACGGCTCCGTCTGCGACCCCTACGCCTCCGAGCAGACCTCCGCCGCCGAGACCCCCGTCGAGTCCTCCGCCACCGCCACCGGAGTCGCCAGCGAGGAGACCACTGCCGCCGTTGAGACCTCCGCCGCTGCCGAGTCCTCTGCCGCCGCCGAGTCCTCTGCCGCTGATGAGACCTCTGCCGCCGCCAAGACCGACATTGCCCCTGCCCCCGTTTCCTCCGCTGCCGTCTCCTCCGCCGCCGTCTCCTCCGCCGCTGCCTCCTCCGTTGTTGTCTCCGGCTCCGCTGCCGGAAACGTGACCTCCGCCGGCTTCACCAACTCTACCGTGCCCTACGTCACCTCCACCGTCACCCAGACCGCCACCCAGTGCGACAACGGCGACTGCCTGACCGCCACCATCACCGTGACCACCTGCGTGCCCGAGAACGCCAAGTCGACCGTCATCAAGACCGTCTGCCCCAAGTGCGAGGGCCGAACCGTCACCATCACCGTCCCCTGTGACGACGAGGAGACCCCCGCTCCCGCTCCCAAGCCCGCCCCCAAGACTGATGAGAAGCCCGCTCCCAAGCCCGCCCCCAAGTCCGAGGAGAAGCCCGCCCCCAAGCCCGCCCCCAAGTCTGAGGAGAAGCCCGCTCCTTCTCCCAAGCCCGCCCCCAAGTCTGAGGAGAAGCCCGCTCCTTCTCCCAAGCCCGCCCCCAAGTCTGAGGAGAAGCCCGCTCCTTCTCCCAAGCCCGCCCCCAAGTCTGAGGAGAAGCCCGCTCCTTCTCCCAAGCCCGCCCCCAAGTCTGAGGAGAAGCCCGCTCCTTCTCCCAAGCCCGCCCCCAAGTCTGAGGAGAAGCCCGCTCCTTCTCCCAAGCCCGCCCCCAAGTCTGAGGAGAAGCCCGCTCCTTCTCCCAAGCCCGCCCCCAAGTCTGAGGAGAAGCCCGCTCCTTCTCCCAAGCCCGCCCCCAAGTCTGAGGAGAAGCCCGCTCCTTCTCCCAAGCCCGCCCCCAAGTCTGAGGAGAAGCCCGCTCCTTCTCCCAAGCCCGCCCCCAAGTCTGAGGAGAAGCCCGCTCCTTCTCCCAAGCCCGCCCCCAAGTCTGAGGAGAAGCCCGCTCCTTCTCCCAAGCCCGCCCCCAAGTCTGAGGAGAAGCCCGCTCCTTCTCCCAAGCCCGCCCCCAAGTCTGAGGAGAAGCCCGCTCCTTCTCCCAAGCCCGCCCCCAAGTCTGAGGAGAAGCCCGCTCCTTCTCCCAAGCCCGAGCCCGCCCCCAAGCCTGCCCCCAAGTCTGAGGAGAAGCCCGCTCCCTCTCCTGCCCCCAAGCCCGCTCCTGCTCCTGCTCCTGCTCCTGCCCCCAAGCCCGCCGTGGAGTCCAAGCCTCCCCAGGCTCCCTCTGTCCCCGTGCAGGCCAACGGCGGCAACACCTGGGCCGTTTCCACCGCCGCTGGAATCGCCGCCATTGCTGCCCTTCTCGTGTAGAGCGTTCTGTATTAGTAACAAGTAATAATTCTCAGTGTAAAGAAGGTAGGTGGGGAGAAAAATCAACCGTAGAGAAGTATACTCACGTGCGACAGTGTCTGTGTCTGTGTCTCTGCTGTATTGAGGCCACGTGACAGTGTCTGTGTTGGTGTCTCTGTATGGTATCACTCAGGTCACACAACATGGTCAATGTCGCAGGTGGCGAATAATGGTATCAGTGGGTATCTGTGTAAGATGGTATCGTTTCATTGCTGTATCACTGCGGTATCTCTCGTCTTTGTGTCGTGTCCCTGTCCTGTGATGTCTCTAATGTTGTGTCGTGGAGTGACGTGTAAGAGGATGAGTTGGTTAGAGTCGAGAGAAGCTGAAGAGACAACAGCAGAGCACGACATCAGTACGGAGGAAAAAAGGTGAGGGAGGATGACTGGGAAAAAGAGGGACGAGTCGATCTTTATATATTAACGATACACGTCACAACTCCTTTTTGTGTAACATCCTACAAACAACACAAACTCATCAGATGGAACACACAAGCAACAAAAGCAATGAAACACATACCGCTAAGACCCCCCAACGGCATTGGTCCATCTGATAACTCGAAACTGAAACTGAATCAAACACAGACGTTCATTTTCGGCCAACGTATAAACCTGCCAAATCTTCGGTGAAAAAATAGTCAATGGCGAATGAAATGAAACCTCACAGTCCCGAAGGAGGTGATTGTGGTACCAAAAGAACCACAAACGAGAGGCGGTCTCAACGGTACAGATTTCAATCACTCACAACCTCTCGACCGCCAGATAAAATACCCTCCAAATAAGCAGCGGAATAAGAGCGGCAATAAAGTCTCGGAATGTTATATACAACCCAAATGACGACGGCATGGGCTGTTTTTTCGTCTGCGTGACCTCGTCATAGAGTCTAGGCTATGTCTCGGAGGATGTACAAGTAGATTTACGACGATTAACGAGGTGCACAGATGTCCCTCTAGAGAGGGCGACACGGAGGCTAGAGAGACAAAAACAGTATAGATGGAAAGCCCTGAATTTTGTCGTTCGACCGATACAACTTTTATCTCAATCAGAGCAATATCGAGTATGACAGAATTTCTACATTTTCCCAGCTGAATCTCGATCAATCGTGTGGCACTCGACACAACAGTAATATCAAAAACCCTGTTGTAAAAGTCCGATGGAGCTGAATTTTTGAAAATCAGCTCATTAGTCCACGATTAGTCAGCACACAAAAAATCACCCCAATCGATCCACAGAAACCCTCTCAAATTCCATTTTTTTAATTTTTTTTTTCCAACACTCCCCCAACATTTCTTTTTCGATGCCAGAGCTAGTTTTGTTTCATCGATGGAGTCTATTTCGAGGAGGTGGGGATACGGGGAGGATTGTGGGTCACGTGACCGTTGCACTGGAGCTCCTAAAACGGAGATGCTGTGCTTACTTGCTCTCCATCAAAAACACTCCTCTCCTGGGTCATTCAGCCACCTGTTGACACCTGGCTCGGCTAGTAGCGCAACCTTATTTTTGCAGGATCTCGCAGTGCAGGACGGGGACTGAGACTCTGACGGAGACCAGTTACAACGACTGCCAAAAAAACGAACCAAAAAACGAACGACAAGTCTGGGGAGAGCCGGGGTATTTATATTGACAGCGACGGAAGGACAGAGACGAGGTTGCGCTAAGAAAAAAGCAGACAACGACATACGACGATTTAAACGACAGACATCGACAGACAACGACATTCGACGATTTAAACGACAACTGGAGATATAACGACAGACGACAGAGACGTTACACAAACACAATCGCTACAACGACAGACGTTATACAGACACAAACACACCCGTTCAGCCGACAAAACACTCGTTAACATGAACTACCTCTACTCTTCTACATGTCTCCATCCCGTGGGCGAGTTCAAGGGACAGCTCAACGGAGTGATGGTGCCCAAGTACTCGGACGCCTCCGCCGAAGAATGGTACCGGTGGATCATGGCCAACAAGGACGCGCAGGCCCTCATTTACGCAGACTCGTCGATCGGAGTGGAGCAGGGCAGATTGGTGCGGGATCTGTACCGTCAGTTCGATCCCCGTCCGATGATCATTCGGCGGCTGGACCAGGATGGGATCGAGGTGGCGCAAATACAAAAGTCGCGCGTCATGGGCTGCGACGGGCTGGTTTTCCCGCATTCCGCGAGTATGTCGGATTTGGCCGATGAGGTCAGAGATTCGGGGCTCCATATTTTGAGAGATGGGTTTTCCTATGAGGGTGAGAAGGTGAGTGTGACGTTAGCGACTGAACCGGCAACCAAGGATTCAGAATCTGCCACCAAACCGTCCCCGGCCGAAACCTGCCCAAATCCAGACACTTGTCCTGCTCACAACAGTCCCTCGGCTCCAGTGGCTGCTACTAACTCCAGCGTCGTCACCTCTCCTCCGCGCGTGGTCAAAATCTGCGGACTGCGTACCCTGGAGGCCGCCGTGGTGGCCATGGAGAGCGGCGCAGACATGCTGGGCATGATTCTGGTCCCCGGGCGGGCTCGAACGGTCAACTTTGACGTGGCGCGCGAAATCGCCGGCGTGGTTCGCTCGGGCAAGTACCGAAACGCGCACAGCGGCAAACGGCCGTTGTTGGTGGGCGTTTTCCGCAACCAGCCTCTGGCGTACATTTTGTCGTGTGTGGCCGATCTGAATCTCGATCTGGTCCAGCTCCACGGCGACGAGCCTCTGGATTGGTGTCGCCAGATCCCCGTGGCCGTCATCAAGCGTGTGTCGCCCGGAAAACGCGACTTTCGCCAGTCGCTGGTCGCCGGCTACCACTCGTACTCGTTGTTGGACAGCGAGGTCGGCGGAGAAGGACAGCTGGTGGACTGGACGAGCGCGGAAAAGTGGTTCGACAACCACGTGCGGTTCATTCTGGCCGGCGGACTGACGCCGGAGAATGTCGCCCAGGCGGTGCAGGTCAGGGGGGTTATCGGAGTGGACGTTTCTGGGGGTGTTGAAACGGACGGAGAGAAGGATCTCGATAAGATCCGGCTTTTTGTCAAGAACGCGAGGGGGTGAGGGGGGGATGAAGATGAACTAGAGGGGGTAGGAGGGGATGAAGTAAAGAGGGTGAGGAGATGGGATGAAGAAATGGATGATGAATTGGGGATGGATAATCGGGGACGGATAATTGGGGATGGATTGATGGGGAGAAAAGGGGACAAGTCGAAATGTATTCTAATGTAAATAGCCATGGAGGGGGGAGTTGGGGGTGGGGTTTTGTAGTGTTTGACCTGGGTGAGGGAAGTAGGCAGTGGCGGTTTGAATGAGACTGTTCTACTCGGAATTTGATGCTGATTCTAACGGTACCAAATTTGTGATTGCCAAGGGCCATTGACAATACATCAGCTTGTGTCCATGCGATCTTGAACGTCACTTGGGTGGTACAAATCTCAAGGTCCCGAGTTTGAATCTCGAAGGGATCAAACTGAACCGAATTAGAGGAGAGTCAACAGTGGTAATTCTGTACACGACGAGCAAGAACTCAGACTACTTATGGGTGAGTTACTGTGGGTTGTATGTTGAACATGTCCATCTGACTGTACAGTAGTTTCTCAAGATTGACAAGGTCAGATGTTTGTGGAATTTAGGCCGCAAATTATGACGGTAAATTCCGATTCGGAAGACTCTTCTGCTTCTTACCTCATTGTTGTATCAATCTCTTGTGATAATGAATTTGGCAAATGTGACAGGTTTTGTAGCCCTCCCAGACTGTACTCTTGAGCTTCTTCTGTTGTCTAGAGTATGATTACTCTTGGGCTATCAGATATCTGTCTCTAGAACTGGATTGACACATGCTTTGTCAAAAACCATTACATGACCCAACTCGGAATTCTTTGCAGATTTCATCAATACAATTTTCGCCCAGTTGCTATGAATTACTCTTGATTTACCTGGTGTTAGTTCTCTTAAGTTCATTACGCTCAACTCTGTTTATGAGGATACACTTGAAGATCATTATTTTGACCATGAGCGAAGCGAATGGTCTGTCTACATTTTGAGATGGGTCTATCTACATTTCCGCTCATGATCCGTCTACATTTTGGCATGATCCTTCAATCACAGATCATTCGCTTCGCTCATGGTCTGTGGGTGGGACTGGGGATACCTGAAGTAAACGGCTAATTGTAGTGAAACAAGGGACTCAAGACGGAGTCACGAGAAACTACGGAAAATGCAAATAAATGAAAAATAACCAGAAAATCTACGCTCTAGTATCTGAGAAACACAAATCTGAAACTTCTGTTAGCCTAGCTCTCTTACATCATTTTCTACAGACACCTTCTCTTTCAGTCGCCCACCACCTCACGATAAAGTTCCAACATGCATCTTCTCATTTCCCTCACTAATCGTCATCACCAAAAAACATGTTTTCATCATGCAAGGAACTGTTCCGAGGCCGCAGTTGTCCGTCGATCAGCACCGGCAAGTTCTGTCGGCTTTTGTGTTGTCCGTTCGACCATCCTGAACGTGTCAAGAGAGAGTCTGAAGAGGGGCCTGTTTTAGGAGAGAGGACGAAGAGAAGGAGGATCGAAGAGGATGAAGAAGTGGTCGAATTGGCGGGAGATTCGAGCCAGGGGGAGGTGGCGACGGAAGGAGCACGTGAAGTTTCCAAACAGCCAGATCGGCCGAGAATTGAGCAAGTTGGGGGATTTTTAAGATTCGACGAGAAAGTGGAGGGACGAAGATCTGAAGCTGAATGGCAGCAGAAGGAGGTCATAAGGTCTGAATCCAATCAGAAGGGCGATCAAAACCAGGTCAACACTACATCCACGTCTCAACAAGTTCCTTCAACTTCTGACAACTCGATTTCATCCAGAATCGGGTCAACACAGTCCACAGCTCCGTCACGTGACCAAAGAGTTTCACGTGACCCCACAGGAGCCCCACGTGACGTTGGTCGACCGTCACATGAGCCCACTCGACCTCCGAGTGCTTTTGACGTGGTGAAATCTGAGTCCCCGTCGAGTGCCGCTACGTCAGCTTCACGTGACTTATCACGTGCTCAAACACGTGATCCAGATTCTTCACCCGCCCCCGCTTCGTCACGTGACCAAACACACGCCCCAACTTCGTCACGTGCCCGCGACTCAGATCACCTCCTACCTACCACCATCTTCCCATGTCCTGCCACCCTCCCCCAACGTATCGCATACCTCAAAGCGATCCATTCTGCTCTGACGGAAAAACGCAAGCTCAAGTTTCCGAAACGAGCGGCTATTCTGGAAGAGCTAGCCGCGGCCAAAAGGAGCGCGGGTAATTACATGGTGTACACTAACGAGTGTCGAGTGTTGGTCAAGAGTATTAAAGATGGTTCTTGGAGGGGTGGAGGTAAGGGGGGTAATGAAGCTAAGAGTGCTGGTAATGAAGGTGGAACAAGTGGTCACATGACCAGTTCAATCTCCAAACAGTTGGAGTCTTTGGCGACCAAAATAAAACCCCTTCTGGCTCAAAATGGATACCCTGTGAATCCTGACTCCAGGAGATCTGGACTACCGTCCAATATCGGCATCCAACATTGTGATCGATGCAACAAGGCGTTTGATGTGCCGAAAGTGGACAATTATGGCAGTTGCAAGTACCATTGGGCACGTCCCCGACTTGGAGGTAACAGTAATATGCCTGAGAAGTTTTATCCCTGTTGCAATCAGCCTGTGGGAATGACTGAAGGGTGTGAGGAGGCAGAAAGACATGTTTACAAGTTGCATGATTTGGATGATTTGGCTTTTGTTATTCCGTTTCGGGGGGTGACAAAAGGAGCGCCCGAGACCAACTCTTCTTCTTCTGCGACTTCTTCTGCTTCTATAAGCCTTACTTCTACTGCATCTTCAACTAACTCCTCAACAAACTCCTCAACTAAGTCAGCATCTTCAACTACCTCCTCAACAACTAACAAACCCACGTCAACTAAATCTACTTCATCAACCACTCAGCGACCCCCCACCAACCTCTCTTCTACTCTCAGCATCAATCCCAAACCTCCAGCTCGACGTCCAAGAACTGTGTTCAACGGTCCGGCTGTCAACCAGAGAGAGCCAGATTTGACGTTGGAGACGATGAAGAGTGAAAAGAGACTTGACCAGTCTGGCTCGCAGTCACGTGATCAGTCGGGTTTGCAGTCACGTGATGCAACCGGCTTGCACTCTACATCACATGACCAGAAGTTTTGTCCCATCTCAGTAGTCGCCCTCGACTGCGAAATGGTGTACACCTCTCTTGGAATGGAACTCTGTCGAGTCACGTGCATCGACTACAACGGCCGGAAAACGCTCGATCGAGTCGTCAGGCCAACAGGACGGATTCTCGATTATAATACTCGATTTTCCGGTATTTCTGACATCAATGAGCCGATTGTTACAGAGACTGGAGAGAAAGGAGGTAGTGTTACTTTTGAGGAGGCCCACAAGTTGATATCCAAGCTGATCAACGAACAAACGGTTCTAGTCGGCCACGGACTCGAAAATGATCTTATTGCGATGCGTCTGATCCACGATCGAGTCATTGACACTTCTATTCTGTACCCTGATTTCAACCCCAAGTACAAGACTGCTTTGAAGACGTTGGCGTTGAAGTATTTGAAGCGGACGATTCAGACGGGCGAGCATGACTCCATGGAGGATGCTCTGGCGGCGTTGGATGTGGTCAAGTGTCATTTGAGGTGAGCGCATTATATAAGTGAATAAACACGAATTAAACAAGTGGAACGAATTAAAGAGAGAAAAGAAAGAAAATAATATGAAAAGAAAAACAAATTCTAGAATGACAATGAAACATAACAGGGAGGGCACAGAAGTGGATTTGTAGGAAGACGCGCCACGAGATCCTCTGGTGGTTTACTTAAATAAATAAATTTGTCGACTTTTGGAGTTGGTATAACACTGTGGTCAGTAGAGAGCACATACCAGTATATCAACATGAACTGTATGTATCCATTTTCACTTGAATCGCGGCCAAATTCTGAGTGCAATGATATGGTTCAGTTCGAATCTGGTTGTTGTTCTGGTTACTGAGAGCCATTCTCATTATGGCAAGTAATGCTCAGTCAGCAAGAGTATTAATCAGGGAATTAAGTGACTTGACTGACTTTGAAACCAGACTGGACTTGCGATTTGTCGCTGAATTGAAAACCACAGCTGAGTCTATTTCCATTATCTATACATCAACAGCTACAAATACTGCTATCTTGCTGTGCCCCCGCCTAGGTCCTTTAATACCAAGTAAGTTTTGTGACTGATACTTGATAAACTGTACTCAAAAATGGAGTAGCCATCGCATTGCTGTAACAATGAGGTATGCAGAAAGATTGCATTCTGCTCATCACCTTTCATATCTCTAGCTTGTTTCGATCAGGATATCAGTACTCCGATGATGTGTCAAACTCACCCATAGGCAGTTAGAAACTCGACAAGTACTTTGGGCTACGAGAAATCCAGCTACATTTCCAATGACGACACTCAAACGGCATTTTTTCATCTGGCCTTTAATGACTTCAACTGGCCATGCTTCATGTACTTTTACGGTACTGTACTGTCGGGGAAGTGAATTGGTAATGAACCTTTAGCACCGGAACCAGCCATATCGTACTACAAGAGGTCGACAACTTATGTCGAAAGATGAATCGGGGTTAATTGCACTTGTCCTCATAATAAATTGGTCACCAAACACCTGAAAACTTCCTCCATCTTACTGCACCAGTATGTACCAGTACTATCGAGTCTCACTGTACTGAGACTACAGTTACTCAAACAAGAGCATGGGCTATATCTCATTGTGAAATTCAATTGTGAGCTTCAATTGGCACACTGCCAATCCACCTCCAACATCGCTCAACACGTGACTCAATACACAACTGTAGAGCTCGACACCTTCACTCCATTCACCTACACTTCAGTCACCATTAACCTGACCAAGACCAACACCCATTTCAGTTACACCTATTATTCCTGACTCTACTCATCACTCTTGCAATAAATATATTATTTTTCCCTGACCCAATGCTATGTATCCAACCGTTGGTTATGTTCATCTAATTCACTCTGATTTCACTCTGAAACACATCTCCTCCATTCTGAGAGAAATGGTTCATTCATTCTACTCTGAACAAAGTCTTCCTCTCTGAGATATAGGTCTTCTTTATACTCCATTCTGAGATAAGTCTCCTCCATTCTGAGATAAATCTTCTCATTCTGAGATAAATCTTCTCATTCTGATGGAATCTCCTCAACTCTGACAGAACTTCCGTTTCTCCCCCTCCTCACCTACACAACCTCAAAATATCATCCAACTTGCTCTCGACCCTCAACAGCCGACTTTCCACTCTTTCCAACCTATCCAACTTTTCCTCCATCCGCTGGTTCTGGGCCAGAAGCTGCTGGATCACGTGATGCAGCCCCGAGTCGTCCTCCTCCCACGTGACATTTTTGACTCTCCCGTTCCCAGTCTCGTGACTGCCGACTCTCCGCCGCTTAGTAATCGTCTCGTCCTCCTCGTAGTTGTCTCGGTAACCGCCCACGGGCATGTCCAGCGGCATTCCCGAGCGGAACTTGAATGCGCTCGACGGGGCGTCACGTGATGTGGACGAGTGGGTGGTGCAGTCACGTGAGTCGCGCATGGTCGAGTCGCGCGTGTGGTCACGTGAGTCACGTGACATATCACGTGAGGTGTCCCTCGCCATAATCTCGCTCAAGGCATGCATCTGATTATTAAGCCGTTGCACAGAGGCATTGGTTCCGGAGGTTGCTCCACTTGCCGCAGAACGTGACCGCCGATTGCTGCCCATTCTATTTACACTGATAGCCGCTCTGGGAGTCGCTGGAGGAGGCTGGACCACTCTGGTGGTCGATCTCGAAGGCGAAAGTCGTTGTGGAGAGCCCAAACCCTGGGGTTCGAGTCTGTGGGGAGTTCCTAGAGGCACGTGACGGCCCAGATTTGGATAGTAGGGTCTTGACGGTGTTGTCATTGTGTTTTTGGGGGTGAATGAAGGGAAATGCTTCTTTTTTTTTGCGTTGAGAGTGTTTGGTTGAGGTGTGTATTTGGATGATTAAATTAGAGGTCGGACTTGGTTTAGTATTACCCGATGTGGACGGAGTAAACATGTTATCAGGGTTAAGGTTTGGGTTTGGGGGTTCGATTCTCGGTGGGGATGGAGTGGGGAGGGCCGGGAGAGAGGAGGGATTTGGGACCTGGGTAGGTGGAGCGATTGGACGTTGGATAAACTAGAGGGTGTATTTTTACAGGCAAAATTGAACGACTCGAATGACTGTGTTGGGGTGGCTTTGATAGTGTTGGGAGTGGTAATTAGAGGCTGAGATGGGGTAATTAGAGAGGGAAGAAATGGAGGAAAAAAAGTGGAGGAAGAAGAGGGAAGAAAAAAAGGAAAGAAAAAGCATTATGGAAAGCGGTGTAAAAGGAGATATCAGACATTGACTAGTTTCGGATAAATGATTTCGGCAAATGATTCTACAGCTGTGGAGTCACGCGTTTAGTTATTGATACTTTTTTTTTTTTTTCTGCATACATTCAATTGATTATAACTTCACATTGTAAGAATAACCTTTGGACTGAATGTTAGCTTAACAAGTCTTACAATAAATTCCTAGTGCCTGGTGTTTGGATGAACCCTCTTCTTAATTATTGATGAGATTAATCGTAATACTTTTTTTTTAAAATCACATAATACATTAACTTTATAGATGTTGAGAGACCTATCAAATTGTCCATGGTGTGAGGATGGAGCGCGTAGATGTATATGTCGCTAAGTCTATTCACCTGATTAACGGGAAAACTGGGGTGGAAAAAACCCTGAGGGTGAAAGATCTGAAATTGTAACTGAGGGCGGCTGTGGAGCAAGCAAAAAGGGTGTTGCAANTACGGAAGGTAGTGGCCCGCTTGGTGCTGGAGTCATGAGGGTACCATAACGGACCAGCTTCACTGTAGTGACGGACAAAAGTCCGGTTAATGAAGAAGTCCGAAAATGGCGACTCGAGCACGCTGGTTACCCGCATGAGTGGGTTGCGAACTGGGGGTGCTCCTGAAAAGGTCTTGATGGTGGGCTTGGAGCCCAAGCTGATAATGTCTCCGTGACACTTGAGTTTGGTGGCCATGCGACTCTGGAAAATGAGGTCGTCATTGGTAGGGTCACCATTGTGTGGCTGGCCCGCGAAGAGGCGTGGCTGGATGACACGTTTAGAGCCGGTGAGCAGGCTTGGGTCGGTTGCCTCGAGGCGACTTCGTCCCTCTTGCGAAAAGAAAATACTGTCATACATGCCAACGCAATCTACCATCTCCCTAGAGACCACTTTGCCGAGCCATCGGGTCTCCTCTGACGACCACAGCTGCCTCAAATTCATGGGGCATCCTGCATTCTTCAGGTATGAAACGTTGCTCAACAAGTAGATCAATACAGGCGATACATCCTTAATACTCACTTTATCGTCGTCCTCATATTTCACGGTCACGAGGCGTAGGATACGTTTGGCGCGTTCGGCTCTGAGTTTGTGTGGTAGGTTCCATAGTCCGAAGCCTCCTCGTGACGTGGGTGCGATGATGGCATCTCTGCTGTGTGCGGCCTTGGGTGGCTGGTGGTTCGTGCGTGGTCGCATACGACACCTGTCTTCCATGGCTTCTTGGACTGAGTTGAGGTCGTGTTTGGTTGGGGTGTTGAACGCTCCTCGGTAGGTGATTTGAGACGCCACGAAGGAATTCATGTACCATGTTTTGGATCTGGTGGCCAGACCATGGAGGGCGGCACGTTTGATTGTTTGTCGGATAGTCTCGATCCATTCTTTTGTGGCGTGGGCGACTTCGACCGGGTGGCCAAAGACTACGCCAAGATACTTGAAGCAGGTACCTGCCTGTAGGACTGTTGGCGTGTCCGGGGTCCAGGAGGCAAGGCCGGGTGTGACGTCATTGGTGGCCTCAGGGAAGCGGAGGGGTCCACTTATGGTGACGGGCTGGATGGTGGTTTTCCTAGGGTTAATAGTAAGGCCTGTTGCTTGAGAGAAAAGACCTAGTAGGGTTCCCACTTGGAGCAGGTCGTCGGGGTCTCGCAGGAAGAGGCAGATGTCATCAGCGAAGGCTTTGACCTTGAGTAATGGGTACTCATGGCTGAATGCTCGATCAAGGCCGTTGATGGAATGTCGGATGGCACAAAGAAGGGTTTCGACCAGTATGGAGAACAGGAAGGGTGACAGGGGGTCACCTTGTTTGACGCCTCGGTTGAGGGCGATAGGATCTGAGTGAGTATTGTTGACAATGAACTTGGCCTGGGCCTGGGTGTGCATGGCTCGGACTCTGTTGATGGTGGCAGGGCCGAATCCGAAGGCCTGCATGGTGATAATAAGGCTCTCGTGGCTGATGGTGTCGTAAGCCTTCTCGAAGTCGATACACGCAAGGATCCACTCTTTGCCGACGAGGCTCTGTGGATATTTGTAGTAGAAGTGGTGGAGAGTCTCTAAGTTAGTGTGGGGGACGCGGCCTGGGATAAAACCAGTCTGGTCCGGGTGGATAATCTTCTTGCTGACACTCAGGAGACGCTTGTTGACTGCATAAGATATGATCTTAGAGTCAGTATTGGTCAGTGCGATGGGTCGGAACTTCCGAATGTCACTGGGGTTTGGTTCCTTTTCCAGGAGTCTAACCAGCGAGGTGTTGGCCACTCCTGGGAAGAGGACCTCGAGGTGAGCGAAAGACTCGCCTCTGTCAAATGCATCCGCAATCTCCTTCAGGAGAGGTGCCAGGAGGTGTTGAAACTTCTTGTAGAACTCGTACGGGATGCCATCCGGTCCAGGGGCACTCGAGTAGGGCATGTGCCGGATAGCCTCAAGGATCTCGTCTGTGGTGAGGGGAGCGTCGGTCGCTGCCCGCTCTTCATCAGAGAGCTTGGCTTCACGAGGTATGAAATCGGTAAACTGGGACAGGGCTTCACGGTTGATAGGTTTGTCAGCGTACAGTGTGCCATAGAAGTTCGTGACGACTTCTTGCATGTCGGCGATGGTCTCGGCCTTGTTGCCATGATCATCATTGAGATTGTGAAAGGACGTCTCTTTAGCCTTTTTCTGACAGCGGGCTTGGAGAACATGTATATTCTCTTTTGCTGGCCACCAGGTGCGAGAGGAGTTCGCCATTTGGCTGCGGAGGCGTTCCTCTAGTAGTTGAGCTTCAAACTCTGCGTCATTTTGGGCCTGTTTATTAAGTGTGCTTGCCCGGGGCATGCAGACGTATTTGATCATGAGTTGGCTTGCACCTTGCTTGATGAGCAGCATTGTCAGCATGGGGCAGGGGGGACGATGGGTCAGGGCATTCGTGATGTAGTTTTCCATTAGTTCGCACGTGCGGGGGTTGTTGAGCTCATCAGGGTTCATGCGGTAGTATTCCGGCTTCTTGTGGGTCGAGGAGGTTTCCTCCTGTTTTGTGGCCAAAGTCAGTGATATGACCTGGTGAGAGTGGGACTTGATAGGAAGGATTCGGGCTTTCATAATTTGTGTTCGGAGGGTCGGGCCGACATATATTCGGTCAATGCGACGTCTTCGTTTGCCAAAGGAGATGCCGTCAGTAGTGACACTGGGGTTTCCCGCGGCTTGTGTGTTGGTGCAGCTTGTTGTGACGAAATTAGTAGCAGCCCTAGTATCAGGATGTTTTCGTCTAAATGTGTCAATCAGAGAGTGATCAGTTTCGAGTTGCAGTTGTTCAGCTCGAATTGGGGCTTCCGTTTGAGTGACATGATCGATGGAGTTGGCAATGTTATTCCAGTCTCCGCCGATAATCACGCGTGTGTGGTGGGTCAGGTCAGTTAAGTATGTGTCAACCGCGGCAATGAACTTTTTGTTATCCGTTGGGTCAGTAGGGGCATAAACGTTGATCAATTGGTATTTTTCACCATGGAAGGTGAAGTCAAGTTGTGACAGGCGATCTGCCAGGGCAGGATCTGCGCTGTCTCTTAGTGGGGCATTGTCATCGATAGGCTTGATGTGTTTCGAGTTAATAATGAAGGCAGTGCCCTTATTACCACTCTGAGTAATTCTTGGGGTCATAAGGAGCGTGTAGTGCGAGTTATCCAGCCATTGTCTCACGGTCTGGATCCTCTCAAATGATGTGTTCTTTCGGGTAGTTTCTTGGAGCATCAGAATGTCCGGATGCTGCGCAAGTAGTCTCTGGATGTGGTGTGGCGTAAGGATGGTTCCAATATTAGCCGACTGTATAGTAAGTGATTTTTTTCGCTTCATTTCAATAATGTTTGTGTGTGTAGGTCATTGACCTTAGTAGTTCGCAGTAACCAGGGAAGTGGAACGGACGCTAGCGTACTGTTCCAGACCCTGGCGGTATTCCTCTGTGATGGGATGCGCCATACAGAGAACGTTGCAGAGGTCTCTAATGCCATAGGGGTCACGGTCTTCGAGGTAGCACTTCACCACGAAGAAGAGGCCATCAGCTTGCCTATGCATCAAGTTAGCAAGGACCGTCTCAGCGTGGGGCTGGTGCTCTGTGCCCTCATAGTCGTGGATCGTAAAGATCCCGAGGTATGTCGGGTTCGACTCCTCCGGATCCTGTAGTTCTCGTACCAGACCTTGGAGAGCTGCATGTAGCACCTTGAAGTGTTCTCCAAAAAAGTGGTCGAGAGATTCCCGTCTGTGTGGCAGCCAAAGTGTGAGTACTTCATCTGCAGCTATTCGAGTCACTCCATCGGCAATTGCCTTCTTCTCCAGCAGGGTTAGTTCCGACACCTGTAGATAGCTGCCTCTGTTCAGTATCGGGACGTTGATCTCATTAATGTGGCTTGCCGAGCCATACTGCGGAGGTGGGAGGTAATCCTCCGTGGTTTGACGGTCTCTGAAAATTTTGTGCTCATTTCGAAGAGCAACTGAGGCCGTATAGGACGGGGGTGGGCCGCTCGAGGGCATGTCATCGAGTGATGCTACAGAGCTGTCCGAGTCCACGTCGATGGGCTCGGTATCAGCATCACTGATTCCAATCTCGGTATCTCGAGGGGCATCATCTCCCAGTTCACTGTCGCGCATGGTGCGGTCTGAGTCATTGTCAGAGATGACGATGAGGTCATTGTCCTCACCAGGGCTCCAGTCGGGCAGGTCAATACTCAGTTGCACAATCGACTGATCATCGGTTTCCATCGACTCGAGTGAAGAGTGGCAATCTTCGAAGTGGTCCATGGACGAGTCGCTGTCCTCACCTGGGTCAGGGGTGTCGTTTCGGGTCGTGTCCATTTCGGCATCTGAGCCGCTGTGGTTTGCCTCGTTGTTCAATCGCCGCGCAATGGCTTTGTTCAATCGCTGGATCTTCTTGTTCTTCCTCTTGGTCAACATCTTTCCAGCGCGGGACTTGATGAAGAGTGGCTCTGCCCTGTTCAATCGAGGAGGGTTTCTTCGGGACGGGGGCGCGGGGGTCTGCATCGACTTGTTCGGGGTCTGGGGGGCAATAGCGGTCTGCGGTACAATGGGGGTCTGTGAGATTTGCTGGAACGGGGGGGCAAGGTTGTTCTGAGGGGCTTCCTGGGACTGCGTATCGGTGGAGTGACTTGCCACCACTAGGCAGCCCTGTTGGGACTCGGGCGTTGTCAGTGCTCGGGTCTCGGTCTCGGTCTCGGTCTCGGTCACGGTCACGGTCTTGGACTTGGGCTTGGGGGTTGACTTGTTGGGGGATCCTTCCGGCGCGTGCATGGACTGTACGTGGGGTGTGGGCATGTGCTCGTAGAGATTTGTTCGAGCTCGAAGCTTCCGGGGATCTGCCTCTTTGTGAATCTCAGGGGCTTTCTGAACCCGGTTTCTGTTGGTCTTCTTGTAGGTGACCAGATTGAAACCGTCTTCGGTGGGTTCGTCTCCGTTCTGTTGCGTCTTGTTCCGACAGTCATTTGTCACCTGGGTCACTCTGGGGGGTTCTGAACGGTTGCTGGGACCAGGACGAGGCATAGGCAGCTCGTTCTGCGCACGGCTCGGGCCCGGCTGGGGTTCCTGACGTGGTCCCTGTTGGGGTTCCTGAGGGCCGGCATTCGAAATCGAGTAGCCCGGTTCTCGGTCCTGAGTTCGTGGCTGTCTCATTCCATGGTCCCGTTGGTGGTTGGGGTGACTAGGCCCATTTGCGTAGTAGGTAGATGAGCCCTTGGGGTTGTAGTAATCACCTCTGCATTCTTTGTAGAGGTGACCAGTAAACTTACACTTGTTGCATCGGTTCTCGGCTTGGAGAAGGGTCACCCAGTAGGGGGCGTTCTCGTTGAAGAGCTCGCCGTGACCATTGCGGATCTTGAAGTCTTTGACCTGGACGATTGCTCGGGGGTCAAGGGAGACTCGGATGTAGATCAGAGCACGGGCAGATGATTCATCACGCTTGAAGGTCTCAATGTTGAAGGGAATGAGCTCGCTGTGTAGCAAGTCGGTAATCCCTTGGTGGGTCTTAAGGTCCGTCATCACTCGATCAACGATATCCTTGGCAACTGGGTCAGAGGTGCTGCTCGGGACCGGTCCAATCACGTAAGACGCGAAAAGGGTGGCCGTGTCTGCGGTTCTTCGCCACCGCGCAAGAGGGAAGCCTTCAGGGACTCGGGTATCTGTCATGAGGTCTTCAACATGAGCGAGGAATTCTTGGAATTCTCTGGTGGGTCGACCCTCTTTCGTGAAGAGGCTGGCAAATTCCTTGTCTGCCTTGGGTTGGGATGACATCCTAGAGACATCTAAAACGCCAAGTTACAATCAATTGACCATGTGAGTGAACTGAGCAGAGTAGAAATGAGACTGGGGGTTTTATCGAGTATTTTGGCGGTACTTGGTGGGTAGTTGGCTTTGTTGTTGACAATGTACATTTGGGGGTAATGCTTGAGCTTTGATGGATGGCTAACTGACCTCATACTTAGCATGCAGTACGGCTCTCAAGCACAGCACACAGAACACTTGGGCATCAACAAGGCTGTCAAAAATGTTTGAAGTATTATCAGCCCAGCCGAGAAAAAAGCGACCACTAAGACTCTCCATGCTCTTGTCGCCTCCCTCGTGAGCACTCCATGTTTAAGCACAATTTAGACCGACCTCATGTCTCTGTCTAAACTCGCCTAGCTATGGAATAAAACACAGGCTCAAAGATGACGTCAAAGACACTCGTCTCAATGATCCCCTTTTTACTCGTAGTTGTCCATCTTAAGCGGAACATGAATATATGGTCGAGGAGTTCAAGCAGATCTCTCATCCTTTTTTGAAGTGGCCCAATTGACAGAGACGCAAGATGACAGTCAAAATGGACCTGCTCTATAATGTTTGCTCCTGGATACAGACAGGACTTAACTTCCTTGACTCAGACTACAACCCAAAGCCTGTTGACAGCTTGGTCTCTCGGAGAGATCCTCACTGAACCAACAACTTATGAAGGCCTTGAGAAAACGAAATCTTCATATCACCCTGATGATGTTTCTCGTTGACGACTTTTTCAGAACGGACAACATACAGAGCCTCTTCACCTGGGATGAAAAGTGGTTATAGCTGGTGGTAGACTCCTGTGGGTTAGACTGTTTAAAGAAGTCGACTACTGTACTGCATCGACTACTGTACGGTAAGAGAGTATCTGCTGTTGACTCTTTTACTTGGGCTAAGTATTTCTTTTCTTGTATTTCCTGACCCAAGTTGTCTACTTATACCATGGTAGGTGTTTCACAGAAAAACTCTTCAACTTCTTCAACCCTCACCAGTCTCGAGAATATTTACAGCCCACCCCTTCAATTAGAGCTCTGACGGAGGTACCAGGGTACGTTCGACGCCTAATGTAATGCCTCAAAGCTGAGAAAAAGCCGCTAGTGAAAAGTATTTAAGGGGACGGAGTTCTGTCAGTTTGGGCACCTCCCGCGGTGGATCTGACTGTCAAGTTTCGTTCACAGCTCGAGGTCCTGCACAGACTAGTCCTCGGCTTGAGCGTCTGCAGAGCATTAGTAAGCTGTATCAGCAGCCGAATAACGAGACTGATTGGAACATATTGAGCGGAATGGCTGTCCTGACGAGACGCACAGCAACCAGCGTCGAAACACTCAAGAGTGTAGACAGCCACTGGTTGACGGGGGAAGAGAGAGAGACTGTATAATTATGGTATAAGAGAGTGGATTAAGAAGAACATAGACTGGAACTAAAGAGACTACATCAAGTGGTTAGATCAATTTCTGATCTCAAACATCTTTCTGAAGTTCATCTCTGAAATCTGAGAGGAGCTGTCATCTCTACATTAGTGTAAGAGTGTCAAGAACTCGTAGAACAGGAACTAATCCCCAGTGACCACTTTTATGAGCCATAGAGCGTTCTAAAACCAGTTTGGAGAACACTACAATCGTAACTGTGTGTCACGAGCTCAATTGAGACTTACTTGTACTATAGTATACGAACATATGCCAAGGGCAGACGACAAACAGTTACTGGCGCCATCGCTTAAAAATACTGAATAAATGACTTGTATGTATGTATGTATGAAGACTCACTATAGGCACAGCTTCTAGAACACCATCTGCTGATTTTCCTACAAGTACACATACTGTAGTCGTAGTCTTATCATATCTGATCGTCTCTCGGAAGCCACATTCGGTCGCTCCAGATCTGACTCAGTCCAGTGGCAAAACATACCTCCGCTAGTTGAACCATGATGGGAAGCTATACGAGAGGTATATGAGAAGGTGATTGGCTGCAAAACAGAGGCAGATTTAATTCCTACTATAAATGCATTTTGAGAATTGGCTAAAGACGATTTTCATCAACTCTGTGGTTCACATTCTGCTACTGCTTAAGTCAGATTCACATTCTCGTCATGTGAGCTTGGTCACAGAGTTGTTCACAATCCAGCACTGAGACACTCACTGGACGTTATACTCGATTAGATTGAGCCATTGAGTTTTCAGCTCAGTTTCAGCTCAGCTATTGTTTTTGCATGTTATCAAATCTCACATGAGAAATGGTCCTGTCAGCACAGAACACTAAGCTCAGTCTTGTGAACGACGAGATTATAATGGGGGTGTCTAATCTGCTTAGTTCCAGCCTAGTCATCCAAGAGTACTCTCTTTTTTCTTTCTCCTCAAGCTCACAGTTCAGTCATTCAAGTGTACAGTACCCTTCTTTTTCAGCTCCAGGCACGTACCGGTACGCTCTCTCTCTTCCGAATCAGAGGCCTTCGAGAATAAGTAGCCCGAAGTATTTTGTTCAGAGAAAGCTCCGACACGCTTAAACACCCCCACTCACTCATCCACGACTTGTCCAGTCTCCTAAGGCGTGTATCGTGCCCCCCCCAATCCCGCCCATTTACTTGGAATTAGTTGAACAAAAAAATCCGCTGGGGGTCCAAATTTGAGGTTCCAGTGAAGCTAGAAGAACAAAACATGTACCAGAATGTAGCCCACAATATGGTGCCCATAAAGGTTCCTTAACTTCCTTTGATCACCACACAAAAAAACCCACAGTATCCACTCTTCCAAATCCACCCCGTCCTGTTTACTTAGCGTTTCCTTCCTCCCAAATTTCAAGCTCAGGTCTGGGAGCAGGTAGACCTTATCTCAACGCCTGTATAAGTGGATGTATTAAGCAACGGGATTGAATAATTACAGATAATTGAACTAGGACTAGCCCTAATTTCTCTCCTTACGTTTACTGTGAATATTGCAGTCCTCTTAATTCAATTCTTAGTTCAGTTCTTAGTTCAGTTCTTAGTTCAGTTCTTAGTTCAGTTCTCTAAGCTTGTTCTTAATCCCAGCTCATAAGCTCAACTATTAAGCTCACAGTTCTGATTTACACTTGGAGAGTTCGATCTAAGACGTCAGGAGGCTAAGACTAAGATTGAAAGACTGTGAGAAGCTAAGACTAAGATTGCAAGATTCTGTCTCAACCATGAATATATAAACCCAGTCCCCCCCTCCACTCCTCCCCACCCTCGGACTAAGGAACGTACAACCATGTACTTTTCTGACTCCGTTGGTCGCCGAAACTACTACCAGCAAATGAACAAGGACCTCTTTATCTCAACAACCCCCCCCCTTAGTTTTCCGCTACCTGTACCTAGGCTTCTTCTAGGTGGCGTTGGTGTTTGTGACAGCAAATACTAGGTCCCCCCTGGGATCCGTGGCTTGCCGTGTTCTGTGGCTCCAGACAGCTGGACCGTCGCAGACCACCTGTAACTCCACATACAGAGAGCGGTTCTCTTTAAATACCTACCTGCGATTTTCGTAAAACAACCCAACCCCAACCAACCAACAACCAACCCAACTAAACCCCAACTAAACACAACCCCAACCCAACTAAACCTATCCCGATTACTGATCGACCCTAACCCCCAACCCCAACCCAACTAAACCCCAACAACCACCACCCCAACCCAGCTAAACCCCAACAAACCAGCCAAAACTACTTTACCCCCCAGGCTGTCCTGATGAGACTTGCATCCAGACTAGCGTCGAAACACCACTTAATTGTGGTGTAGACAGCCTCTAGTCGAGAATACATATAAAGAGTAGCACAGGAGTGCGTGTATGATGACGACGGAAATGAGATACGAGGAATGGTGTAGTGAAAGGAGTAGTGGTTGGATTTCACTATAGACTATATGAGAAGACGTAGAAGCCAGCTCTTATTTCAATGATGAAGTTTTGTTCATCTGGAATTACATTTGAGTAAAGCAGTTTTCGTAGGCTGTGCTGTTCAAGTACCAATCAAGTAAACCCCAAGTAAAACCCAGAAGGGCTGAACATAATACCCGGATTATCTCGCGATTTTGTGTGGTCAAATGCTCAGATTATGAGCTATTAGTCAAAGATACGACTACATTGTACCAACAAAAACTGCTTTCCATCTTTCTAGAGTCTCGTAACACTGAAATATGACCCCCAGCGGAATTTTGTGCTAACAAAAACCCAACAAAATAACGTTACCTATTCTACAGTGAACATAACGGAGCTTCAGTCGGTCTCCAAAAGTCCAAAAGCGATGGAAAGGGTGGGGTCAGATCAATGAACGTATTTGAATAACAGCCACGACTTCAATAGCCTTTGAAGGTTCTCCTGGAGCTTCAAAATGAGTTTTTTGTACAGAACCTGACAGCTCTGCGAAAGGGCATCAAACGGGGCATCAACAGAGCACGTTGTAAATTTTTGGTGATGAAAGACAACTACGGAGTACTCCGTACTATTTCCTTCTCCGACCGTTGTCTACGTCAAACACATGAGATCTGTAACGTCACTGGGCTTTAGATCAAGCACATTCAACAAGGAGTTATGATATTTGTCTGAGAACAACGAGGACCTGGAATCAATCAATGGCCTTCTGGACTGGTATGTGGACCGCCAGAGCAGTATGGACATCAGATCGAGCTGTTGATTAAAGAAAAACTTATATAAGAAATACATTAACGACTTACTTATGACATACTTATCGAGGAACCAGCCTCTGCTCTCTATCAGAAAAATGACTCGACTGAAAATCGCGGTCTAAAAGCACTGACAGTAGGCAAGAAGTCTTTCTGAGAAGAGCAGGTTCAATTCAAGACCATATACAATGACTTGATGACTTTTCGATATCGAGATATTACCATCTGGGTGATCCACTCGGCTAAGATTGTACTACCCAGCTAGCGCATCCTGTAACCAAGTCACGTGACTGAAATTACGCATGTGGCTCTTGACAGCCAACACGGGTGTCCAGTAGAACAATCATCTTGTCATCTCTCAAAATGACCAATCTGACGAGCCCCCCAAAGCACACCCCCAGCCGTGCGGCTCGGAAATTAGTGCATAATCTCCGCGGAGATAAGATTACCAACAGCAGGAAATGCTTCTTTCATACACAACTTTTGCTACAAATATGGTAGAAAGACGAAACTGCCACCGGTGTATTTGGGAGCATCTCCTGATTGTTGGCATGTCTTTTTGTAGCCACTGGAGGTTGTCATTAAAACAGGTATAAAGTAAAGCACAGCACAGAACAAGTAGAGTCGTCCCGGGTCCTTGCAGATGCTTGAATGACATCAGATAGACGTAAAGAATATCACATATACGAGGTCCACTTTGCATGGAGGCTCTGGAGTGTACAGATACCTGTCAAAGAAACGCCTTGGGGTGGATCTATGCGATGAGACGAAGTGTGGTTTAGATGGAGAGTCTTCGTACACATTTATTGCTCATCCACTGGTCTACTCATTTGATGGACGTCATGGAGAGAGGTCAGATTTGGTCAGATTTGGTCCTGTTTCAACCAGAACCTATTCGGTGTAATTTCAGCTGGCGCGCTCGTTACGAGAAGTCCTCAGATACTCCAATTAATGAATTCTCATCAGCTTCACCATCGGAAATATTTATTTCCTTTTTTTCCGATTTTCCCCAATTTACTCAATTAAACAAGGCCAATTATATTCATGCTGAATTGAGCAGACCTGATTATACACCAATGACTGCTCCATTAAATGCGAAATATTTCAATCACGTGGCCCTTCCCCCAACCGCCCACGTGACCCGTTTTCCCACCTCCTCCATTCCCCCAATCACGTGACCTCGTCTAACCCATTCCCCCAATCACGTGACCTATATTTTCACCTTTTTCCCCCACCCCCATGTGGCTTGTTGCACGTGCCATGAGATTATGTGAGTCACCATTTTCGTCGGCCGAAAACCGGGGTAGATACGCCAAGGTTTGACCTGAGTGAGGACGGAAAAGTCGGAACAAGTGACAACCAAGGGGGGGGTTCATGAAGGTGGAATTGGAAAGTCGATAAAATTGATCAAATCGCTCAGATCTGTCAGAGCCGTTCAGAGGCGCCAGATTGGTGTTCTCAATCCAGACCTATTCGTGTTTTCAACCCAGACCTGTTCCTGGATTCGTGGTTGCTTCTTTCTACTTGTATGCACAACTGCAGGATCGTGGAAAGCTGCGAATCGCTATTTTTTTTCTGCGCCTGACTCAGAATCGCAAGGAGAGTCCGAATCTGTCTTCGGAGTGCGATTCGGAGCTCCAGCAAAGCCGGTGTCGGGGCTCTGGAGTCGTGATACTTTTGATCGACATTTTACAGTTTAGCTAGACTCCTGTTTAAATCATTTTTCGGGGTATCGAGGTGGCGGAAGAATACGGCGGAACATGAAGGGGGGTTGGTGTTTTCGACAATTGAAAATTTGATGATTTTGAAATCGCTCTACATGTGCCAGTATTGTCCTTCGGTCTCTCCCCCCATCTGACTCGGTTCTGCACGCCATATGCATCGTCCATGACGTGCTAGAGTGTGAGGTTGAGATGGAGGTTAAGCCGGGGTAAGCTTGGTATATATATACCATGTGAGGCAGTTGAGGAGTAACCAAGTTGACTGGATCAACAGAAAGCAATCTCAGGCTGACATAACGACAAATTGGCGGCATTTCAACTACGTTCAACGACTATCCAACTAAATCACCCACTGTTCAACTACCACTCAACTAAATCGACTACACCCCAACTAAACCGACTTTTGCTCAACCACCAACCACCGCCCTGTTACCATGTCCATCATCCACAAATCTCCCATCCCAAACATCGACCTCTTCTACGGATCATGGCCCGATCTCATGCGAACCTCCCCTCACGCTGCTGACGACTCCAAACCCGTGGTGTTCGATTTCGACACCAAACACTCTCTGACCTGGAAACAAGTGTGGACTCTTTCGGCTCAGCTCAAGGCTCAACTTTTCCACCACTACGGAATCGGCAAATCTGGATCCCTCCCTCCTTTCCACAACGATCCCTCGCTCGGAGACGTGGTCATCTTCTACACCCCAAACACGTACTCGTCGCTGCCCTATCATCTTGCTCTTCATGATCTCGGAGCCACAATTTCGCCAGCAAGTACCAGTTACGACGTGAAAGATATTTGTCATCAGATTGTGACTACTGATGCTGTTGTGGTTGTTGCTGCGAAGGAAAAGGCCGAGACGGCGAAAAAGGCGGTTGCTCTTTCTGGACGAGACGTGAAAGTCGTCATAATCGAGGACCTCATCAACAACGCACCTCACGTGACCAAAAAAGAACTCTCGACCACCCCCCACGTGACTCTATCCCGCGACACCGCCCTGACCAAAATCGCCTACCTGGGAATGTCCTCAGGCACCTCTGGAGGACTCCCCAAAGCCGTGCGTCTGACCCACTTCAACGTCACCTCCAACTGCTTGCAAGTCTCGGCCGCCGCTCCGAATCTCGCCCAGAACGTGGTGGCCTCGGCCGTCATCCCCACAACCCACATTTACGGACTCACCATGTTCCTGTCTGTTCTCCCCTTCAACGGCTCGGTCGTCATCCACCACAAACAGTTCAACCTGAAGGACTTGCTGGAGGCCCAGAAACAGTACAAGGTGAGTCTGTGGATTTTGGTGCCGCCGGTGATTGTGCAGCTGGCGAAAAACCCGCTGGTCGATGAGTATCTCGACTCAATTCGAGCCCATGTCCGATGCATCGTGTCTGGAGCGGCTCCTCTCGGTGGAAATGTTGTTGATCAGGTTTCCGTGAGATTGACGGGCAACAAAAACGGAATCTTGCCTTCCGGAGAGAAGCTCGTCATCCACCAGGCTTACGGACTCACTGAGTCGTCTCCCATCGTCGGCATGCTTGACCCCCTGTCTGCCCACATTGACGTCATGACTGTGGGCTGTCTGATGCCGAATACCGAGGCCCGAATCGTGGACGAAGAGGGCCGAGACCAGCCGGCCGTCCACGTGACCGATACACGTGGAATTGGAGCCGCTGTCAAACGAGGCGAAAAGATTCCGTCCGGAGAACTGTGGATTCGAGGACCCCAGATTATGGACGGGTATCATAAGAACGCTGAGTCGTCACGTGAGTCCTTGGAACCCAGCTCTGAGTCGTCCGGTCTCAAACACTACCAATCCCACTGGCTGCGAACCGGAGACGTGGCTGTCATCGACACCTTTGGCCGAGTCATGGTTGTGGATCGAACCAAGGAGCTCATCAAGTCCATGTCTCGTCAAGTGGCTCCTGCCGAGCTGGAAGCTCTTCTGTTGAACCATCCGTCGGTCAACGATGTGGCTGTTGTTGGAGTCCACAATGATGATAGCGGAACCGAGTCTGCCCGAGCGTTTGTCGTTCTTCAACCGGGAGACGTCTGTGATCCAACGGAGATTAAAAAATGGATGGACCAGCAGGTGCCGAGCTATAAGCGGCTGTATGGAGGCATTGTGGTGATTGACACGGTGCCCAAGAATGCCAGCGGGAAGATTTTGCGGCGGTTGTTGAGACAGCGGAGGGATGATCGGGTTTGGGGGGTGCCCAGACCAGCGAAATTGTGACCGAGCGTAGCGAGGTTATGATGAGTTGGTCTGGAGCACAAGCCAGTGACCTGAGAGCGAACCTGAGAGCGAAGCGATCAGGTCACTTGAGTCGCCGAGCAGCCTCTCTCTTGGTCATGACCTGATCTACTCCTCAGTCCGTCGAGTCACCTTGAGCCACCCTGAGGCTACTCACACTCTCAGAGAACCAACCACCGACTAGATATATAGACATAGACAAAGTTTTGATTGTAAACCCTGTATTGCATTAATTGATTCATGAGACGGAAAATGTACATTTCAAATCCAGCGTTGCATTAATTGATCCATGAGACGGAAAATGTACATTTCAAATCGTGAGACGGAAAATGTACATTTTTATTGGAAGCAATGCGATGAGGTGATGAACAACGAACGTTGGACAAAGCGAGGCGATGATCAAGGAACGTTGGACAAAGAGTTTGGACAAAGAGCTGGTGAGAGGGTAGATTTGAAGTTGATTGGTTTTGTGAGATCTAGAAGTGCTATGGAACTATGGAGCAGCTCTGGAGAGTCAGCTCGATGAGGGCTTTACAATGGGACTTTTTTCGTATCTGTAGGACGAGTTTGGAGAAAGCTGGAATGGTCAATATGCAAGCAGTCAGGTGGGGTGCATTATCAATGTGACACATGAGTTGTGATGTTGGTTTTAGATTGATGAACATAATTACAGTGTGCGTCCTTGGTTACGTCTTTTTCTCTTCTCTCATATTTCCCCCCACACACAAACCAGTTGTAATCACAGTCACTGGTTTTCGGTAGAGAATGGGTGCATATTGCTTTTGTAGTGTCTGGAGTTTTCTACGAGTATCAAGGGCCACTTTGACCACTATAGAGAAGCCTGACATGCTGTCTAAGATCAAATGAGCATCTGACAAAAGCAGATCATTTTGTTGTCAGTGATTGAGCTCGTGCTATGGTCCAGGTACCTGGCTATAGCAGTCTCAAGCGAGGCTACTTCTCTTCAACTTGGTTGCACAACTTTCAAGCACTGCACCGACAATACATACTGTATAGACATGGACAAAAGTTTTGAATGTATTTTTTTGCTTACAGAGGTGTTTGGTGGAGAATTGGGGGAGTCTCTCTGTAGGGTCTGGGGTTCTCTACAAGGACAAAGGACCAATCCTAGGAACGTAGAGCTGTTAGCCATTGAAGGTCTGAGATCTAGTTCCAACAAGACATGGGTTCTTGTGTTCAGATCTCTGAGATTGTTGAATGGTCCAATTTATAGACATGACAAAAGTTTTAATTTACAAGTTACCGTAGTGTAGTTTTTTGTAGACAGTATTTGGTCCCTGTGGAAATCCAGCATGTGTAACCAGACTCTGTTCTTCTCCCTGGATCAAGGGCCTTAGCCAGTATGTACTGTACTCCCTTTTTGATCACAATAGAGGAGCTCAAAATGCTGGCTATGAGACAGAGTCCCTGACATTTATGGAGCATCCTGGCTGTAGTATTCAGAGTGTCTGGTCTTAGAATCAATGACACTGTCAAAAGTCAGAGCTGGATCAAAAGCGGTAAAAAATCTATTACCCCCGAGTCGACCACTTGACAATCTGTACCGAGTGCTGTCGTTTTTTACAGCTTCACCCGAATAGCTCCTTAATTCTCAGTACTGTACTCTCATTTGTATCGACAGCTACGACCACCCAAATTACTTCAGCACATTTCACTTTTCTCATTTTTTTTTTTTTTCTGCATACATTCAATTGATTATAACTTCACATTGTAAGAATAACCTTTGGACTGAATGTTAGCTTAACAAGTCTTACAATAAATTCCGTCTAGAAAAAGGGGTTCGTGTCGTCATTTCGAGTACGTCCATAAAAACAAGAAAATTCTGGTTCCTCACTTATCGAACAAGATCCCCCTAAACTAGCCGAAACGTCATGTGCATCGTCCTGGCCAACTCCCAACAAATCCCCATAAACCCCAACAAATCCCAACAAGTCCCATCATCCCAACTAACTCCCAACAAACTCTCAACTATCTCCATCATTCCTCCCCCCACATAACAAAGTTCAACCCCCCACCGTCCCCCACTCCCACCTCCCACCCCACATATCACACCTCATATCACCACCCCCTCCCCACATGCTGCGACTCAACTCCGTAGCCCGACACGTCCGTCCGTTTTCCACCGCCTCGCCCGCCATGCAATTTTTTCTCGTCCAGGTCGCCGACAAGCCCGGAGTGCTGGAAAAGCGAATGTCGCTGAGACCGGCCCATCTGGAGGCTCTGGAGAAAAAGTCGGCCGGTAATAATTTCATCATTTGCGGCGGAGGAGTTGCTGAAAGACATCCCGGTGCCGGAGAGACGCCCCAGGTGACCGGATCGACGTTGATTGTGCAGACGGATGATCGAGAGGGAATTGTCGAGAAACTCAAGGGAGATGTGTATGCCACGGAGGGAGTGTGGGATTTGGAGAGGGTGGAGATTCAGGCGGTGAGTACCCCAAGAGTGAAGGGCAGCGAAGCTGCTCTGAACGGACCCATAGCGAGGAGTAACGAAGTTACTCCGAGCGTGATTGTGAACAATCATAGCGAAGGTGCGAAGCTGCTCTGAGCGTTGGACGGAGATTGAGTGGATCTTCACGAATTTGTGAAGCATCTCGTTGGACGGAGATTGAGTGGTTTGCGAGGAGTATCTACTCTCAGCGCTGAGTGATTTGAGTGGATCAAAGTGAAGCCAGCAGCCACTCTGAGCATTGGGCAAGACTGAGTGAGGAGCAAAGTCTGAATGATCTTACCAGCGAGGGTGGCCACTCTGAGCGCTGTGAACAGCCAAGAGCAATCGAGTCCTCTTGGTTGAGTGGAGTCCAGGAACTGCGTGTTCAGAGTGCTGAGTGTTCCGAGTGCTCGGTGGCTGAGTGGACTGAGCGAAGAGAGCCCTCCAGTACCAGATTGAATCACCCAATTGAGCACCGCTGAGACCGACCTCAAAGACTCTCATTGTTGGTGGCTGCTGAGATGTGAGTCTCCTGTGAGGTTGTGTGGATCCAATTGAGCGGTGAGGTTGTGTGGAGCCAATTGAGCGATGAGAGTCACTGGAGCAATCACCCAGGCGATTCAGCGAGTTGGTGATCAAAGAGCCACAAGATGGCAGGATTCGGGTAGTTTGCCACTTGAACAGCACCCTCTGAGCATCAATTGATTGGGGTGGTTCGATACCCACAACGCTGTGAGCCGATCTCCAAGTTGTGGGTCGTTACTCCTAGTCCATTGGAAATTGCACTGGTTCTGAATGGTTGCCCGCTGTTGACTTGAGCGGTCAAGATGTTCTTGCTCACGACTCTCAGCAGATCACACTGACTTCTTGCTCAATTGAGTGACTGTAGGTCTCAACCCAAGTACCGCACCAGACTCGAATACCACCTACCCCAACCAGCCACGATCTCAGTCCCAGGACTCTCAAAAGTTTCCACTGGGTCGATCTCCTGGTGAAGGGACTGTCTTGATCTGTCCACCCACCACCACTAGCACATACGCTACGCTCATGTACTTGTACCCAACTAACACAGATGTTCATGCCCCCCTTTTTCTCCAACCGACTGCTGGACTAGCCATAGTGAATACATCCCCTTCTACAGTCCATGCTTAGGACCCTACAATTGTCCCATGACTGACGTCTTCTGATGGATGGCTTCTGATCATTGCCACCTGACCGAGCAATTTCATCATCCGAGTATCACCGGACCTTTGTTGAGTGAATCAGAACGTTTATCGCTCACACAACTCTTGTTAAGCTACCTTTCCTTCTCAACATCCGTATATTGACCCGTAAAGACAAGAAACGCACAGTGGGGTCAGTTCACGTGTTCCCCTTGTGTTGTATGACGAAACCCCACACTCGCTTAGATTCAAGGGCATGCCACCCTGCGTCTGCGTATGGTATTGATTCGTAAGATGAAAAACGCACATTCGCTTAGACCTGCGTACACGCTGATATTGGTTCCTGAGACGAAAAACGCACATTGCGTAAATTGACGCCAAGTAAAACACTGGAAACCCGAGTAACCTGGCATGTGATTGTTCTTTGAGACGGGTGACATGGCCTCTGTAACCGGGGTACACCTGATCACCGTAATCCGTCTGTGTCCACTTGCACTGTTTCCAGACTGTAGACAGAACCAACCTCTGACAAATACACCATCATTACTACAGACTCTGGAGCACAACCCACCTCCACACTCACTCTTTATCAATCAAATCTATCGTCTACTTCAGCCACATGGATCACTGCTTGCAACCCTGTGACTTCATCTGAGCTCCGTTGGCTCAGCATCTCCTTCTCTGACGTCAGTCACGTCTACGCCTGACTCACATTCGCTCAGCTCCCTCAGCCCGTTCAGCTCTCTCAGCTCCCTCAGCTCACTCTCGCTCCGCTCGAGTTCGCCGAGCTCGCCCACATCTATCTCATAATGATACGTGTCCAAAAACTCGTCCTCGATTCATAGCCGCGAAAGGGCGTTCGACAGCCGGCCCACCTGGCCAAAATCCATCTTGCCCAGCGCCTCGTACCGCTCCACCGGCCGAACCGTGTTCAGCTCGCTCAGCGGCAACTGCTGGTACCCGCCGTTTCGATACACGCCAAAGTTGCGGTGGTCCCAGGGCTCCAGCCCGTACGCGAGCCGCAGAAAGTGGCTCTGGAACAGCCGCGACAGCCTGTCGCCGTGCTGGTTGAACGCCGTCGAGTTGAACATGTACAACACATCCACGGCGTGGTGGGCCCGCTGGTCGGGGTTGTGCGGGTTGGGCTCGTCGACCGCAAGTCGGTACACCCGGGCCGACGACCCCTGGGCCCGCGCCTCCTCCATCTTCTTGAACAGCAGGTGGTTGAAGTAGTTGAAGGTGGCGTCGGTCTTGAGATCGAGACAGGCGGACTTGACGTCGCCGCCCTCCTTGATGCCGTACAGCTCGGCAATCTCGGGGCCCACGGGCGACTTGGCCACCTTGGCCAGCAGCTCGTCGTCCTCCTGCGCGTTGATGGGCAGAAAGTACAGCATGCCCTCGTCCTTGCAGTCGGAGATGACGAGCTTGTCGAGCCAGTCCGGCGTCAGGTGCTGCTTCCAGCCGGGCTCGAAGAAGTCGCCGTCGTCGCACGTCATGCACACGGCCACGTTGAGCTTGACCTGGGCGGCGAGGAGGTCTTTATCCGAAAGCGACGCCAAATCGGCCACCTCCTTGCCCACCACCTTGGCCACCTTCTCCTCGAGCCGGGCGTGCCACTTGGGGGGCTGGGGAGTAATGGTCTCCAGCGTGCCGCTCATCATGACGGCGTTGCGGAACAGCTTGCGGCCGTTCATGGAGTCCTTGATGAGCATGTTGTGGACGGCCACGGAGCCCGCAGACTCGCCGGTCAGCGTCACGTTCAGCGGGTCGCCGCCAAAGTCCTGGATGTGGCGGTTCACCCACTGGCAGCCCGTGTACTGGTCCCGCGAGCCCCAGTTGCCCTTGCCGTTCTTGGTGAGAAAGCCGGCCAGCCCGAGCCGGTACTCGATGCACACGTGCACAATCGGCTTGCCCACCCGCACGGACTCCGCCACCAGGTACTGCGGCTCGTAGATGAGGTTGTAGATGCTGCCCTCAATGTTGGAGCCGCCGTGGATCCACACCACGGTGGGCAGCCGGGCGTTGGCAGACACGCCCTTGGGCCGGGTCACAATCAGGTTGTCGCACAGAAGCCCGTCCTGGTACGTGTCCACATTGACCTTGTCCCAGAGGTCGTCCGGCACGGAGAAAAAGTTGAACGGCGTCCGGGACTGCGGGCACACGGGGCCGACCTTGGTGCCGTCGATCTGGGCGCCGTTCCAGTCGTTCTTGAGAACCGGCTTTTCGAACTTGCCGGGAATGTCGGCGTATCGAATGTTGAGAAACTGCTCGACCGAGCCGTTCTGAACGGTGTTGCCGGTGATGGACGCGTTGAGCGAGGGGAGTTCGAGCGTCATTGTGGGTGGTGGTGTCGGATGGAGAAGAAGACAACTCTTTCAGTCTTTATTTTCTGTATCCTTATTTCACTCTGGTTCGGTGTCATGCAGCGTGCATATGCATGGCCTGCATGCGTGTGGGGTGCATGTGGATTATTCAGAAATTTCGAAGGTGACGGTTTTGGTGGTTGTAGATGTGGTAGAGAATTTTTAAGACAGTCAATAGGTTCCTGTCACTTCGGAGACTTAGCATAATGTTTTGTCTTCTCTCTAGCACCTATACTCGGCAAGTTGGGCACTTTTTAAATATTTCTCTCGGCTAATATTTATAGTTGTGCATCTGACGGAGAAAGAAGTTGAGGTTTCACTCGGAAGAGGTAAATCGGCACTTTTCTAGATCTTGAATACTTTAGGATGTTCCAAGCACCGCTCATATTGCGATTGCGTTCTTTCAGAAAGAATATCGGTCTTTCTGTGGTACTTTTACTACTTCTACATCCTTCAACTGTTCGATCCGTCACTTAACTACCCACAACTTCATTGATATTGATCCGATTGAAATGGAAATTTTATCAGTCTACTAAGCTGAGATGTAGCTACTCCTCTGGATTGCGCTAACAGATTTTTTAGCGCCTCAATCACGAGTTGTACCATTATCTTCGTTAAATGTAAAAATAAAGTTCATGAGTAATCACAATCGAAGATAGCGTGAAAAAAAGACTTGCTCTGGAACCAGACACATGAGACTCCAGGAAAACACTTGCCCCAATGACATTACCCTGCCACATCCCCTAACCCCATCCACAACCCTAACCCTACAATTACCACC
The DNA here is from genome assembly GCA_900519015.1 of Yarrowia osloensis. Classification (NCBI taxonomy): domain Eukaryota; kingdom Fungi; phylum Ascomycota; class Dipodascomycetes; order Dipodascales; genus Yarrowia; species Yarrowia osloensis. The sequence continues at coordinate 2,284,672 of ULGU01000001.1, forward strand.
TCCCTAACCCCAGTTTACTACCTCGGCTCATCTCTACCCCACACAAATACAGTTTGCCGAAAAACCGTTAAAGCCGATGCGTCAGGGTTAGGGCATAAGAGAGTGAAGAGCGATTCCGGGGACATTTCGGAGGCGGTGAGAGTGCGTAAAGTCATGTGACATCAAACGAATTTCGGGGTGCTCGTCACGTGAAACAAGACAGTCCGGTCACGTGACATGTCATGTGATTTTTGAAGCGTGTGCTAATAATTCGGGCACACTAAAGCACGCCAAAGTCACGTGACTGGAACTATTGAGGTCCCTGATTGCTGGATCGAGTTCTGAGTGGGCAAAATCGGGTCACGTGACTTTCTGGAAGTGGAGTATCTCTCAAAATGCCAGTCAATTTGAGATGCGTGTTGCTGATAGTGAAGGAAGGTCTCAAATTCGACGTAGAAGAATTGAGGAGTGTTAGAAAGTTGATAAATGACATGTGAGTGTGAAGGAGTTGTGCAGAATCAATTGTGAAGTCATTTGGACCTGATCTGGGCAACTTCATGAGTTTTTTGATGACAGTGAAGATTCTTTCTGGGAGATGCAATCTACGTCTTGACGTTCCGAAAGTATGTGAAGATACAGAAGCAGGCACAAGAAGCAGTTGTCTGAAGTCTCTGAGAAACAATCTCCGTTTAATCACAAGTAATGCTCTTTATTGCTATCAAGCACAGTCAAGTGGCTTAAATCATAGGTCTCAGTGCTGTGTCATATTATTGACAAGTGACAAGCCCTCTTGACGGCTCTGAGGGATTACCCTGTTTGTCAGCTACTTACAAGATTTCGGGGCCACAAGACTGGTGTCGGGGGTTACTACGCTGATGTTGGGGGTTACATGTCAGATGTAATGGGGTGTGTGCCAGAGTGACATGAGCTGTGTGGTGGGATTACAAGGTCTGTGTGATGACCACAAGAGCTGTGTGATGACCACAAGAGCTGTGTAATGGGACCACAGAGCTGCTGTAACGGGACCACAAGAGCTGTGTAATGGGACCACAAAGACCATGTAGTGGCCGAATCCTCTCACACGAAAGTTTGTGCGGTAAACTCAGACTTGTCAATGTCATGTGACGAAGAAATACAAGCCTGGTTTTAGGTGTCATTGTGATTCTTATCAATCGTATCTCTCTTGGCGTGCATAGATAAGAAACTAGGTTTGTGCCTGTGACTTTGGTAGTAGGTTAAATTGTCAGTGACTGAAGGGGTGTACTAAGTGAGAGACAGAGAATCGGGCTCTGTTTTTGTTATTTGACTCAGACATTTGTGGCGGTATTTCTGGCGGATTGAGAAGGAACGGAATTTTCAACATTTTATTTTTTTTTTTAAAAAAAAAAAGAGCAGCGACTAAGCCAGAGGCAAGGAGTCGACTAGAAGTACTTTGTAGTCTGAGATCAGGGGCGTTGACTGAATGTGTTTCTTTATTTATCATATTGCTCCTAGTCTTTTAAACTATTCGTTCTTGAAGACTTGCAATTTTCTTGAGATGGAATAAAAGCAGTCAAGTCTTCAGAGCGGCTGATAATTTGCTCGCAATTAGTCTAATTTTACAGTCACGTGATTAGAAGCCCTCGTTGACAATTCTGTCATTGCACTTGCTCAATGTAAAGATCTTGATGAGCACTCTACAGAGACGACTGCTGTCAAATCCCCGAAGAAATCTACTACGTAATGTGTCGGTCGCCACGTGACCGATCGGTCGTTACGTAATCTGGACACGTGACCAGTTGGACGTCACGTGATGTGGTCAGGGTTGTGGAAAACTCACAACTCGGACAACGCGCAACATTGTGTCCACAGCTAGTTTAGTCAGCATTGTCCAAGTTCTCGTTGGTTCACCCACGTGACTCACGTGACCTTCTGAATCAGCAGAAACGGATTACTCATTGCCGAAAGAATGTGACACTGGTAGATGTATGCATTTCGAGCCACTTAATACGAGTGCAACATCAGAGCTATGTGTTATAGTAAGTCCAACAGCCGTGTCGTTGATGTTACATCCCGAATGCGGCTGTTGTCGGCGATCGATCAGGGGTATGTTGTGAAGTACATTTCAGAAATCTCGACAATTGTACAGTACATACTATTGTTGTACAGTACGAGTACGAACATCACATGCGTTCACATGTTCGGTGCATAATATCCGGTGCTCTTGCATGTCTGCATTCGATTGCATGTCGCCTACATGGAGATGCATCCACATACATTCAGGTGCATCCACATACATCCGAACATATACCGATACCGCGGTTAATCTATAACAAAAACAAAGCCAGGAGTTATTCATGGGCCAACTATTGTCAGGCCCGATGACAATGACAGGCTAGTAATGCGTCTGTGTCTATAGTCTAGTTCAGGACAAGGCCGTCTTAGTTCCGTGCATACAGGTTATGATAGCCCAGACTGCAGCTTAACTCCATTGGGACTCCGGATTAATAAAATTGCCCGATTGGGGCGGATGCTTCAAGTCTAGACGCAGCCGACGCGTCTAGGTGCAGACATGTACGCTCTTGCATGAAGATGCAGGAATACACGTATAAGACGGACAGATTCGGCCTATGCAGGTGCTCTACGGGTGGGGGCATGTACATGGGTCTGGAGCTGAAAAGCTGGGCTAATTGGATTGAAAGGGTTTGGCTGCTGCTTTTGTTTTTGTCCTCGTCTTTGTTTGTGTCTTTGGGCGGAAATGTTGATGTTTGAGACACAAAGACAACTAGAACTAGTGCTCAAATATACGATTGCTTGTACTGGATTCCAGAGTGGGGAGAGGGTCTCTTCCATTCATTGTCCGTGTTGTCGCGGTGTCTTTGTCCACTCCAGAGGAAAGATTAGGCTCTAGTATTCGAAAGTAAGTCGCAACCTTTTTATGAGTGTTAGATGGATGACATATGAGAGATTCGTGGTCTTGGCGAGAAAAAGAAATCCAAATAAATCTGAAAAATTGAGACAGAGCGCCCAGCAGTCTTAATTAACCAGTGCAAGCTCTCTAGTTTTTTTCATTTTTTTTTCCTCATTTTCCCCCTCAATCCCTCCTGTCTCTCTCAATCTACAAGGTTGGAAATGTCACACTGGTAAAGTGCCCCTCTTTGGACAACGTGTGTTAATAGAAAGGTTCTATGATGTCGCCATCTCGCGTCGAACTCCTCTCTTTGATAGTTTACGGCAACTTATCAGAGTCTTATCGAGGCGTCTGTGATCTGCCATTTTTTACTCTGTGACCCTGCAATGAAGTAGAGGCACAAGCGGAAGCTCATAGAGCTGTAAAAGAATGTTACTGTAGCCTCTATTTCTCTTCCAACTACCTGACATTAATGCTGCGATTTTTTCCCGATTTTACACTCTGGATTGTTTTTTTTTTTTTAAATTTTTGATTCCAAGGATGACAGTCTTGGAATTTAGTCCCATTCTAGATAGACGTCAAGGTGGAGAATATAAATGTGCGGGTACTCCGTGGTACTTGTATAATAGTATTGTTCCGATTGCGTAACTTTGCTGGTCTATTGACTTGTTCTTAAGCGAATACGAGTCTTTGTTAGGCGATATCGCCGGAAGAAATAACCACATGTTGGTTCTAGAATTTTTCAGGCTAATGGCAAAACTCTACACCACAGTTTGAGACTTTTCCAACCTTTCACGTTCCCTGGTTGTCCAGAAGAAGGCACTCAACCCTCTTTTCACCTTCTTTCCACACAGAACAATGGGCATCTATACGTGCACAACAATGGCTGCGGAAGATTAGCTGCGTCTGACATGTGCGGAAAGCGCATTCCTGGGCTTCTGTCTTGTGACCTTTAGTACATACTGAGTTCCATGCAGGAATACGACAAGACATGTCCCTGAGTCAGATTGAAGCTTGACGACTGACCTGGGCCACTTGAGCCTACCATCTCAGCTCTTGTGGCTTGACATTGAGAGCAGCGCCGCACCCCCAGTACTGTAGGCCTGTTGTTCCTCCTGACACACGTCACTAGTAGTCTTGAAGAAAGACGATCCCGATGCAGTTCTTGGCACCCCAAACTCACCCTCCGACGCGAGGCACACGTATACCTGCATCGTACCAAGACTTGTCTGCAATACAACCCTGTCGCGAGCTATGAACGGCGTTGATCTGCAATGAGCTCGGCAGTATTGCAGCTATTGGTCAGCTGTAGGCATTCCCCGTGGGCTTGTCTTGTGTCACTTACCGATGTGTGGTCGTCGTCTAGGCTGTCCCTAGCCTACCTACTCGTAGTCTGTGTTCCACCACCTTAAATCACCCGGACTCAAGCTCCATATATATCTTCCACCTCATCACCGTATATTAGGCTCACATGATATATTTAAAGCTCACATGACCACCCTTGTTAACATTCCATCTTGCCAAGTCTTTTCTATACGGACTACCCCGCAATGTCAAAATTCCGTCTTTACCAAACCACCTGCATTAATTGGTTCACATTGGGCCGTCCACAGGTAATGTCAAAATTCCGTCTTTACCAAATCCACCTGCATTAATTGGTTTGATTTACCAAAACCTTCAATTGGATCGATTTACCAAAACCTTCAATTGGATCGATTTGCCAAAACCTTCGATTGGTTCTCAATCGGGTTGTCGTCAGGTGGGAGCTTCTCAATGTTTAAGTCGCTTCTCAATGTTTAAGTCGCTTCTCATTGTTCAAGTCGCTTCTCAATAATCAAGTCCCTAATGAATAGCTGTCTTTTGATCAATCTAAAGGTACCAGCGGAGAGCCCTCAGTTTGCTGATCACAGTCGTGTAATTTATACTGCATTTGCACCCTTTCCGGGTCTGGTGGAGCTGACGTCATCTCTGCACCGATCTGTGTCATAACAAGCTTCTGACACTGCTCTCGAAGTGGTCTCTGGTGAGTGCAGTGGCGGTTTGGGTGTTTATCGTCAGATTAACCCCGAATATTCTAGGTAAACATTCCACCGCGGATGACGACAAATTGTGTGGGTTCATCTGCTTCATAAAACTACAATGGTTGAGCTGTGGCCATACAAAAAGTCACGAGAGCACCGGAAGTGTATTCAGTAACTACGGTCATCGAGTACTCCGTACTTTTACTATTCAATGGCTCATCTCCATGTCTCAGTGTATTAAACTATCGCATCGTATTCCCTGCATGTCATGTGCATGAAGACGCAGGTGAGGATGGACTCTTTGAGACACAGACGGAATTGGGGCCACGTTTCGGAAATTAGGACCACGTTTCCTTTGGACCATTCTACACCAGATGAAACAGACAGACGAAGCTCACACGGCAACACAGACAGACGGAGCTCAGCCGGCAACACAAACAGACACAGACAGACACGGACAGACACAGACAGACGGACACAGACGGAATCACGATACACCAGATCGTCGTCTCTCGGACCGAACACAAGTGAGTCACTCGAATGCCAACTGATACAACCACGTTACCAACAGCAGTTTTCACTGGAGAGTGCTACGTGGGCATTGCCATAACCCAGTCAACTCTCTGACCACGTCACCATCCCATTCGCTCCTTCCACAGCTCGTTTCTGGGGCTCTACACACCTCAACAGAATTGTAACACGAGCTATGTTGCGGGTGGCACATGTGGCGAGTGACACAGATGGATCTCACGCACACCATGTGACTTGCCACGTCACACCTCACCAGGAACCCGCTGACACTACGACACAGACGCCAGACTACGCAGCCTACCATGGGTGCGACTCATATCGCGACACCCACTCACTAACCCCCGTCACAATCCCAGTGACACAAAACTGAAGCAGATTGCCATGCCGCGGGCTCCGTACGGTCCCCTACTCACAGCAATGATGTGGAAGTGAGCAGACCGACACACGCAGAAGACTTGGTCCGGCTGTTTGTGTCTCAAGGTCTGTGACGTGTTACAGGGGGTGAAGACGGAAAGGGGAGTGAGGGTCCGAGTCGAGTTTGAACTTCAGCCACCTTCCACCCTTCACCATGGCTGCTCTCTACACTAGACCATGGTCTAGTGAACGAGCCGAAGGCGAGTTCACAGATCGATAGGAGTGAAAGAACCGAAGGCGAGTTCACGGACCCTTAGTAAGCTAACGAGCCAGAGGCGAGTGAGCTTACGAGGATCTACTTGGCCTATTGGAAGTATTGGCACTCTGCTAATCACTCCACGCTGATGTTCTCCTTTCATGGTCTCCGTTCCTTCGTGGTATCAGTTCATTCGCAGTCTCAGTTCAATCATGGTCTCCGTTTTTCCGTGATCCCCCTTCTCATCAACGTCATCCCTCGTCGGACTCTCATGCTCCGGCTACATCCACTCCCATCTACTGTCTGGACGACTTCTGGCCATCAGTTGAGCTCCTTCTGGCAGACTCAATTCTCCGCCTCTAGACTTCACTGAGACTCAATTGCACAGCCGCGACCCTCATCTTGCTCCACAGTCTCCACAAAGCAAATTGTCCGCAATCCTCTGTCACTCTACACCCTTCTGCCGCTCTACACCGTTCTGCATCTCCCCCCTCATCCCCACACCACCGGTTTCTCATCTCACCGTCTACGTCACTCATTTCATGGTTCCATTTTGGTATGTGGCTGCTGGTGTCTCGCTTCTGCTCGGCAGCCAGCTTGCAGGCCATTCACACGCTCTTCGCTCGCGTCGCTCATGGCCCACTCGCCCTATGTACATCTTACTTTGACAGAGGCTTTCGGGTCTGTCGGGCCTGCTTGAACATGTCAACGACCGAGTTCTGGTTTCGCAGCACGCCGCCAAACAGCACGTACTCGGAAACGTCCACCTTGGCGTCCCGCAGCGTGTTGAAAAACTTGACGGCGCTCCAGCCGGCAGTCTTCTGGTTGAAGAAGCCCCGGGCCATGGGTGCGTGGCCCTCCTTCATCTGCTGGTAGCACTGCACGGCGTACAGGTGGTCGGCCAGGGTGGCCTTCTTGGCAATGAGATCGCCCTGCTGGCCGTCCAGCTTGACCTGGCCCCACGAGTGCTTCCACACGCCCTGGGGGGTCTGAATGGGCTGGAACTCCTTGTCCTGGTAAAAGTGCCGGGCCGACAGAATCTTGTGTCGCAGTTTCCAGCCAAACACGCCAATCTCCTTGATTCGCAGAGGCGTGTCCTTGGTGAGGTATGCGTCGAGACCGCCCTCCCGTCGGATGGTGGACATGACTCGGGGCACGGTTGTGATTCGCACGTTCTTGCCGAGCGCCTCGCTGGGCAGCGTTGTCTTCTGGGCGTTGGGCTTCCACTTTCGCAGCGTCTTGTTCTTGAACTCGGACGATCGGTAGCCGTTGCCGAGGGTTCGGCCGCCAAACAGCGCCCGGTCGCCTCGCTTGAACACAAACGACTCGCCGTAGGGGTAGGGAGGGTACTTGGGCTTGGAGAGAGGCATGACGACCTTGAAGTCGGTCTTCTTGTCGCCCACGGCAGGCTGGTTGCGGGGGTTGAGGTACAGGTCCTGGTTGAAGGCCTTTCGCCGGGTGATGTGTCTGTAGGTTCGGGTGGCGCACGCGGCGGAGGAGCTGAACGCCCGCGAGCCAGACACGCTGAGCTCGGCCAGGTGGGATGTCAGAGACAGCATGGTGTGTGGTGGGGAGATGATCTGTGCTGTGGAGTTGGTGATATTTGAAAATTTCACCAGTGCAGGGATTGTGTGTTCGATCCTTGGGTGGGTACAGTGACGGCCGAGTTTATTTAGAGTTTGTAGTGGTGGGGTGGTGGGGTGGTGGGTTCGAGTTTAGGGTGGGTAATTTTGGAAGGGGTTGGTGACGTGTGGTGCACGACAGTGGAGATCCGGTGGTAGTAGACATTGTAGTTCTGTGGTGATTGTAGTGGTACGACGATGGTATTCGAGATTTCACAGTGGGGCTTAAGAATTGAGGCTAATTACTTGACATTTTCTCAACTACAGATTGGGAACTACCTAATTTACTGGGACACATCACATTAACTATTCGAGGCTAGATCCAAAGTATCGAAAAGCAGCTCCAAGGCTTCTGTTGCCGTGAAAGTTCCGCAGAATGCTTTCAACTCTGTTCTTTCTTGTGGCTTCAGCTTGTACTTGGACACCATGTTTTTTGCGAGCGTGGTTCTCAACTCCTTGTTGTCCACCTGCAGAGCTGTTCGCCAGCCGGAAACAGTGTCTTCGAGAGAAGTGGAGCCGATTGGGTATTTGATAATTTCCTGCTCAGCGGCTATCGACAGTTCAGGCAGTTGGTACAGTTCTCCGAGTAACATGAGGCCTGTCAGTTGAGCGAAATCCGCCTTGACGGATTCACCGTAGATGTAAGATACCAGGTTTTGAACCCATTCAACGGGGTAGTCAAGCTGAAGCACTTTGCTGGACTTTTCTAGACAATCGTTCTCCATCATTGACTTGAAATAGGGCCAATAAGTGTTGAGAACCAGGGAGTGGGCTGGAATGTCGGTTTCCTCGGCTTTGATGACCATGTCACAACTGGAAACGTCTTGTCGCATTTTGCTGACGTCATGGGAGGCCTTGAGCTGGGCCAGGTGAGGGTTTGGATGTGTGCTTTCGTTCTGGGGTTCGCTGTCGTGACTGTTGTCGGACACAAGCTGTCTTGAAAGGCCAAGAACAAGAGAATAATCCGATAGGTTATAGATGAAGGATTCTTTCTGAGACACAGACGTGTCTGTCATAATCAGTTCAAGCACAACAAAGTGGCCTACTTTCTGATAGGTCCAGCTTGTTGGCACTGTCTTTGAGTTCCGTCGAATTGTTCTTCGCACGTGCTCACCGTTTGATCCTACCACCATCACGCGAAGCACGTATTTGTCCGTATCCGCATAGAGCTGTCGTGAATCGTCGAGATCCATGGCCAGTTCCTCACCGTTGACAGTCCTCGACATTTTGGCGTACCGTAGTTTTGAGTGACAATGTTGCTCAGCTCTATCCAGACGTCTGTACTAGTTAGGTAGCCAATTAAGGTTCGTTGATAAGGCTCATCGAGAGACGTATTGAAACGTTATGCTTCGACACTCAGTCGAACTGACAAGTACGTAGGTACAGTACCGGTATGTACTGTAGCCAAAACTAAGGCAGCAGTCGAGACTTGGTGTGGGAGATTCCAGACTCGATAGATGTTTCACTCATTTCTACATCATTGCAATCAACTAAAATATTATCAATTCCGTCTATATCCTGGGGTGAGACAGGGCAGAGTTCCAGAGCAGAACTGTGGGCTCTTAGTTCGAGCTCCCCATTAGATTATGATCCTGACTGCCACAGCTGCTCTCGATATGGGTTACAGGTCCGCTCCATCACTCGCTGCTCTCGTGATTTGAGCTCAGTGGAAAAACCAGAGCCTCGAAAAGCAGCTCGAGAGCCTCGTTGACCGACAAGTGGAAAGCCTCCTCTAGCTCACTTTTAGCTGGAGCCTTGCTCTTGCACCCGATCAGGATGACCCAGGAACGAGCCCTTTTCACATGCTCGTTGTTCACTTGCTGCGCCCTCTGCCAGCCAGTAGCCAGGTCTTTGATGGGAACATGATAGATGCGGTCAAAGTTGCAAATCTCAAAGTATCTTCCCGGTCGCCCAGAGTCATGAGTCCCGTGAGCTCGTCAAAGGTCAAAGTTTCTCCATACAAGTATGACACCAGATTCTGGATCCAGACAGCAGGATAGTCGAGAGTGAGAATTTTGTCCTTTTTTTTTTTTTTTTTTTTTTTTTTTTTTTTCAATCAGTCCGTCTCCAACAAAGTCCTAAAGTACGGCCAGTACGTCTTCAGCACAAGACTGTGCACTGGTATGTCAATGTGCTCAGCTCTGATGACAAAGTCACAACTGGCAACGTCTTCCCTCATTTTGGTGACATTGTGAAGAGCTTGCAGAGTTATCGTCATTTCTGTCGTCGGGCTCTTCTCGGACGTGATTAGTGAAGAATCAGTTTTGAAGTGAGAAGGGGCCCCAAACTCCACAACAAACCCGGAAACATCAATTGTGAGACGTTCAGTCAGAAGAGCATCTCGTACTTCGACGTAGACTTTGTCTCCTTGCTGCTGATAAACCCAAGACAAGGCTGGGCAGTCCGAGCTGCGAAGAAGAGTTCTTTGGAGATTAAACTGGCTCCAGTTGACGACAAGAACGTATCCGTTTGTGGTGAGAAGCAGGTCGTGGCCGACTGCCAGACATGATTGTAGTGAGTATGCTAGCGTGGGTGGCGAGGGTATTTGTAGACGGATACACTGGCTACCGGTAGCGTTCACTGGCTAGCTTGCTCTAGGCGGTCTGGAGCTGCTAGTGCTACAAGGCAAGTACTAAAACAATATACACCATTGCAACCAACTGAAATAATATACACCACTGCAATCAACTAAAATATTATCAACTCCGTCTATATCTTGGGGTGAGAAAGGGCGGCTTGTCACGAGTTGCAGCGATGTACATAAAAACGCTTTACGATATTGTTAGAGAGACAAAAGGGACAGTCGATGACCCCTTCAGGATAAAGTCTTGGTATTGCTAAAGACACAAAAGGGACAATTGAATGTGCATTAAACCTCTTTATCGTTCCATCGAAATGTGCATTAACCTCTTTGTCGTTGCATCGAAATGTGCAACGACAAAGAGATAAGAGACAGTCATAAAACCGTAAAGTGGTAAAAGGGACTGTCAGAAAACCTCCTTACGTATCGGTAAAGAGATAAAAGAGACAATTGAAGTGTATAACCAAAGGAGACTAAAATACATGTATCCATCATTGCTACTTGTACCCTGTGGTTACCGGTGGCTACAGTACAGTGAGTTCGGTGAATTGGCAATGAAGTTTTCAGGTGTTCTATGGGCCCTGAGCCCACAAATTGCTATGATGACAGCTGAAAAAAATCATAAACTCCGATTCGGACGACTCTTCTGCTTCCTACGATGATACTGTATTGTCTTCCTGTAATACTAATATTTGCTGATATGGCTGGTTTTGTTGCCCAAAAGTTCTTTGCCAATTCACATTCCTGACTGTACCTGAGGCTCGGTTGGTCTGCATAACCGAGCAGTCGTGTCGAGTTGAAGGGACGAGAAGTAACAATAAACAGTAAAAAACAGTACCAATTGAAAGCCACAAATCAGCTGATTGCAACCGTCAACTTTTTATTCCATCGTCACAATCCTGAGGCGTAGCATACAATTCCAAGGCGTAGCCGAGGGGTTGTACCGAGTAAGAGTAGTCAATCCTGTTGTCACCTGTTACCGGCTCACCTGCGCAGTACAAGTACGGTGCAATTCCAATACGAGATGTGCGTTTTCCCTCTCATCTCGTATACGGCTGCCAAGATAATACAATCCTGAGGCATAGCCGAGGGATTATCCACTGAGTAGAAGACGTGAACCACCCTCACTCTACACCAAGTATTTTAGAAGATTAGCCAATCCAACTCCCCAGAATCGGCTACGTACTTTTTTACTCGGTGTCCTGAGGCGTAGCAATTCTGGTCGGTGTACAATAAAGCGTAACCAATTCTGGTCGGTGTACAATCCCTCGGCTACGCCTCTGGATTGTTTGCCACCCGGTTGCTTCCAATAAAAGTGTACATTTATCGTCTTTAGCTGGAGGTGTACATACGTACATACTGTACGGTACACTGGTGACAAGTCGACTGAGTGAAACTGGTGACAAGTCGACTGGGTGGTCTATGTTGAAACGGGTCAGAGGTAGACGGTACCTATATCACCTGAAAGCCCTTGACTCCAGCAATACAGCCATCCAGTTTAAATCTCTGTGGCTACTCTGTACATTGAAAATACTCGGTGTACAATCCCTCGGCCACGCCTCGGAATTGTCCCAGCTCCACTCGCAACACGCCAAGTGTCTTGTAGTGCTACAAACGCAACCAACTAAAATTATATTAACCGTCTATTCAGCCATAATGAGAGCGTAGCCATAATGAGAGCGTAGCTCGAGTTATGGCTTGAGCTTTCGAATCCAAAGCCACAGCCACAACCACAACTCGAGCCGCTCTGGCTGTGGCTCGAGCTTTCGAATCCAGAGCCACAGAATGGATCCAACTCCTGAACACAGCCAAAACTCGAGCTGCTCTGGCTATGGCTTGAGCTCTCAACTCCACAGCCTCAGCCACAGCTCGAGCTGCTACGGCTTGGGGTTATGACCCCTGACACAGCCACAACTCGAGCTACGCTCTCGTCATGGCTTATAGGTCCGCTCCATCACTCGCTACATCACTCGCTTCGCTCTTGATGCTCGCTCGTAATGTCGCTCAGTGTTGCGGCCCAATCTTCAACCCCCGACCATTCTTTTTCGGCTGATTAACACTCATTGGCGCCGTGGCATACGACTTTCCCGCTCCACCCGCCAACAACGGAGTATTCACTCCCGCCTCCTGCCGCAAAACATCAGTCCTGCTCTTCGGTTTCGGCTTAGTCACCACGACCGGCGCCCGCTCCTCGTCCGGCTCACGTGACTTGCCCAGAAACACCCACAGCAGACAACTGAGAATGGCGAAAAACGCCACGAGCCCGATAATGATGCCGATGAAAATCGCCACGGGCGTCCGCAGATGGTCATGTGACGGGAACCACGGATTGTCGGGAATGATCCACGACGGAGAAAGCGGCCGGTCAATGGCAAAAACACTGGCATTGTTGGACGCAATGCCGCGGTTGAGAATCCGAGCCTCTCGATCGATTCCCTGGTAAATGGAGACCATGAGCAAAGTCTCGGAAAACTTTTTCGCCACCAGAGAAACCCCGCTTTTCAGCGTCGACGCAGATCCTCCACTGGAAAGAGTATTGTTCTGGATCACGTGAAGCTTCATGTAATCGCCGAGATCGGGAGAATGGACGGAAATGTTCTCGGCGGTCATGGAGTCTTCGGAGGGCACCAGAAACGAGTACCCCAGAGCAGGATCCAGAGTGTACGACAGGTTGGACACGTGCAGGAGCTCCAAAAAGTCCGAGTTGGTCGTCTCAATGAGATTCGACACCGTCACGTCCAGAGCCGACGGAATGAACACGTTTTCGACGGTGTGGACCACTCCAGAGTTGAACAAAATGTCGTATTCGAGAGTGTTGACTTTGTAGAGATTGCCTTCGACAGAAATGAAGTTTTTGTCGTGCTTGTCTTCATGGACCCACTCAATGGACACGTTCTGGGACTTGTCATAAGTGGGTAACTCAACGGTCTTCGAATCCGAGTAAAACGGATTATGGAAAATCAACGAGTCAAACAACAAAGTCAGGGCAGTCTTGTTGCTGGAAAGATACTCGGTCGTGATTCCAAGCCCGTCCCAAGCTGTAGTGGTAGGAAGAATCACCGTCCAGCCAGCGTAATTGAGAGGCAACTTCAACCGGCCAAGCTCGTTCAAATAATACAACGAGCGCGACGTGTGGAAAATGGGAGCCACCGAAGACGCCAGACCGGAGGGGGGCTCCATCTCCTCGTCAATCAAGTAAATCGACGAATTTCCAACCACAAACAAATTCGTGCCGTACTTTGGAGACGACACGATTCGGCGGTCGTTGATGACAAACTCGTCGGTGACCTCGTCATAGGACAACTTCAAGCGCTGAGACCGGTACCCGATCTTTTTCGACTTCATTTTCGTGTCCACGAGGACATGTGGCACGTGCTTGAACTGGTCACGTGACAGAATGAGCTCGGATTGGGTGAAATGGTAAGCGCCGCCTTCAGAGTATAAGCCGCTGGAGGCGGAGCTGAAATCTGATGACAGGGCGGACAGAAGTACGGCCTGCTCGTCACGTGAGAGAGAGGACGAGAGGTGGTGGTCCAAACCCCGTGACAAATCACGTGACGTCGAAATCCGGTCACGTGATAAATCACGTGACTCCAGATTTCGCTCCATCGCGCTCGGCTTCTCCATGGGCGCAAACACCGTCTGATCTCCAGCCTTGCCCTCAATCAGCTCCGACAACCCGGCCAGCCGCAGAAGAGCCACAAACCGGTCCAGACCAAGACCCTGCAGCGCCATGCGCGGCGTGAACGTGAGCAGCGCGTCACGTGACAGCAGACTGTCATAAACATGGATCAGCCCGTTCTGGCACGGAATGTTCCGCTCCAGCGGCTCCCACGTCTTGTTGACGGTCAGCAGCTCCGAAAAGGCGTAGACGGTGCCGTCCCGGGACGTGTACTGGCGCCTTCCCTCGTAGACGCCGTCACGTGACCCGTACACCAGCTCGTCGACGATAAAGTGGTCGAGAATGCGCCCGACGTCCTTGCGGCCGTCTGCGCACGTGAGGTACGCGTCCATGAGCGGCGTGAAGACGCGCATGGCGGCATTCGACGGTGCCAGCAGCGTCATGTTGCTGAGGTCGCCCAGCCGTGCTGCCTTGGCGAGCTTGGCAAAATGAGCCAGCCGAGGAATCTTGCCAATCTCCTTCTGCCACGTCGACGGCAGCGCCAGCACGCTCTCCAGGACCTGCACGAACCCGCGCTGCCGCCCCGCCTCGAGATCCGTCTCCACGACGTCGACGCCGTTGACGCTCATGGTCTCCTTTTTGTGCGAGACCCGCACGTCGACGGGCACGTGATCCAGCGCCGTGAGGAACACGTGCGAGCCGTCGGTGGTGTTCTCAAACGTCGCCGAGCCGTTGAGAATGTGGTACAGCAGCAGCTCGCGGGTGACCTGGCCGTCAAACTGCGCAAAGGCGCCGTTGTCGGGGGCCACGAGCGTGATGTTGCGCTGCGTGTTGAGGAACGGGATCAGCTCGTGGCGTTGGAGGTGGCGCAGCAGGACGGAGAACTGCCCGGTTTCCGAAAGCACGTCGACGATGGTGCGGCTTTCGGGGGGAATTTGTGCTGCGACGGAGACGAGCGTCAGCAGCAGGAGGAGGAGTGTGAGGGGGGACATCGTATGTTGTGGGGTGGATGTCGTGGGACAACAGTGTCGATGTGTGGGACAACACTGGTTGTGTGATGGGGTGACGTGGTGAATGTCGTGGGACAACAGGGACTATGTTGTGGGACGACAGGGATAATGTCGTGGGTGACGTCGGTAATGTCGTGGTTGAAGTTGGTGATGTCGTGGGTATGTCGCCGTATGTCGCGGTATGTCTCGGTGACTCAGTCGGTGTGGTGGGTATCACACAGGTGGTGTGGTGACGACAGTGCCAGTGTCGTGGGTAGAGTCGGACGATGTATGTCGTCAGAATGTCGCCAGTTCGTGCTGTTAATGACGTCTTCAATCGGCCAGCAATCGGATCACCGTTGTAGCAAATCAGCTGAGTTAGTATGTCAAATCGGAAACCAGATCAAAAGTAATAATCCAGCCAAATCAGCGCCCCTTCATCCCCCCTCACGTCCCTCCAAGCTCCTGTTGTCACTCACCAATAATCTCTGTGTTTCAACTCCAGATCGTATCTGCGTCGTATCTGTGTGACTTGCTTTTGTGTCGATGGTTTTGTGCAAGTGGCAAAAAGTGGCAGAGTCGATCTGTCAGCAGTGAGTCAGCAGCAGGCCGTATATCACGTGACCTTTAGAATGGCGCGAAATAGCTGCAAAAAAACGGCCTGAGAAAAACCGTCGCGGTTGGTGTCTGTGGAGATGTCGATAATGTCCTGGACAAGTCGTAGACGCAAGACACAGACGCATGTACCAAACCTTAAATTGAGTTTTCTCGCCCAACCTTGTTCCCTGTGATAATGCACCAAGCCGAACAGCCGTGACAGGAGGAGTGTGGTGACTCACTGGGTGTGTACAAGTAGTGAGGGACAAGTTGGGAGTTGGGAGGGAGTTGGAGGATTAGCGGTCGTATATATATTCCCGGATTCGTTTTGTGTCACTCAGTTCCAGAGCAAAGTCCGCTAATGCACAATATTATTTCGCTAGCGGATGTTAAAGAGTAAACAATGGTGAGGTTGGTGGAAAGTGGTGGTAAAAGTACAAACCAGCTACCGATGTGCTCACCAGAGTGAGAAGAATGAGCTGGATTTTTTTGCAGCTCGATTGGAGCTGTTTTACACAAGTTGGGTGGTTTTGGAATTCTCCTCTATACAGAGCTATAGATTATCTATAGAGTCCAAATAATATCTTTGAATCCGTTTCCGGTGTTCAGACAGTTGTACAGTTTGGTCTGGTTCTAGCTACGGCAAGAGATATTCACGAATTACCTTCTTGTAGAGTATGACTAAGACTGTTTTTGAGATTGACAGGAAGATGAAACAAGTGGGCGTCATGATTTTTAGAATAAAAAAGAGAAAAAAATAATCTCGATTGATAACCACAAAGGTCTGGAGTGCAGGAGAGACAGTAGTGTGGTTTAGTAGCTGGTTAATGACAGATCAGATTCCAGCTTGTACTACGAGTAGTCTAGATCAGGCACGTGTTTCGGTATGTCGTATTTTGATACCTCAGGGATCGAACTCAGACGTGGTGTTGAATTTCTCCAGGATTCGAACCCACGAGCAGTCGAACCCAGAGCTGTCAAAAATCATGAGGTGGAATCGAACTGAGGGTTATTCGCTAATAATAACTCTGCAGTATTGAATAGGTCGAAAAAATAATAATAATCTGACAAGTCAACTCTCACTTAATCTGTGCTTTCTGAATTGTGCTCCCATCTCTATGCAACTAGTTACATAATGTAGCCCTAAGCTCAACTAACACAGTCATGTAATTTTCATCCCGCCACCATTCTCACAGAACCCACAAAACCACCCCAAAACCTCCCTCACTTACCTCAACTGTAATTTCCGTTTATTACTTACCTTCTGCACTGCATGAACAAAGACCAAAGTATGTACTCCGTGCACTGCATGTGCATACATGGACAATACACACATGCAGCCTTTGCATGAGCCTCAAAATACCATACAAATTATCCCACAAGCTCATCTCCTCAGAATCACGATAATTACATCACACGAATATTCCGTGCAGGATTGGGAACATTCCAGGAACACCTGCAACACTCTTCAGATCCACCAACTGCTTACATAATCAAGGCAGTCTTCACATGAACCATTCTCGCTAATGCATATATCACACCCCCATGCAAATACCGTACAACTCTACAGTGTCCGGAAATGGGCCGAAAAATCTCGCCTCTTACTAATACAGGTCTCGCTTACTAACAATAACAATAAATTCACACAATGTACTTGACGGAACCGGGAGTAGCAGAGATTGCTAGGCGGAGAGTTACGGGGTAACGAATCGGTTCATTATAAATAGTGCATCACGTGCGGGGCACGTGATCAGACATATTCGGGAAAAATGAGGGACCACGTGGTACTCGCGCGCGACGACAAATCGAGAAAGTCAAACACAGGAACAAAAGTCACGTGACTTGTCACGTGCGTAACACAAAAGGACGAGGGGGGAAAGCGAGTGAACGCGAACAGGGGGGGGGGGGGAGTCACGTGGATTTCACGTGACCTGAGAAAAGACAAAAGATCACGCGGATTTCACGTGACCGGCGAAAAAACAGAACATCACGCGGACAAAAAAGAGATCACGTGATTGGAGAAAAGACGGGGGGCGGGGGCAGGGGAAGGTGGAATCTGGGAGGAGGGAGGAGTTTAGTCAGCAACCGCTTAGTCAGACGGTCAGGCGGTAACTGCTTAGTCAAACGATCACATGATCACTGGCGTGATCACGTGATCATTCGACCTTACCCTCAAGACCCAAAAACCACCAGAATCCCACCGCGCCAACAATGCCTCCAAGAACAAGCTTATCATTAGCGGTAAACTCGTGCTCTTCCTTTTCAGAGGAATGATGGCCAGTGAACGATCTGACCACGTGACCGGAAGCGTAGTGGATTTCCTGGGGCTGTTTGTTGTGCAGCTCGTCCTCGGCCACTGACTCAGCAACCTTGCGGTCATTAGTCAGCGCGTGGGTGCCGTACTGAGCCACCTGTCCGTAAGCGTCGGGAGAAGTGGGAATCTTGATTCTGGGCGCGTCAGCAGGAAGATCAGAATGAGGCAGTTTGCAGAAGTCAATGGTGGAGGCATCTCCCTGGGCCAGGGCGGGGGCGGATGACGTAATCAGCCGGACGCGGGTTAGGGTAGGAGAGGTGGTAGGGTTAGGGGAGCCCGGGTTAGGGCTCTGACCCAGGTTAGGGCTCTGACCACCAAGGCTAGGGCTCTGACCGGGCACAGGTCGGTTACTAATCGTGGAATAGTCATGTGTCGCCAGTCGCTCAATAAGGTCGGCCTTTCGACCGCCCAACCGCAACCCTCGTCGTCGACACTCGTCCTTCAGAGAAGCCACCTTCATGGAGGTGTACTGGGACGGGCTGGAGCACAGCAGAGGGCTAGGGTTTGTTTTCGGGGTGGATTGGTGGATTGCCCGGGCCAGGTTAGGGCCCAGGGGACTCCGGGGAAGGGTTCGTGAGATTCGCAGCATGTGGGGGGGGGTTGTTGGAGATGTGTGGTTAGGTGTAGAAGTTTGCGAGGTGAGAATTCCAGGGTAGGGGTTCTCAGGGTTGGGGTTGGTGGTGGGAGGTTAGGGCGTTGTTCGGCGCAATAATATCGAGAATATTACCGCGGGGGAGTTGGTCGGCGAGCAAAGGTCCTGGAGATGTGAAAGTCAGCTGCAAACCAATGTTTATGTTGCATGTCGGAAGGGGACGATTAAGGTTACCCTAGTTGTTGTGATTGGCCTGGAATGGGGTCCGCGGCCCTAGCCCAGATGCTGATTTGGGTAGGCTACCCTAACCCAGCTTCCCAGTCTGTAGCACTACCCTAACCAGCTGCCAAATGTAGTGGTCAGCCCTAACCGCTTGGAAAACGCGACCTAACCCTGCTTTCTCGCGCACCTCCGGTTTCCCGCCACGTGACTCAATTGAGCAACAATCACGTCTCACACGCGTCACGTGCTGTATTATGGACATACAGTGCAATTATGGGGTGACTGGATATAAGGTTTGAGTGAGAAAAAGACAGTCCTAAGGTGTTGTGAGGTTATGACTGGGCTAAAGGGGTTAGGGGAGTTCAGACTTGTCCATGTGTTCTTTTGGTTACGGTCAAAAATGTGTTTCGACGGCAACTGCTTTGGTAATCATCTGACATCCAAATAAACAGCTCAATTGCGTCAGTCACGCGATGAGCTTCAAAATGATGTATAATATAGGGGTATTACGGCACTTGGAGCCGAAATAGGGGGATATTAATGGGGTGATAATTAAGCAGAGTGGACACGGGTGGTACGATATGGAGGGTTAGGGGAGGAGGGAGAGGGAGGCACGTGACATGTCACGTGACGGTGTTGGATGGGTTATGAGGGTTGTGGATACTGACATTGGTGAAGTGGTGCCGTGACAAGAGTTGTGTGAGGGGTGACATTGGCCTTGTAAGGTGCGACATTGGTCATGTGAGGGGTGACATTTATCAAGTGTTCTATGGCTAGAGGGTCACGTGACATGATTGACTGTTTACAGAACACGGAGGACTCTTTTTACAGACCATCCCATTTAGTTGAGATTATTTCATCCCAGTGGACTGACTCTGACCAGGCTTTGTTAATAATACCACATCTCAGCAGCTGACTCATTTCAGAGTTTCAAAGTCCCTCCCAACTCATAACCTGTAGTCTTCACACTCTGTCACCACCAAAAATCGAACCCACAACCTCTCCCAGTAGACCCGTCAACTCAACATAAACTGCCTCGACATTCTTATCCCTTGTCAGTGAGACAGTGATGACGCTCTCAGAAATGAGCAAATAAATCCGGGAAAATCGTAACAATATATAAATCACGTGACTATTAGAATTGACATTTTTTTCGAATATTTCGGCTATCTCCTCCCCCCCCACACCAGCTGACAAATGCATTACGCCATCGACGCCACAAACCCAATGTCGAGTACGGTTTGTGGCCTCGACTATTGTTCAAGCATGTGTTTAATTGAACTTTGTTGCGGGGAGGGGTAGTCAAACGGGGGGGTAAATCACGTGATAAAATGCTGACAAATTGCCGATAAATTTGAGTCACGTGACAAGAATATTTCTAGTGTTTTTCCCAAATTATTCCAATTATTCCCGCGCCTCTGTCAAAACTTCCGCCAACCTCAGTCACGTGAAATGTAGTAAGACCCAGCGATGGTTGCGAAATATTTCAAATAAAGTTGACCCGGGTACCCCAGCTTACAACTCGGTTGGTCATCCGTTGAGAGCTCTCACGTGAGTAATTAATATATCTCCGTGACCGCCGATTTCACGTGACCACAGCCATATATTTTCCATTTTCCCGGCTCCATTTCTGGCCTCCTCAAAGTGAATCTAAAACTCCGATAAACTCGGTTCTGTTTTAGCAAAAACAATATTAAAACTCATTTTTCTCGGTCAATAATGATACCAGCCAGTTTTCGATAGGTTCAATCGACTCGGAATGTTGCGCTGATTCCAACGGTACCACTCAAACCCTATTCTCCCCGTCCAAACTCCCAATATGTTGAACTCTTTCTAATCCCTGAACCTTCCAAAACCATCATTCTTGCTAAGCCACAAAAAGAGATATAAGTAGTGTGGAGCCCCCGAAATGAAAGCAACCAATCTCACCATGTCTATTTCCGTGTCGACATCTCAGCTGGACCACTACAACGCTCTGCTGAGTCAGCTGGAGCCGCAGCAGATTATTCAGTGGGCGGTGCTGACTTTCCCCAACCTGTTCCAGACGACGGCGTTTGGACTGACGGGCTTGGTCAGCACAGACATGATTAGTAAGCTGGAGCAGTCACGTGGCGGCCACGCCATCGATCTCATTTTTCTCGACACTCTGTACCATTTTGACGAGACTCTGCAACTCGTGGACAAGGTGCAGGCCAAGTATCCGTCGGCGAAAATCCACAGGTTTCGACCCGAGGGCTTTGAGTCACGTGACGAGTTTGAAAAGGTGTACGGCGACTCTCTTTTCGACACCAACGACGATCTCTACGACTATTTGGTCAAAGTGGAGCCTTCTCAGCGAGCTTACAAGGAGCTGGATGTTGTTGCCGTTTTGACTGGACGACGAAAGAGTCAAGGAGATGCTCGAGGAGCTCTCAAGATTGTTGAGATTGAAGCTGAGACGAATTTGATCAAAATCAATCCTCTGGCTAATTGGTCGTTTGCTCAGGTCAAGGAGTACATTGATTTGAATGATGTTCCTTACAATTCTCTTCTTGACAAGGGTTATAGATCTGTCGGAGATTTCCATTCCACGGTTCCTGTCAAGGAGGGAGAAAATGAGCGAGCTGGACGATGGAAGGGCAAGCAGAAGACGGAGTGTGGAATTCATCAGCAGAAGAGATTTGCCCAGTTTTCGGGGGTGAATGTCAAAACGATTTAGCTGAGCTGATGAGCGGAGCGAGTCAGCGGACATATCTGATTCAGCTGAGCTACAGCGGACCTATCTGATTCAGCTGAGCTACAACGGACCCATGCTATAGCTTCGGTTTATATTTATTGCATTATTCACGATTGACGAGGGTGGTAGTAATTTTTTTGTATTTCTTTTGGATTTTTGAATAGTTTTCGAATAATATTTGAAAATGCTTTGTAATTTGACAGAAATGATACAGGCGAGTCAGCGACCTATGATATAGCTTCAGGTTTATCTTTATTGCATTTTCAACGATTACTTGAACTGTGGGAGGGTGGTAGTATTTAATATAGCATTTTTTGAGCATTGTTTTGGTTTTTCAAAAACACTTCGTAATTTGTCGTAATTAGACGGAAATGATTCAGCCGATTTCATTCGGTTTCTCAGCAATTCTTTTGAAAATGCTTCGCAATTTTTTTTTTATAATCACATAATACATCAAACTGTTGCTCAAATCGGTTGCACCAACTTTTGCTTGTTTTTTATTATAATCACATTATGCATATACGGACGTTGAGAGTCCCATAGTATGTACCCACTTGACCCCACTTGACCCCAAGCATTCGCTTCGCTCATACTTGGTGTGTTTAGAGTGGTGAATTTACAGTGTCTACGTGTCTGTTTTAGGTGGGTCGTTTTGGAGTGTCATTCAAGGTGACTAGGGAGGGGTGGACGAAGCGAGTACTTGTACAGATATAATGTGTTGGAAAATGACCCTTTTTTTTGTACGAATTCAGCCGTGCTACTGGTCACTCAAGCAGTACTCGCTAGCGCTCGTACTGCTATGAAACACTTGGCGTGTGGTGAGCAGAAAGACAAAGGAGAGGATAAGATGTGACACAAAGCAGCCAGAGGAATATAAACTGGATGGCTGGATTGCTGGAGTTTCGGGCTTGCGAATGGTCCGTTTTTTGGCCGTATTTAGTTACTCTGCCACTTCCCCCAATGTCACTCAGTCACTTGTCACCAGTGTACCGTATGTACGTATGTACATCTCCAGCTAAAGACGATAAATGTACACTTTTATTGGAAGCAACCGGGTGGCAAACAATCCTGAGGCGGAGCCGAGGGATTGTTCACCGAGCAGAAGAGTGCCTCAGAATTGTTCACCGAGCAGAAAGTAGCCGATTCTGGGGAGTTGGATTGGCTACTCTTCTAAATGACTTGGTGTGGGGTGAGGGAGGTTCACCACTTCTACCCGGTGTACAATCCTGAGGCGTAGCCGGGGAATTGTATTATCTTGGCAGCCGTATACGAGATGAGAGGGAAAACGCACATCTCGTATTTGAAAGTGCACACGTGAGCCGGAATAGTAACCCCACCCCCAGTTAAAGACGATAAATGCACACTCTTATTGGAAGCAACCGGGTGGCAAACAATGCTGAGGCGTAGCAATTCTGAGGCGTAACAATCCAGAGGCGTAGCCGAGGGATTGAACACCGAGCAGAATTGGTCACGCTTCGGAATTGTACACCGAGCAGAATTGGTTACGCTTCGGAATTGTACACCGAGCAGAATTGGCTACGCCTCAGGATGGCTACTTTTCTACCCGGTGTACAATCCCTCGGCTACGCCTCAGGATTGTGGCTCTGACTTTTCCCGCTCGAAACCCACCTCCACCTTAATACTTTGGACACTGCTAGCTCAATGAATATCCACGTCGCCAGCTAATAAAGCCCAAGGCAATAACCGTCTTGCTCTGGCGAGCATTTCAGTACCACTTTCAGCACGTCTCCGACCTCCACAAACCCATACAGACAAATGTGCTATTGCAGATAAAAACACTACAAATAAATTATCAAATAAAAATGAAATGTTAAATCACCATCTAAACGCTACGGATCAGACCAGCGCCTGCTGTTCTTTCAAGCTGTATCGCCGTCTGAATTCCCGTTGGAATGGGTCACAGAGAATGCCAACACTAACATCACCACTTTAAGGTGGAATGTCTGAGCTGAGCTGATGAGCGGAGCGAGTCAGCGGACCTATCTGGTTCAGCTGAGCTAGAGCAGACCCATGCTATAGTTTCGGGTTTATATTTATTGCATTACTAACGACTTGTAGGGTGGCTGTATTTTTTTGTATTTTTTAGCATTTCTTTTGTATTTCTTGAAAATGTTTTGTGATTTGTCGTAATTTGACAGAAAATAATGCAGTGGCGCTGGGGAGTTACAAACGGCACCGAAGAGTTCATCTTCATGCAACGAGCAAGATGGTAAACTCGGGGAGGCAATCGGAGCGTTTTTGGCAGAGTTTTGGGGAGATGTGGGGAGGGGGGGCTATTCAGGATGAAGAGTATGGTAGAAAAGTTTGCGGGAGGGGAGAAGGATTGGAGGGGTGCCAGATTGATTGATGAGTGTAAAGGACCGTTCCAATCAACTGCAGAAGTCAGTGGAGTTGTTGATGGGTGAGTTGTACAGTTGCATTTGGGTAAGTCATCCTGTGAAAACACTACAGCATTACTTTTGCAGATAAAGGGCTGTGAGGAGAAGAGCTATATAGATCGACTCGCTACGGTGCAAGGATTATTTTGATCAAGTCTGTATGACGACTGCATTTTTACTCGTCGTCATACAGACATTGACGAGTGAATTAGCACAGTAATATTCTCAGAGTTCCAAACAAGAGTCTTGCGAAGAGGTGCGAGAGATAAATACGCTTGTGGACACTCTTTGTAGTCTGAAGAGTAGATTAGTGAAGTCCATGAGTTTACCGAATCATTTTCGGTGCAGTTAAGGAGAGTAATGATTTACTAATGTGAGAATCAGTAAACCGTATAAAAGACTTGTTGGATGGATTTGAAAAAAAGTAATCAGTCTGGCAAGCGCTACAGACCTCTAAAGTCACCCCAGTCAATTTCAGAATCCCCAAGAAAGCCAGGATGAAACTATACACCTCCTATGACTGGTAAGCGTGCACTATCAAAGAGCTCACTAGAGAGAACACGACTTGCCAGAAGTGTGAGACTTGTTTGGCTTTTGATTGGAGCTGTTTACGTGAGCTTTAAAAAACCACACCATCTCTTTGGGGTCCTAGTCAGTCAGCTACTCGTATTATTCAGTCTGCCATTACCATCAGAGATGAGTAAAATTGCTAATTTCGTCAATACAAGTCCTACAGGGTTCCAAGTGGTGCCATTGTGTTCCCCGAGCTCCAGGGACTAATAAAATCTGGCTGGTTAGCTCACTGAAACCTCACATCAGTTCACGTCTACAATCTCGTATATCTTTATCTCTGTGCATTATCATGCACGAATTTCCGAGCCGCACGGATCTTAAACAGGGTGGGACACTCGATTGAGCTGATTTTTTGAGGGGGTACTGATGGCAGCATTCTGAGGTCACTCTCATTAGTTCCAGTCACGTGACTTTGCTGGAATGTGCATTTTCAGAGTATCTGGTGAGCCGCACAATTATCATTCGGTTGTTCAATGTGTCAGGACGGAAAACGCACAATTCATCCTGCATTGCATTAATTGGCTGATGAGATGGAAAACGCACATTGTTATTGGAAGCAATACGATGAGGTGATTGAACAAGCAACAATTGGACAAAGAATGGCTGGACAAAGAGGTGTTGGTGTTACAGACTTGAGGTTGAGATTGGTCCAGTTTTTGCTAGAGAGGGTCTATAAGAAGTTAAAGCACATCAGTGGAATTGGCTCGATGAGAGCTTTACAATGGTACTGTTCTTGTGTCTGTAGGAAGAGTTTTGGAAAAGTAGGACTAATCACACGAGTCGATCTGCAAGCAGTCAGGTGGGCGACTTATTGGTGTGACGCATGGGTTGTGAGGATGAATATAGTGTGCATCTTTTGTTCTGTTTTTGATTTCGTCTTTCTCTCTTCCCTCCCTCTCACACACACACGCTCTCAAGCATATGTCATGTCACAGGCAATGGTTCTTTCATTGGAACAGATCTCACAGCAACGACACAGAAACATCCATCGACACCTGGAGAGGGGTTTACACTGACACACAATTGATGCAGCTGATTCCATTGCACGTGAGTTGACGCTAACTCAAACACCTTCAAATGCTGACACAGACAGACACAGACAGACACAGACACGGTGGCGTTATTGACACAGTCGGTAGCAGCACGGACGTTACAGCAGACAAACATTGGCTGCGAGATAAGTGATGTATTGTCTATGAGTGGACTTCCACGGTCTAAAGCCCGGTAGTGTCTCTGTTTGTGAATGGACTTACACAGGCACACTGGCGACACACTGACACAGATACAGATTCAGACACAGGCTCATGTCACCACGAGTCACATTCCTGACATCTCCCAGATTCTGCTGAGTCTGATCATGTGTAGGGTTTCTTGGTTCAGAAGTCACGGCACTGTGTCCAATCTGGCTGGCCCACAGCAGACTGCCCTCAAATCAGCCTCATCAAAGAAGCCAGTGCGTTTGGTCTCCTTGGCCAGTGTGTGTGGGTCCAGCTCATGTGTCGAGGTGACAGCGCTGGAGTCTCCACTCCACTGCAGATCTGGTTCTAGTCCCGTCAGTTTACAGGCACGACAGTCTCACTGCAGCCTGCCTTGGTTGCCACATACTCAGGCTCAGAGGTTGTGTTCGGGTTATACTAGGGCTCTGTCATCACTCAGGCTCGTCTCCTGACCCAGAGGTGAGTAGTACCAGGTACTTGGGCGTGATGCTTCAGAAGGCGCCTGCTCTATGTCTGTGACAGAATGTCCAACCTCCGAGAACGCTCTGAGCTCCAGTGGAAGGAATCGAATAACTGATCAAGCTCGTTTTGTTGACAGCAAGATTGTTTTGTTGACTGGGTTCGTTAATACCTGGACTTTGTTGAGACAACGTGGAAGAGTTTGCTCAAGCTCAACCAAAGTGTCAAGTACCTATTGTCACTGAGCTTTGAACATTAATTGTCGACGGATCAGCACGTGGTGCACCACTGACCCCCCTCCACTCATAACCTCTCCCTTTCACATGCCTCAGCTCGCCAATCCACGTGATCCATCTCGCATTTCTCTTTGTCGTCTGCCACCTCGGCTGGACGCTCCCTTTCCCGTCACAACGGCTCCATTCCGATTCGCAGCAATTTTCGTCGTTGCTTTTTTCCACGGACTTTTCGGAGATCGACGTGGGGGTGTGTAGAGTGGTTGATAGAGACTTGGTGACGTAGGAAAATGTCATGTGACTTGAGACGTCTGAGAATAGTCATGTGACCAATTGCCCTCTCACATGGCCAATCGCTCACGTGACTCACGAGTCCAACCATGTCTTATCTCCATCTGGAACATACTTCAGTCACAGTCTATCATACAGTCTCTAATAGAGCAACCTCCAGCACGCAAAAAGAAATATATCGGGCTATCTCCTTCCTGTCAGGAATGACTCTTGAGTCGCTGAACCTAGCTCACAAAGAAAGTCTAGCAGAACGGTGTATGGTAAAAAGAAAAGACAGAGTCACAAAGAGTCAAACCATGTCTATAAAATTTAGGAAATGGAAAATAAAAACGGAAATAAAAATAAAACCATATGGTTAATGCATAATGATATGGAGCTCACAAAGACGTGCATCTGGCGATACAGAAACAATAGTGCCATCTATAGGACCCAGTTATGATCGCTTAGACTGAAGTTCAGGTACAGGCTGGATTATGCGGAGGTCCAGAATCTGTAGAAAAGTCAAACAGCATAATTAACAGTAATTAACAGTAATTAACAGTATTTAACAGCATAATAATAAAATAAAAAACACATGAGTAGCACAATCAAACAGCATCAATCTAGAGAAATTAAATAAGGAAAACGGGCTAAACTAGAAGAATCTCCGCCCGCGTGGCTTACTTTTGATATTTTTAATATTTTTATATCTTCACTATTGATTGTTCTACAGCACAGTGTTCTCAGATCCTTGTACTGCACGATGTTTGTAGAAACTCCAGGGAGAATCAGGGTAGCCGAAATTGGTCTGGGCACGTCTCTTGGCGGCTTGGCGGGATCTGGCTGTTTTTATATGCATTTGCTGGTTTTCTTTTATGCTGTCTCTTACCACGTTTACAACGTCAACAAAGTTTGTTAGACTACTTGGCACCACACTTAAGCTCACCGCTTCTGATAGCGTCACATATTGCACGTTACAGCGGATATTCCAGCAAACAAACAGCTGCGCCGTCTTCGCGGGCTCGAAATTACCATTTTGGCTTGTTCTCGTTCATTTCCAGCGCCCGACCTTATTTTGGGGCACACAACACCTATCTTCATCTAGCCTGCCACCGGGTCCAGAGCCGGTCTAAACCTCAACCTTGTGTCTCCATTGGAATCTCCGACCGCGGTTTGTCTACGGCTCAAACTTTGGAGTCTTTTCGGGCACTTTGAGATTTCGCGTTTTGGGAATATATTCGTGGACGACCGGGGGTGAGTGGTGGAGGAAAAATGACAGCTCCAGCGGACTTTTGGACGTCGAAAGGCCCTGGATCTTGTCTCACGAGAGTTTTCGCCTCCTGTTGGCACTGCTGTGGAAATACACCTTTAGAAATCCACTAGTGTCCGCAGAGTTCAATACATGCTAGTGCAAAGTGTGTGGGAAAGTGTGTGGCGTTTTAGGTGGGTTGGGGAGGGTCGGGGAGGTCAGGGAGGGTGTTTTCCTTTCTGCAGCTGTGGTGTAAAAGTGTGGTTGTGAAAAAATCGAGACTGAGCCGTCAGAGGATCATCTGGAGATTTCCAGAGATGGATGCAGTCTAAAATTGCACCAGGAAGTTCTCTCAGTCTTTGTGCATACATCTCCCAAGTCCCCGCCCACTTTTGAACCCTCTGGACAAGTCTAGGACTTTTTTCTCGAGCGCAGAACAAACTCGTTATCATCGAGTGTAGCCGTGCCAATAAAAACCCAGGAGACACTAAAAGAAACGGCTCTGTTGGGAAATGACGTGTTGTCGGAGTCTGTGTGAGTGCTGGGGCGCCTAGCCTCGTTTATACGACGATCCGCTCCCGTCAGGAATACAAAGCGTTGGAAAAAGGAATTCTACCCCGATAGTCTTGGTCTAGGAGGTTAGACCCGATTTTGCTGGTTAGACCCGTTTTTAATCTTCCAGAATAGAGCTGGCTTGCTGTTTTAAACGGGACCAAAAAATGGTGAGCTGGTATGCTGGTATGTGCTGGATTGTGCTGGATTACGTCTTGAGCTGAGGTTAGTAATCACATGGCCAAAAATACGTGGATTTGATTGGTCGATCTGAGGTGAGTCCCATGCGCTCACGGCCTGGCATCGCGGCAAACTGATCTTCAACCGCAAACCGTTGCAAGAAGTGCTGGCCGAGCTGGAGCGCTATCAATACGGGCGCATCATCGTTCCCGATGCCGGGCTGCATGCACAATATCTCTGCTTGTAAATAAACCGACTTAGGACCAAGCTATACAGTTATACTCATAATATGACGGTCGAGACAATGCAGCCTATAGAATGAGCTGCGCAAGGCTAATCGGGTTTTGGAGAGGGGGGGTGGGTTAGAGGGAGGGAAGTGTGGTCTATGAGACTGGAGAGATGAAATGACCATCTTTAGGGTGAGCTAAGGAACAATACGGAAATTATTAGTAATCAGTCTGGTGGGGGATACAGAGGTTGTATGGTTATGGGGAGTTCTTGGCTGTACTCATCGAGTCTTTGTCTCTCTGAACATATGCTTCTCTTCTTCTCACGTCTCCCACAGCCATTCTAACCCTCCCCTTCTGTCCACCTCAGATACAATTTAATATGGATCGTATTTTCCGAGTTATGGAACCTAGAGAGTTGCTTTTTTCTCTGGTTCGGGTCGTGAAACACAAGCGAGGTTTGGGCGGGTTCGGGGAGGTCGTACAGGCGGTAGTGTAGCCTGAACATGATATGAGTACAAGTGGCATGTATAGAAGACATGATATGAGTAAGTAAGTCATAAATGACACTCACAAATCAGCCCAAGTCCATTAACCGGATTTACCACGTCAATCTACACCGTTAGACTTTGTCCAGCTCTTTTTCCTTCCGTTCTAGGACTTGTAAACAGAGTCTGACGGAGTCTGGCAGTCTGACAGTAGCCTGACTGTAAAAAATAGGCTGCCAGATTCCTGACAGTGACAATACACCCAAAAGTCAGAATGAGCCTGGTCTAGAGACCCAGCAGACTCTGAATCCGTCGTAAGTTCGATCGGAGGTTCTCGTGCACTTGTGGCTCATCGTATGACTTATGAGATTCTTGTGTCAGGTTAAAATGGAAAAGTCAGGTTAAAATAATGAGAAAAGTCAGCCTAGAGAAACTAAGGGAGGGGTCAGCAAGGCCAACTAGGATAAACACTTTGGTGCAATCGTACAGTCAGTCGACTTGGAAGTTACGTTTGGGGACCAAGGAGATTTCCTAATTGGGAGCCCGAATTAGACTTTTTTACTCTGGTTTGGCGGGCAATTCACTTCGTCTCCCTCAAAAGTCCTCCAAAGTCCCAATTGGGTTGGGAGGTTTCCAAACGTAACTTCCAAGTCGACTGACTGTACGACTTTCAAACCAGTCCCATGGCTATATATCTACCTGTTATTGGTCCTTGTTTGAGACTACAAATGTTACACCGTCGTATTGTCTTAAATCGTACGATGGGTTGGACAATGAATGATACGCATTGATACGACGTTGGATAGTTGACTTCTTTTGTCTACACGTATTTTCGAGCAAACAAACGGCAAAAAACGACAAACAATGATCACAGTTTTTTGGCACAGTTGTAGTTGAATATAAACATGGAAAGTCGTCTAATGTGGGTGTCGTTGGTCTTGGAATGTTTGCCAGAGTCTGGGGAGCCCACTCGTAGTGTTCCCAGAGTTGTGTCATTCATGTGGCGGTTTCTGGACAAGTTCTAGAGAATGACAGATTACATACTTAGTCCTGTTCAGAACTTTGTTGAAAAATAGTTGAAAGAAAAATCTGCTGGGGGTCCCTATTTGATGTTCCCGAGGTGGTGGAGATATAAAACATTTACCAAAATGTAGAGCATCTTTGGCTTACCAAGTAAAATGTTACAATTGATTTCTCTTGCCACGAAAAATTTCGAGCTATAGACATCCCTAATATCTTCACTCCTCATCTCCAGTTGGAACCCACTTGACAAAGTTTCTTCAATACTTGACCCACCTCTCGTAAAACTTTAGCTCGAGCCAAAAACTCGATAGGAGGTCTGTGTGGTATAAAAACATATTGGGGGTAATTAATGGAGCTCGATTTATCCATCCTAACACTCATTTTCCCTCTCTCTAAATAAATGACATCTCCACAGACTTTTAACGGTGAGATGTTTGGACATAACAGTAAATCTACCTGTAAACGCCACAGAGGTCTGAGAGGTTCCAAAAGTTACCCAAAATATCACTACCACCTGGCTTACTAATTTCAAGCTCTCCTAATCTCATTACCAAATCTCTAGAGCTCTCACCTTGCTCCTATGAGTGCATCCTTAAAGATACACTTGACAAGATTACAAACCTATGGAGCTGATATTGCTCTCGGTTTGGGACTTTTCCTGCTCCCAGAAACACGTGACACCTCTCCTAACGAAATCTCGTTCAATATCCATGGACTTCCAAAGCTCTCCCTGAACAGCACATTCCAATCAGTTATATCAGCTTCGACAACCCCAAAGTGAACACAAACACATTCATTCTAACCGTCTCATTGCGGAGAGCTCAAAAATCAACTTCTGTAGCCTCCATCTCCTCTCTACAAGTTTTCCACCCTACATGACCTTATTCCAGAAAAAATACGGGATCTCGTACAACGTGAGCTGTAGTAACGCCAGCAGAACATGAAGTTGACCATGGTAATCCCCCTCGTTCTCCTCATCACTATGGTACTAACAACGGCTAGTTTGAGGTGCTTTTGAGTATTTGAGAATATCGCAGATTTTGGAAAATGTACGGAGCTGCAAGGACGTTTGTGGAAATGGTTGAAAATGTATCTCTCTGAGTAATTGCAGCCTTCTCATCGTGTGACCGAATCTCTTGTGTCTCTACCTACTACCCCAGCCTCTCAGTACTTCTTACAAATCAGCGTTAGTAATCATATCCCTTCTCAGTCAAACAACGTCATTTTGCATTACTCTTGCTCTACCAGGCTATCCATCACGTGACATCACCCCCCTGTATTCACGTGACTCTTATCTCTCACTACCCGCTATCTCTAGCCTATCACCATCTTCATCATAAATGCCATCTATGACTCTTATTATCAGCCCAGTAATATCACCGATGCTCGCCAAGACAAGATATGGGTCACGTGACCATCTCTGAGAGACTCCAGCTTCTTTATCTAAACACCAAGGTGTTTTTTCTTGCTACACAGATTTACACAGCCTGTGGATGGATGCCAAGATATATAAACGTCGGTAGTGTGTCTATAAACGTCGGTAGTGAGTCTATAAACGTCGGCAGCGTGTCTTGGAAAAACAGGGGGATACCCAGCATTTATTTGCTGCAGCTGGATGTATTATTGGGGAGCTGGAGTGTCAGATGATGTTAAGAGAATGGTCTAGACTTGAGGATTGATAGATTATTATAGAGGAGGTGGATAGAGGTGGGGAGTTAACAGGAATGATAAATCGGCGTAAGTGAACGTCTGGGCGGAGTTCTAGAGCTCAATTGTGTCTGGGTATGATTTTGTAGGGTTCTGTTGTTCTGGGTGGAGACTTTGGTAAATACAGTACAACTTTTGTTTGGAAGGTGGTATAAAAGTGAGAGTTGAATTGGGGTGTTTGGAGGTTGCCGTTTGATGTACTAAACAGCTTGGGGGACACTCTCCAGGCTCTGAACTCCGATACTGGGTCCTTCGTTTGGAGTGTTTTTTTTCTTTTTTTTACTGTTGTGTTTTTAGAGATATTACCTAATCTGAGCCCTGAAACTAGTCACAAAAGCTTCCTGAGATGAGCAGCTTCAATTCAAGACCATGTCTAGTCACTTGGTGACGTTTCAGTATCTCATTACCGTGGTTTGTGTGATCCACTCAGCTGAAACTACGGTACCATTCTAGCTCCTCTTGTGGTCATGTCACGTGAATGAAAATTTGCATGCCACTTCTAACAGGTCATTCAAGTTCGCAGTATAAAATTCATCTCAATATCTGTCAAAACGGCCAATCTGACGACCCCCTCAAATCCCACCCCCAGCCGTGCGGCTCGGAAATGTGTGCATAATATCCGCGGAGATAAGATTCCCTATTGAAAGAAATGCTTCATTCCTATACAACTTGTGCTAAAGATGAGGTAGACAGATGAATGTACTATTGTTGGACTCGCGGCAATCTCCCGACTCCAACGGTACCACTCTTATAGCTCCGAGATAAATACCGTGATTGGAGCTGCCCCAAGGTGAAGACTCTTGTCATATTGCACTTGTAGAAACAAACGTGGAGTTTATTAGTGGCTCAGATTGGAGCACTAATGGATGACAGAAATAGTACAGTAAAGTATCTCTTACTCTAGACTGAGCTGATATAGTGGGTTCATTCATATCAATAGGTCCATCTCATGTTGATGTATATGGGAGACTAGCGGACGATATGGTGGCTTTCCATGACGGTATTAATTGTTCTATAATGCACCCATGGTCTCATCTCTTTCATATCCTCCATTAATCGGGTGCATTTATTCTACCTTGGGCTTTAATACTGAACGCTTAACATCAACAAACTGCCAACTAACGCACTTGGGAGGTAGTACCAGAGACGTCAGCATAGCTTGCTCTTCAGTAATTCCCTTGAATTTTACTTGACCTACTGACGAAAGTGTGGCAAAAAATGGAAAAGAAAAAAAATGCAGATGAAAAAACATCCCAGTTGTCTGGTATAGGTCCAGGAGGTGACAGGAGTCAAGAATTACATTTGAGTAATGGCTCTGATCACTCTGTGTAGACTCCAGTTCAATCGGAGTACTTCTTCGTCTCTCAGATAATTGTCAATTCAGTGGTTAAACACTCCAAGAGTCGTACAGGCAGAATCCAGCAAGCACCAGTTCAGCTTTCCAGACGAAAGTGAAGTGTCCACTTGCGGTATTGACCCAGAGACAGGTTCGTTCATATACATACTTATATCCAGTAATCGCAGGCGTCATTCTTCCACCAGCTTTATATGACCCGATGAACATGCTTGTCCACCCTCCAAACAATACGGGCTGTGCATTTTCCGTCTTTACCAATACAGACTGTACGTTTTCTATCTATATCAATACGGTCTGTACACTTTCCATCTTTAGCAATACGGATTGTACATTTTCCATCTCAGGAACCAATATCTGCAAGGTACAGAGTCAGATGATCAGAGCTACGTGTATCGATTTCGTAGTCACAAAGACGGTCTCTCTCCTTACAGACTGATATTGATTCCCAGGAGCTACTCAACAAGATGTTATCACGAACATGACAAACTAACCACTCTTCAGATTACCAACCGTCTCACATTTGGTAGCGGCACCAAGTAGGAATTCGATGCGACATGTGAAGCACTGTCGTCTCCAAATGCGAGTGCTATCTACAAATGAAGCTTCATGTTGACTGGAAACAGGAGTACCTACAGTCCTACAATGACGGTAGTTGCACACTCTTTGGGCTCGATTTACCAAGTCTACAGTTCTGTCTACAGAATGTGTAGAGCGTACAAGAGCAATGAAGGAGTTGGCTCAGGGCTACTCATGTTACAGTAGTTCCTGCATGTCTAGTAATCAGTAGCTGTACAAGTACAAGATCAGCATATTTAGTATCTCATAGTGACCATGAGTTATTAGAGGTATGTCAGGTATCACAAGGCGACATGCGTCATCTCTGTTCAAGCTGACTATATAAGAGAACCGCCTCAGCACCCACCAGACGTCTCCAACTGTCTTACTAATCGCACAAGACCAATCTCTAAGAGTGTAGATTTGGCAAGATCGCTTCCAGATGTTTAGTTCACAAATTACGAGTACTTGTACCGTACTTATTTCAACAGTGCTAAAGAGAAGACTGCAACATGTGACTGTGTTCTCCGATTTGTATTCATAAATACCAGCTTCGAGCTAGGTCAGTTCGTCTTGGTACTAATGATGGTCTTATTGCACCTCTGAGGTGTCTATATCCAGATTGTTATATTGGTATTGTCGGTTTTTTTCAAATTTTGAACGTGTTTTCCATTATGCATTCGTATGGATTTGGCGGACACAACAAAACTCCCAACCAATCGCAGTTAATGCCCAAAACGCCTCGGCACGTGGAGCGGGATTTTGTGTGACAGGATTATTCGGGGCTTGGTATTAGTCATTAATTGATGTGTTATCTTTGATTTCAAGTATCCTTGATAGCTATAGCACGTCTAGATCCCCTAAAAGACACCCCCAGCAGACATTTCTCCTCAACTAAATTCAAGTAATTAGGCGAGGGAACTCCACTGTCATGCTGAGAGTCGAGATTGAGCAGAGGTGTCGAGGTAACCAGCATATAACGTGATTCCATCAATGTATACCATCTAACACAATATGTCTAAATCACCTCACTACAAATACATCCTCCTCAGTCAGAGACAGGAGCCAAGTATGTACTCGTTCTGTATGTACTGTTTACGGGCAGATATCGATGAAGATACGGGGATAAAGAATAGTCAAAATACAAAGCCAGATGGGTCCACCCGTGACCTGTATCGACTTTGGTGGTACTGAGTTCTCACATGTCCAGTCTTACTAATCGAGACCGATCTCTGAGAACAATCTATACGAGTACGGTCTGAGAAACAAATTGGCAAGGTTATTTTGGGCAACAAAATCTGTCATAACTTCAGATTTTAGTACTACAAGAAGTCGATAAATTGATGTTGTAAGAAGCAGAAGAGTCTTCCAAAACGGATGCTCTGATTTTTTCACCCCATCATCATAATATTAAATGTCCTTCAAACACCTGAAAACGACCTTGCCACTTCTGTTAACTCACTGTACTGGTAACAGTACTCGTACTTGTACTCAATCTCATGATATCAGACAAGTGAATTGTACGAGTACTGTACCTGTATGTGTAAGTACACCCCAATTGCCCTCATCTCCTCAGCCCTTGTTTCAGCTGCCCCATTTGCACTGCCATGAGGTGTTTTTGCCGTCCATCTCAAGCGTCCATCATGCTTGTTCCAGCCCGTCGTCCACGCCACGTTTTCTGCGTCGTCGCATTCTGTGCGTCCATCGGTGCATTTCTTTGTGTGATTGGATTTGTAGGATTGAATTAGTCTGAATTAAAATATCTTTGTTTGATTGAATTTGTCTGAATTAAAATCGTCTTTGTTTCATTTGTCTGATTGAAATAATCATTTCTTTGTTTGATTTAGCGAGCAAGTGAAGCGATTAAAATAATTAGAGCAAATAAAACAAACAAAATAAAATAAATAAAATAAGCAAAACAAAATAAAACAAACCAAATAAAATAAAACCCACAAAACCCACAGATAAATCACCAGTCTCTCCCCCCCCCCCCCCCTCCCCCCTCCCAACCTAATCATGCCTCGTTTTCATTTTCATTGTTTTTATCATGCACACTTTTCGCGGCTACAATGCCTTTGGCTCGCCTCTTCTTCCCCGTCAGCCGTGTGCGCGTAAGTAGTTAAACTCTTAGCGAGAGCTTAACGAATAAGCTCACTAAGACCCTAACCGAACTCTGTAGACGAAAACCCTGTTGTTGCCCTAATCGTGACAATCAGCTGAAATGAATTCACCGTCGTCTTAAGATTCACACAAGAGTCGTATAACACGGTCTTTGTGTTCGATGAATCGGTTGCATTCACATCACGTGACTCCATTGTTCTCCCCCTGCTGCTTACCCCACTCTGTCTTCTCTGCTGATAACCCCCACTCGTGTCCCCTCGTGCTAGTCCGTCTTGCTCCATATCCAGCATGCGCCCAGGACGCACGCCAAGCCTTGGCGCCGCCGTAAAAACAGCAACTTAGATTCCAGTCTGAGCCTGCCTGGCGTGCTGGCGTGCTTATCGTTGGGTCGGGGAAATCCGAGTTGTGACCATTTTTTGTCGAGAATTTGTCCAATTTGAAAATCCGAAGAATAATCGAACAGCCACGGGCCTGTTTAACCCGGTGGTCAACTCCCCAACCCCCTCCGACTTTTTTTCGTCCACTTGCGCTGT
Organism: Yarrowia osloensis; assembly: GCA_900519015.1. NCBI lineage: Eukaryota > Fungi > Ascomycota > Dipodascomycetes > Dipodascales > Yarrowia > Yarrowia osloensis. The sequence continues at coordinate 2,321,101 of ULGU01000001.1, forward strand.
TTTTCGTTACCGTCTTGTTTTTTTATTTTCCATGCCGATTCTTGTTTTTTATTTTGATTTTCTGTGATTTTCTGCAATTCTCCCAGCGCCTACCGCAACGCACTTTGCTTGTTTGTCAAGTTTACTCACATGTTTAGTCACACAAGAGGCGCCTGTCTTGTTTGCATGCACCACCTCCAAAGCCTGTGTCTATGAAGAGCCCAGGATGCTATGATGGACCCACACAGAGACTGCGCGCATCTCCGGATTGGAGGCATCGATCCTTTGCGTCCAGCATGCTTGAAGTGGCACCAAGGCGTCATCTCATGTGACCAGGAAGTCCGAAGAAAAAAAAGATGACTGGCCTGGCTTATTCATGCCAAACTCCGACACCAGCCAACCGACTCTAAGCAACCGTAACCACCGTAACCACCGTAACCTCCGCTCTAGGTTCTAATACCGTCACTCGTACTTTACTCAAACATCCAAATCCGTCAGATCATACATCTATACTATCATCCATTTTAGCTCAACGGAAACCAGGCGAGTTTGGTACCGTTGCAAAGCTCTGGGAGCGGGGGTTACGGTGCTGCCTTCAGCTAAGCGTTTCCTCTCGAACTCATCGCACTGGTGGGTGGCAAAGAATTAAACTTGTCCCAGCCCAATTGAGAAGTCCACCTTATTTCGACTGCACGTGACGTCACCGGACCGGAAATTAGACTTTTCATATGCCCAAACTTTGAGAGCACAAACAAGACGATCTCAGAGTCGCCGGAAGAGGTTGTAGAGAGATAGGGTGTTTTGTGGGGGTATTTCTGAGCCCGAAAGAGTTGATTTATTCGGTCGAATTTTTCATCTTTTTATAGATTTTCCACTTGTCAAGTAACCGGTCAACTAATTACCGCTAATTGGTTGACATCCGTTGTCGGAGATGCCAAAGTTAGCCGAGAGTAACATTTCCGACCATTGACGTAGAGTTCGGGAGAGGCTGGTTGGAACGAGCCAGAGTCGGAAAACCGGCGATACGGCTTCTGGAGACTTGGCGGCTGTTTCTGGAGATTGATAGGCGCTGTGGATACGCTACTGTACGGAGTAGACCTAAAGCAGAAGGGTGAGCTATAGACGACAAGTAGAGGACAAGTAGACAAGACAAGTTGATGACAATCTGGATACGAAACCGGTCAATGCACTGGTTTTGTTTGCGGTCTCTTATGTCTGTCCTTGTACATCTTTCAATGTCCGTCTTTGAGCACTCATCTGTTGTCCGTCATTGTACATCTCGTTGATCGTAATCGAGACGTACTCCGAGAACATACGGAATACTTTCAGACCAAGTTTGGGTTCTCATAAGGCATATACTGGATTCCTGGCAGGGCTGTAGACTCCTTGTACCCTGGTAGCCAGAATATTCCCGTCTAGACTCATCACCAGGCACAAATATTATCCGCCTTGCCGCACTTGTTTGGGTTAAGATACGCCTGAGTGAAATGCCGACGATGGGTGAAGGAGTGGTAATCGGTGAGGAACTCGTGGAGGACTGTTGACGTCCAGTAGACTCGTACTGATGACATCTAAGCGACATTGTTGACTTCAAGAGATCACCATATATCTCACCTCATAGTCACGTGACAGAAAAACCAAACCCACCAGCGTGTTCTCCGTGCTCAACAAAACCAGGAAATCAACTCTTCAGAGCTCCATCTGTCATATCAGGCTCCTACTTGACTTCCACTGTTTTTTATACTGTATCGAAGCCTTTACCTACATCCACCCGAGCAATGTCCGATGAAGTCCGATTCAAATCCGATCCAGACTCCGATTCAGACTCCCGACCCTCCTTGTCCTTGTATTGTTTATTCATTCTTATGGTGTCAACGGCACCCCATATTCCTCTACATGCCGGGGCGTAAGATGCATTTGTTTTAGCGCCGTAATGGGTTCCCGACGGGTCACGTGATGGGTGTTCGGAGCTATCCGAGTCACGTGACCAGAAAAAAAGGGACTGGCTCCATGTACACCTCCTGGCTGGACGTATAGAACGTATCCAGGCACATCTGAGACCTGGCAGCATTGTGGCGAGGCTGCGCGAATTCAGCGTCATATGGGTTTCATTTACGTCAACTTAAACTGAGCTGCTTCGGAGTTTACAAGTTGGTGGATAAGTCGGTGAATAGTAGCCCTATAGAAAATCAGAGACCAGATCTGAGCTCGTCGAGATCTACTGATTCTAGCCATTTACTCTGATCCAAAATCCATCTACTCCACCATTCGTAACACCCCCCCCTCCATGTCCCACCTGTTTCACGTGAAATATGACAAATACAACCCCAATAAGGCCGTGCCGTGATCCGCCATCAACCCCAGCCTCCACGGCGATCCCCACAGGCCCCTTTCCTTGTTCGAGGCCGCTCAAACCTCGCTAAGAAAATTCCAGCGGCTCACCAGCGACATATTTGCTTTTTCCAGGCGCAAAAGCTAATCGTCGTCTGCCGCACGTCCCAGACGCGCCCCAGAGCCGTCTGCAGCAGCGCTATACGTGGCAGCAGAGTTTGGGGTTAGTTTCGGTTGTATGACGAGGAATGATGTTAAAAGTAAGCTAGAAAACGCTACAGAGATGCTAGAAGCATGGAGACTAAAGAATTGAGCTCGTTTTGAAATTCCGCTTCGATCAGTACACTTTTTATCCATTTTGAACCCCCCTTCACCTCTCCCAACAACCCCCATCAATCGCCCCGACTGTCAACTCTCAATTCTCGAATGAAAGCCAATCGGCTATAACATGCAACGCCGACGAGTATCAAAAGTGGGTCGCATTAGACTCACCGTATTCGTTCGGATGTCGTTAAATTAACCCTTATTAGTCTCTCTGGAGTATATCACCGCGACGCAGAAGAGTTCCGGCTCACATCCGAACCGGCAGGGGTCGCAGAAACAAGGGGACTTTGCGGCCGTGATTGGCCAGATAAGCGGAATGAGACGCTCGGTTCTTTTTCCGAAACCCTGCAAATTGCTTGTTCCAGGAGGGTTTTCGGCCCGACACGGAAAACCCACCTGGACAACGCGCACGGCGGTGTGGAGACGTCCAAATTCGTATACTTGTCAATGTCGCACCGGCAAATACGGCCGTGGTCTTGGATTTCGTATAGCTGCTCTGGGCTGTTTTTGGGGGACAACGTTGAGCTGTTTAGAGCGTTTATTTGGGCTGCATATGTGGAGGTGGAGGAGTGGGTCTAGTGAAAGCTGGGGTGGAGGGTTTTTTCTGGAACGATTTTTAGCGGTTTCTGGCCGTTTCGTGAGCTAGTATATGGGCTTGTATGGTATTTTGGGGGTCGGGTTGTGATTTTATGGACCCATCTTGGATTCGCTGAAGTAAAGGGCCAAGTAATATTGAACTTTGTTGGGATGGGTGAAGTGTAGAGATGTGTCTGTAGAGTCGTCAGGAGTGGGGCGATTGGTTAGGAAATTTAACAGCAGCCTATTAAAGACTGTAGCAACACATTCACATAATCTGTAATACTCCAATTCCCCCTCAAAACCTCACACTACACATCCCATCACCTCACATATATTAAACCTTGCCTGCTGTTTACACTCCACCTTAAATTGGGCTGAGATCGTCAGAAAAACGGTGGCCTGCTACGGGAGACAGAAAAGTCGTGTCAGAATTTCACAGCTACACAAATAACCAACATAGCCACTTTACCGTGAGATCGAATTTCCAGACTTATCCGCCCACTCCTCCGTTTTTAGTCCCCCCCTAGCACCGTGCTAAATGTGATGAGGTCGATGGAAGTTTAATACGGTGGCAATAGTTTAATTTTTGCAGGAATCGTAAAGTGTTGAGGAATGTGTTGGAGGAGGTTTGGGGGGTATGGGGCGGAATCTGAGACTACGAGTCGACTCAGAAAGGCCTATTTACTGTGTATGTAAATTTTTGGCGCAATCGGGGGAGTTTTGGCGAAGCTGAAATATGAAAAACACTTGGGGGCTGGCCAGAAGGCGCAGAATTGGAGCTAGAGGGTTGGGATTTGAGCTGTGGGATAATGAAGACTGTGAGATACCACAGTAGGAAAACCACTTTAGTTGGGCTACCACGGAACGTCATATAAGGGTAGGTATGAATATGTTGTAAATGGATGATAAACTTTATTCTCGACCTTATTTCATCTGGAGATCACCAGGCTCTGGGAGTCCTTCTACAGGGTGCGATTGTGGTCAGAATCACAACCTGAAACCTGGAGTCAGTTCAGCGTAACCTGTTTACCGTGTATACAAAATTTTGGGCGATTCTGACGGAAAATGAATAGGCAACCGAAGAAAACCATGTACTTGTATAGGAGTCCACGAAGAATGTGTATGGGTTGATATGGGTTGACTGGGAACTCTGAAACCAGATGTACCAATTTCGACTCAGACAGATACTTTAGATTCATCCATGTTATCCACTTGTAATAGTGTCCAAACCTGTTGATTCACGTGACTTAGGTGTTGGTGCAACCCAAGGTAAGAGGGTGACCAACCGATCGTCTAGACCACCAACTAATGGGTTGCCAGCCAGTTTTCTTGACCACCAGAATCAATCACTCCGAGACATGTGTTTCCCTACTGTGGTAAATGATCATTTGTAACCAGAACACAATTTTAGATCCACCCACCTCTCCGAGTTTGCTCAATCTTCTGGAGTCGCAGCTTAGTTGAAGGTTCTAGTTGGGATTAGTGAGACTCAGAGTTCGGCTGGGGGTACCTATTTCGGTGTTTCAGGGGTGCCAGAGACCGGAGAAATAGCTCAGTTGGTAGGTTTTGGTCACGTTTCAAACCAAAAATGCATCATCTAGACTTTTCACCACACAAATACTCGAGATAACCAGCGTTTTGTGTCGAGTTCCTCTTTTTGTCAGTTGGGACTTTACTCAGTTTTAGACGGTGGAGCTTAGTTCGAAAACGCACCTACACAACACTTGTGAATGGACTGTAGAATATACGAAAAAAAGTGGCCGAATGCGTGGCAGAATGCGTGGCCGAATGCGTGGCCGAATGCTTAGTGAAAATTGGGCTATTGTAGTCGAAAATGCGATCTCTCCAGAATCCCCAACTTGCACTCCCAGACTACAGTATTATTCACACTCAGTCAATGTATCTGCACCTAAGGTAGAGGTGATCGTCTACACACCAACCAGTGGGTCCACCAATTAACGAGCGTAGCGAGTTGATTGGATTTTTCCATGCTCAAGTCAAATGTATCAATACAGGTCTGGGAGGAGTATTGGCAAGGTTGTTGTGGACAAAACCTGGTATAACTTCAGATTTTAGTACTACAAGAGGTCGCTATAAGTATGTCATAAGAAGAAGAAGAGTCTTGCGCATCGGAATCTATAATTATTTTCACCTATCATCATAACAAGATGTGGCCTAAATGTCCTTCAAACATCTGGAATCAACCTTGCCAATTCTGTGAACTCACTGTACCTTTATTTCACATAGAGAGGAGTGTAACCTTTGGTAAGAGGGGGACCAGATTGCAACGTCTACTACAGTACACCACCAACCAATAGGTCAGCCAGTTTCCTTGTCTCTCATTAGCCAAATCAATAGCTCCTAGACTGTAGTACTGTAAAATCCCTTAGGTCAAGAAAATAATCAACATCTTTCCATCTCAGTCATGTATCCTTATTTTATGTAGTTATGGTGTGGGAGTGGAACAACCGAAAGTGAGAGGGTGACCAAGTTATTGTCTACACCACCCCAAAATATAGACAGACCATTCGCTTCGCTCATGATCTGTCAGTTACTTGAACATTACTTGAAAGTTGCGCTGGGGGCGGGTTTTACGTGTTCCAGAGGTGTTGACGGCAAACAAAGCACGCCATTATGTAGCCAGGGACGGGTCCTTTAATCGCAGATCATGAGCGAAGCGAATGATCTGCTGATGCCTTTCAATATTTCCTGCACTGTAACGTTTTGTGTTTGTCGTTGAGTACGTTTAGACGGGGTTTTGTTGGCTTTTTTATAAACAATGCCCTATAATGTGACTATGAAAAAAAAAGGTGATACTTTTTTAAATGCATTTACCTATACGCTCATTTAATGTCTTGTAACGTTTGTTTAGTGGGTACCGGTACCCAGGTACTGTAGGTGACCAAGAGTAGTCTATACTGCAGTATGGCAATCAATGGGATGTTGTCCAACTAGGCACTATTCAGACATCTCAAGCTATCCATCTCATGTATCCTTTTATTTATATGATTTTGTTGATGAAGACAAGCTAAAGCAAGAGGCGGACGTCTACTCTACTGTATTAGAATGAAAAAAAAAAAAGATGCTTCCAGTTCTTGTTGAATAAAGTAAAACTTATATAACAAATACATTCACGACTTACATATCACTTACTGGGAGGACGTTCCGATAACCAGCCTCTGCTCTCTATGAGAGAGACTCGTCAGGAGAGGCGAGTTGACAAATTCATACACACTGGTGAATTTGTCCTCGAATGGTAATCACCCACGTTAAGGTTATTACATGCAAGTGTAACCTAAGGTCTCTAGAGGGTGACCAGATTGTAGGGTGTACACACCAACCAGGTTGTCAGCCCGTTGTGTTGATAGAAACATGAGAAAATTTCATCTCACATAATGTCTTAATGACAGACCATGAGCGAAGCGAATGGTCTGTGAAGGGTCTGTCTATTTCGCTCGTGGTCTGTCTATTTCGCTCATGGTCTGTCTATTTCGCTCATGGCCTGTCTACATTTTGGGATGGGTCCTTCAATCACAGATCATGAGCGAACATTCAGAGACGTCCTTCAATCACATTTGGACTGTTGGAGTCCCCAAGGCAATCGTCTATACTATGGCAACCAATAGGATGTTGTCCGTAGCCAAAATCAATCGCTTCTATAAGTAGACTACAATCCATCCATCTTTGTGAAATGTATCAATACCTTTCTTTTATATAATGTGATGGAGTAACCTAAGGTGACCAAGTGTCTATACTGTGGCAACCAAAGGGTCCACCAATCAGCGAGCCACTATTATAGCAACCTCAAGAAAATAGCCAGACTACAATCCATCCATTATCAAGTCAAATGTATCATTACCGGTACAGTCAGCAAGGATAATTGGCAAGGTTGTTATGGAAAACAAAACCTGTCATAACTGCAGATTTTAGTACTACAAAAAGTCGAAATAAGTATGTCATAAGAAGCAGAAGAGTCTTGAGAATCGGAATCTACAATTCTTTTCACCTATCACCATAATAAGCTGTGGCCTAAATGTCCTTCAAAACCGGGAAACTTACCTTGCCAATTCTGTCGACTTGCTGTACCTTTATTTTATATAATGTGATGTTGGGGTATAACAACCTAAAGCAAGAGGGGACCAGATTGTAAAGTCTACACTCATAACCAATGGGTTGTCAACGTTTTTTTGTCACTAGCCAATATTAATTGCTCCTACTACAGTTCCATCCATCGTTGTCAAATGTATCAATACCTTTATTTTATATAATGTGATGGAGTGACCAAAGGTGACCAAGTAATTGTCTGTACTGTGGCTCCCAAGTAATTGTCTACTGTGGCAACCAATAGGATGTTGTCCACTAATCAACCAATCACTCGCTACGCTCGTTGATTGGTTGATCAGTTCCCGAAGAATCCCTGACTCTCCAACAACAAAATAATCTGATGGACAATCGTTCTCACCTCCGTCTTGGAAGCATCCACCACCAGATCAGCATTATCAGGCACCTCGTACTCATCATCCACGCCCGTAAAGCCCTTAATCTCGCCCCGCTTGGCCGCGGCAAATCGGCCCTTTCGGTCAGTCTCCTCGCAGTACTGCAGAGGCGTGTTCACGTGCACCAGGAAAAAGTTGCCGCTCTGCTCAATGGTCTCCTTGGCCTCCTTTCGGCCGGCCTCATGGGGAGCAATGGGGGCAGCAATAACAGCAGCTCCGGCTCGAGTCAGCTCGGCAGCAACAAAGGCGATTCGCTGCACGTTCTTGTGTCGGTCTTCTCGCGAAAAGCCGAGCTCCGCAGACAGCTCCGATCGAACAGTCTCGCCGAGCAGCAGCGTGGTGGTTCGGCCAGCCTGCTGGTTCAGAGACACCTGCAGAGCCCGGCCAATGGCGTCCTTGCCGGAGTTGTAGTGGCCCGTGAGGAAGATGGTGAAGCCCTGCTTGGCTCGGGGAGGATGGGACTCTCGGAGCACCTTGACGACCTCGGGGTACGAGAACCACTCGGGAATGGGCAGGCCAAACTTGAGCCGCTTTCGCAGCTCGGTGCCGGAAATGTCCAGCGTCTTGGTGCCCTCGGGAACCTCGTCCTTGGGCATGTACTCGTCCGAGTCCGGCAGATAGGTCATCATCTGGAACGGCACCACCTCGATGCCCAGCTCGTCCTTGTACTTTTCCACGAGCTCCTGGGCGTCGTAGGGCCCGTAGAACTCCTGGCCCTTGGAGTTTTTGCCGGGGCCGGCGTGATCTCGGCCAACAATGAAATGGGTGGCTCCGTAGTTCTTTCGAATGATGGCGTGCCAAACGGCCTCTCGATCGCCGCCCATTCGCATCGCCAGCGGAAGCAGACCCAGAAGAGCCATTCCATTGGGGTACCGGGGCAACAGAGCCTGGTACACCCGCACTCGGGTGAAATGGTCAATGTCTCCGGGCTTGGTCAGACCCACCACAGGATGAATCAGCACGTTGGCCTGGCGAGATCGAGCAGCCCGCACAGTCAGCTCTCGATGAGCCCGGTGCATGGGGTTACGGGTCTGGAACGCCACCACCTTGTTCCAGCCAAGCTTGCCAAACTCCTGACGAAGCTCGGCAGGAGTGTATCGGAGTCCGACGTAGTCGTAGTGGTTCAGCTTGTTGATGGCCTGGATCTTGCCGCCCACATAAAACTCCTTGGCCGTGTCAAACAGATACTTGACGGCAGGATGCTCGGGATCGCCCCGGAACACCTTCTTGGCCTCCACGGACTTGTCGGGACGGTAAATGTCGTCGACAGTGATAATGGCAAGCGCAGAATCGTCCCGGAAATCTCGCAGAGTGTACCGACCGCCAGCCTGCAGCTTGAGCTCGTCAATCTCGGCCTGAGAAACATCCAGAGTGATGGGCATGGAAAACAGAGCGCCGTCGGCCAGACGAAGATCATGGACAACGCCATTGTAGTCCTTCTCGTTCATAAAGCCCTCGAGAGGAGAAAATCCGCCGGAAAGAATCAGCTCCAAATCACACAACTGACGCTCAGACAGGAGAATGGAGGCAAGAGTCTCAGCCTCCTTCAGAAGCTCGCCCCGAATGGGCTGATCTCGAGATAAAAGGTCCTTGAGGACACCGCCGTGGGGAGTGTTTGCCATTGTGAAAAATCGGGTGGTTGATTAGCTTTGAAAACGTCCCTGGGCTTCTTTTAAACCACCAGAAAGCCACAGAACTTAATTTCCTGACGTAATTGGTATGTGCGTGGAGCTGAGAGGGTGGGGAGGGAGAGGGAGGGACTAGTTTTTTTGTGGCGTTGGTGCTGGGGGAGTTAGACACTTTTCCGAATTTGCCCCCATTTTAAGATAACCGATAAGTCCACTTGACCAGTCACTTTTGCCCCATTTCTTTCCCCCCAATCACGTGAGATAAAGCACTACGTGACAGCGATTGCGCCACTGCAGATTACAAGGTTCAGGGTTAGGGTAGCCGTGGCAAGTGGGGCGGTCTCTGATTGGCTGGCCGTGCATCTGTGGCTTGTTTAGCCACCGAGCAGCAATCAAGGTGGGGGCGGTTAGGGTAGTGTTAGGGACGCGGGGAAAGTGGCGATTAAAACTGGGTCACGTGATGATTGAACTGCTCGGTTTTTGTGCCATTCACGTGACGGGAACACCGAATAGGAGGCGTCTGTCTGAATCCCTTCTATGACTAGCGAAACCTTATTTCGGGGGGATGAAAAACCTGATTTTCTCCACTGTGGCTGTGCCAAGAGCTTGGGTCTTGGTATCAGCGAGGATTCGTCATTTTGGCGGGGATTTGGCGATTCATTATTTTCATTTTGGGGCTGGACATACCCTTAACGACATGGATCGAGTCGTGGTGACGTCAGAGGAGTGCCAGAGATGTGACTCAGGGATTTATAGAGTTGGGCCGAGTATGTTAGGGGAGTTGGCGGAAAAGTGGAATTGTGGGGTTTGTGGGGATGGTAGAGAAAAACGGAGAGCTGGAGTGTGTTTGGGAGAACAAGGGGGGTATTTTGATATGCTGATGGTTCATTTTGAGCCACAATTGACCGAGATTGAGGGATGTATTTGGTTTAATGAACTGCGTCGGAAATGAAACTTTGACTTGAGAGAGAGCTAAAAACGTGGCTTGAAATGTGGGGATGTGGAGGATCGTGTAAGTGAGTGAGGAGGAGAGGGATTGGGGTGAATTTTCTATGGGTGGATGGGGTGAGTGAGAGGAGACTGTGGGTGAGTTTTGAGCGAGTTTGGGGTAGAAATGGAGGAGTTGAGGAGGAGTGTTGTGGAACGAGGTTTCGGGTTATAAGTGTGGCATTTATGAAGGAGAGAAGTGAAAACGACTGATTATTAATGTGCCTCGGAGAGTCGTGTGCTGACAACAATGGGGGTTGTGTGGATTGGCTGATGGCCTGAATATGATGTGTTAAGCAGGGCTTTGTATTTACTGAAGGTTCAAGTAGTATAGTGATGCACTTGGAAGCTGTCGGAAATATACTTGACCCGTCGGAAATATACTTGACAATTACTTGACTCGTCGGAAATATACTTGACAATTACTTGACTCGTTGGAAATATACTTGGCAATTACTTGACTCGTCTACGGGCAAGCTCAACTGGGGAACTCAATGAATGGGGTTAGTGGAGAGGAGAGAGTGACGAGGAAGTAATGGGGCTCAGAATGTCGATGAACTTGCAGGTGATTAGTTATGGGTCTCCAGATGATGGTACAGTTTCATTGATACCAGAAGAGTGTATTTCTGATAGTATTTTTTAGTATAATTGTGGAGACATTTACTTTTGCACTTGGAGAAGTCGCTGAAATTGAATAAAAGAGTTGTTAAGATCCAAACCACTAGTCTCAGAGTCTCCTCTATCTCTCCAGACAGTTCTTCATGGGTATCTTATAATGTATCAGTGGATAGATCGAGACGTGGAAGTTCTACTGGAGAGGGCAGAAATAAAAGAGCCAAGGGAATCGATAGCGGCCGTCTAGGATAGCCTCATTTTCAACTGCCAGTGATTTCAACGGTACAAATAGGTTCAATTCAGAAGTATAGACTTTGTAGACTGAGACATGAACTTGTAGGCTCCAAGATGGAGGTGATTTAGCACCGGAAGAGTGGAATGCAGGGTTGAGTGGTGCTTAGTTCCAGCTCTGGAGCTGAGATTAATGTTGGCGATGTTTATCGGTTGAGACACTTTCTTTATTTAGTTGACGCGTTCTCAGTGAGTTCTTCAAAGTAACAAAATGTAAAATAGGGTGGCCATCAAATCTAAACTATTGGTTGATATGTAAATAAAGTCGTTTGTGGAATGAAATGCTCTGAAATGTGGAGATTAGAACAACTGTTGAATTGTGTCAAAGCCCAGAAGAGCTCAAAACACTGAGGGTGGTTCAGATCACAAGTACAGAGTCTCTGATTGCTGTTGGCATTACTACAGGTTGAGGTTGAGCAAATGAGTTACGATTAATTCGTTCAGACATGTGCCAGAGCTGAAGGTGAGAGGCGAAAAGTGAATAGCTGTGCTTGTAGAGTCATTTTTGAAGTCTAGGGGTAGAAATTGACCTAACCAGAACGCACAGCCAGAACTGGTTATCGATAGTAGCGTGAAGAGAATGTAACTCAACTCAAGCTAACAAACTGCGAGGATCTAGATGACAGGTTTGTGGACTGACTGAAGAGGCGCTCTGCGATATACTGATTGAAAGCATCACTCTTCATTCATACAGACTTGTATCTCTTTCAAGCTTCGTACAGTAATTCTAGAGGACTGTGTTTCTACGGCGACAGTGGTAATATTAATGTAAGTAGATGCCGTTTTTCCATGAACTGACACTTTTCCGTGTTTACTCTTGGCGCACATTTTGTTCTTGGCCTGTGTACACTTGCGCGTCTACAGGATGTATAGGGCGTACAAGCTCTCTGTTACTGAGGGATGCTTGAGTTGACCTTGTCAGACTTGTTATAGAAGACTTGATGGTTTGTCAGCAGCTCCATGGACAATACTATGTGACTCTCAACGTCCGTATATAAGTTGATGCATAATGTGATTATACAAAAAAATGATACAGTAGTAATGCAGCTGACGTGAGATCATCAGGGAGACACACCCTGAGAATCTATGACACTACTATACTCACAGAAATTGTCTAGCTAATTCGAAATGACCTCTTGTGTCCATCAACATCCAGTAGTCCACTCTAGACTCGCCATGGTATTATTCCTGCTTGAGACATCTTCATCTCTCTGACTTTGACCTACTTTCAACGTCTTCACTCTGATGGGGCTCAATATCGGCGACAGAGGCCTGAAAACTATGTCAGTTAAATGGGCGAGCTCCAGAGATCATTTTTATACCCTCCTTTGCCACTTTTGCCAGGTTCTGATCCCACAGACACCCATCTTGAAAGACACCCACATACAAACAATTCATTGTACTGTAATTCGTCAATTCAGCAAATAGACACACTCCGTCAAGCCTCTCACTCTTCAAGACGATCTCCATGCCAATCAAATGCCCATCTGCATCTTCCAGCCAAGACTTTTGACCTTTCAGTCCCCGGTTCAGGAACCGGATTTTGGAGGTAGACATATGTCTTCGAGGTGTGGGTGACGGGAGACGTAAAGAGATGACAGAGACAATTTCCACGATTATCTTTGAAGACCACAACTAGCTAGAGAGTACAACTACAACTACTGGACAGTACTGACTCCACATCTCTTGAACTTGTATACTCAGTCGACAGTACTAGTCATATAGCTCCAGAGTCCGTCACTACAACCAGACCACGACTCCAAAACCATCTCATCCGACCTTGTCTCCAATACCCCTGTACTTTGAACTCCTTTTGTCCGTACCTTTACCTGGTACTTCATAACTTCACTGTAGACAAGAATGCCTACTGTACCCTTTTCTTGTACCCTCAGACATAACACGAGCAACCCAACTGCTGCCCTGACATGTTTGCATGAGCTGTACCAGGTACATCTCTTGCCAAGTCTTCGATAAGACCAGACTCGGCTCAACACAAACAATCCACCACATCCCGTTTCATCCTCCTACATATATCTCCGCCAATCTAATCTCAAAGGCTATCGTCTGTTTGTAAGTCGTAAGTCAAGTCAGAGGGGCAATTGACCCCGAATTTCAGGGTGGATATCACATGACCGCTCTACCAACTCCTCCGGTCACATGACATCTCACGTGACAAACCCTAGCCTCAGCCTCGAATTTCCCACATTGACAGCAAAACTGTTCATTTTTCAAAAAACAGCAACCTCGCCTGGAAAAACACAAACCACCTATGGTCGGACATTTCGTCAGCCGAGAGCCAAGAATCCCGAGACGTAGATCTTGCTGCCCTAACCCACAATATACTGTTTGTGTCTTTTTGAATCCACCAATTCCGCACCTTGGCAGATACGAAGAGATGTTGCCAAAAGGGTAGAACCTAACCCTGGGAGGGGGCGTGTCTGGGAGGGGCGTGTCTGGGAGGGGGCGTGCCCTATGGAGCTCTCATAACCTGTGTTTTACCGATTTTTCATTTTTTGCCGAATTCTTCTCAATTTGGAAAGTCGTACTCCGTACTCAGCACGTTGCAAGCAAGCCACAGTTAATGTATCATGTATGTATGCACATATATATTTGAGTTTTTGGGAGTGGGGGTTTGTTTTTCGAATAAATGGAGTAAGAGGAGTGAGAGGAATAAGAGGAATAAGAGGAATAAGTCGGAATTAAATGGGGAAAAAAATTGATGGGAAAAAATAGTGTGACAATTGGGCAGGAGGTAGACGGGATGGGCTGCCTTCTCATCCGGCTGAGATTGAGAGCAATACCCCTCTGACTACAGCAATCGTGAAGCCATCCCGTTCTCTCACCCCAGTCTCAACTCAGTCTACTGTCTCATAGTACGATACCGGTATTGCCTATTTTGTATTTCATATTAATATCAGCAGTGTTTGCGAGGGACGCCAAGAATTGTGCCATATTTCTGTTGCGGTGCATCGTCTTTTGATTTTCATTTCATCGATTTAGGTGTCACCACCGTGGTTGGAGTATTAAATCTTTTCTTTTGTCGTATAGTAGCCGAGGGGTGGGGAGCGGGGCGGGGGACTGGATAATGATGGAGAGAGATGGAAACGTCGGGAAACAATTGAAAAGACTCAACTGCCTCAATGTCTTGTCTGTCGACATCTCAGCTCAATGTCGACCTCCTTCTCGGTCAAAACCCGTCCCGCACGCCGACAACCCTAAGACGGCTTTTGCTCTTGAAGTGGTGAAGTTTGAGGGGTGGTGAGACCGACGATAAGTAAACATTGCCAGAGGGAGTGATTGGTGAGAGAGATGGGGCGAAAATAGAATGGAAATGAATTTTACAGATTTTTGCAAAGTCGACGGGAATCAGCCTGAACTTGTTGAGAACGCCACCAGAGGTTTGCCAAAACTCCAGTCACTCCAACCCCCCCAACTCGTCTGCTCTCCGCTCCTCTATCACATTCTGTTTATCAGATTTCTTTTCCCAGACTCGCTTATATAAACTCTCGGCTGTCTTTTCCACGCGTCGAAACAATGAAATGGATGGACATGTCTCAGGGAGTGAATCGGTGCCCGCACGGTGTCGAGTCGTGGCCGGCCACCGTTGCACCGCCAAGAGAGGCTGGATTTCAGCTGGACGCTCCGTAGCGTGGGATTCCGCCGTTTAGCGTCGGACACGATACGGCTGTGGGGGTCACTGTGGTAAAGAGGGATAGACTTGGAAGAGAGATGAATGTAAAAATAGCCGATATTGTGTCTGGCTTTGCGTTTTGGCCGGTTTAGACTTGCACCAGACCAGCTGGCGTCACGAAGCCCTCCGATCTCCAAGCTCTGACACACACGTATTCTAGATGGTACGGCTTTGCATAAGCGAGAACCTACGTGGGACAGATACTACCCTGGGTTAGGGGGAGTTGGAGAGTGGGAGGGAGAGTGGGAGGGAGAGAATGGCAAAAATCAAATCAAAAAATCAAATTATCTCGAGTTTGTATGAGTCTGTATGAGTTGAGCTCGTATTCGTCTATGCGTGGAGGGCCGTTTTGACGGGTCGATTTGAGCACTCGTCTGACAGATCATTTCTCGACCTCCATGCAATGTCCAGCCTAGATATTTCGGAAATACGGAGTTATCGGACCCTGACAGATTGCTTCGGTGCATGGATTGCATGAGTGGTGGTGGTGGCTGGGTCTTGGTAAAGAGAGAGGGAGGGAGAGAGCAGAGCGAAGGGAAGTGAAGAGACCAGGTTGTGATTTGAAGTCTGACGAAGGTGACTGATCTGAGAGCAGACGTACAACCATTCACTGGCTGTAGTTGGCCTGCTCTGACAGTCCTAATCCAGCTCACCCTCCAGCTGACCCTCCAGCTCACCCTCCAGCTGACCCTCCAGCTCACCCTGTCGTCTCCCTCAAGCTCACCCTCCCACTCCCTCCCTCCCACTTGTCTCCCTCTTGTCTCCCACTCCTCTTGTCTCCCTCCAGCTCACCCTCCGAATCAATAGCCATCCACTTTTCATTCACTAACTCCGAGCGATCCTATCCATCACCCCATAAAGGTTAGGTTGGAAAAGTTTTGATTTTCTGTCCACTTTTCATTTTCCGCCAAGTCCCTTTTTCGTTTTCGTTTCCAAAAAGCCTATTTAAATCCTGTGGGAAAGCGTCTAGGTTAGACTGGGACTGCAGGCTCTCTTTTTCATTTCGAGCTTGTACGCCGACCGTCTTTGTGTCCAGTTCAGAAGCATTCGTCTCCCAACTTAGCCCGCTCACCCAGTATATATACCTGCGCCAGCGAACGACATTGGTAGAGATCAGTGGAGAGAACACAGAGCAGATTGACCAGCTGTGACACGCACCAATACGGCTACAGACACGGACACAGACACAAACACAACGCCAACAGTTGCACAAACACTCAGACTGACACTACCAACTCAGACTGACTACTCCAGTTACTCCAGTGACACAGATACAACAGTTACTCTAGTGACACAGATACAGCAGTGACAGTGGCAGCATCGACACCAACTCAGTGACACAGACACAAACCAGTGACACTCTTGTCTTTACTCGTCACCCCCACCTCCCACACACTCACCACACCCAGGTGAGTCGACCAAGTACAACACAACCAAGTACACCAACCCCCACACCCCCCCCCACACACACACACAATGGTGGTCATCGAAGGAATCAAATACGCATGCGAACGATGCATCCGAGGACACCGAGTCTCCTCCTGCACCCACACCCAGCAGCCTCTGATCCGCATCAAGCCCAAGGGACGGCCCGCCACCCAGTGTCTGCATTGCCGTGAGGCCCGCAAAAACAAGGCGCTCCACGTCAAGTGCAAGTGCGGCTCGTCGTCCAGCAAACACGCCGCCACCTGCCCCTGCTACTCCGGCGGCGGCTGCATCTGCACCAACAAACACCCCCAGGTGCTGCCTCCGAATTCCACCACCACGGGGGCCAACGGATGCATTGTCATCAACAAGGCGGTTCTTGAGGAGGGCGGACAGCAGCACGCGACTCAGCAGCAGCAGCAGCAGCCCCATCAGCAGCACGCCCAGCCCCAGCAGGCCCAGCAGGCTCCCCCTCACAACACCTCCCCAGTCATGCACACCCCCGTGCACTCCACCAACGTGACCACACCCCCCGTGGCCACCCCGACACACTCGCACCGAGCGCTGTCGGCCACGCCGTCGCTGTCGCCCCAGCCGCAGTCGCCCCACTCGCCCGAGAGCGCGCTCAAGTCGGTCAACTTCCTCGGCCGTACCAACTCGTCGTCGTCGCTGTCGTCGCTGCACTCGGGCCGCAACAAGAACCGCGTCGAGAAGGTGCGTCCCTCGCACAACTCGCTGGGCGCAGCCACCCAGCTCGCCAACTCGCCGTCGTCGCCGTTCTACGCGGTCACGCCCCCGGCCTGGGTCGACTCCCCGACCCTCGTCCCCACCGGCGCCCTGGACGCCTCGTACCTGCAGATCCTCAACGACGACCTCTCGTCGCCGCTGCTGGACTCGGACGTGTTCTCGTCGCTGGACATGGAGCCCGTGGCGCACGCGGGCCACTCCGGCGGCATCCCCACGGGCTCGGGCTCGCGAGCCCTCGCGTCGACGGACATTAACTTTGACCGGTTCGGCTCGACGTCGCCGTCGTCGATTCTGTCGTCGTGGAACCTGTGGGGCGGTGTGGGCGGCGATGCTCCGGAGATGAGCGTGGCGCCCAACGCGTCGGCGTCCGCGTCGGCGTCCAGCATCCAGACGCCGCCCAGCAGCAACGCCACGCCGGAGTGGATCCAGGGCCAGCAGCCGTGCTCGGTGTCCCCGGCAGACGTCATGCTGCCGTTCAAGCGGGACGACCAGGAGAGCGTGTTTCTGACGGAGCCGTTGTATCTCTGACCACCGCTCTCTCACTAACCCGGCCTAGCTAGCTTCTGCATTATTTATACATACATACATGTTTTGTTTTAACCCCCCTTTGTTTCTTTTTTTCTCGTCGGGGCTTGATTCCTTTTCGAGTGACGGTCAGATCCGTTTTTCAGCATGTCCATTTCCAGCATTTCCACTTCCAGCATTTCCAGCATTGTCATTCACTAATCCACATTATTTATTCATCCGTCTTGCACCGTGATTCCATCTTCCAGCCGTAGAATGGCTTATGTAATCCACCTTTCTGAGGCGCTCTATATAGCTTTGTAATAACACTTTGGTAGTTAGTGGTAGTTACGGATTACTTTGACACGCTGGTTTTGATCGTGGTCTTCGTCTTGGTCGAGGTCTTCGTCTTGGTCTCAAAGTGCATCCCACCTAATCAAATTTGTGCAGTGCGTTGCAGTGATGCCTGAGGGCTGGAGACGTGCCGAGACACGGTCCGCGCACACAAAGCAAGCCGGAGGATGTTACAGGCGGTTACAGGCGGGTTACAGGCGGGTGTGTTGTTACAGGCAAAAGTGAGGGTCAGAGGGTCAGAGTGAGGGTCAGAGGGTGAAGTATGAGGGTGAAAACATGATGTTTGGTAACTCCATTACAACTCGGATCGTTAAACTGACTCCTTTAACGACCTCCCCCGACCGCCGCGACTCGGCCCAACGTTTTTCCAACGGTCTAGCACCTCTCCCACGTCCTACAGGTCCCACCTCGGCTTGTCTGCCTTGTCAATGTAACCGTCCCAGCACCATGCAGCGTCTGAGACTACTGTCGCGATACCAAGAGATCTGAGATGTGACCCTGGACCGAGGTCGTATAGATGCGGGCACTACGTGTTATAATTGCTTTGTCATACAGCTGTTGTATCGTACAGCTCCTTTGAATCGTACAGCTTTGTATCGTACAGGCACAGTTGTGTCACTCGACGTCAGAACACAAGACAGCTACTGTACCACCTCTCCAGTCCTCCGACAAAAAGTAAACACCTGCGGTCTCACAGCGGTCTCAGGAAGCGCCGGCCGGTGAATTTAAAACCGTGAGTCTCCGATTACTCAGAGAGAGACCATAGCTTAAAAGGCGGCGGGGTCTGTATCTCGGCAACCATCCGCGCCACACACGATCCGAGGTCACCGTTGGATCCGCCGTGCCCAGGTTGCTCGCGGGTGCGTTTTTCAGCGTCCTGGGGACATTTTCAAGTAGCACGTGCTAGGTGCAGGTGGAGGTGGTCGGGGGGGGTGGGCAGCTAGCTTCGGATATAGTGGTCCGATTTGGATTCAGAGAGTTTTACTGAGGAGCTGGGGAGGGGGCGAGACGAACGATGGTATTCCTGTCGCTCCAGCTTGTATAACCCCCCCACAGACATGTCTCTCTGTCACACCAGAACCACCGCCATCCTGCGCCCTGACGTAGCCGCAAGCACCTCGACGGGCGTTAGATGCAGCGGTGCATGGTGACCAGTGGGAATCCGTCTTTGTGACCCACTGGTACGCCTGCCTCCACACGCCTAGAGTTTGGTCCAAGGTTTGCCGCGGATACGGATCGGAGATATACTCCGACGGGGGTGTTTTGTTGGGGGTTGTTCCAGAGCTTTTATTTTGATTTTTAAAACCTGGGCCTAAAGCCCGCATTTCGGGGAATCGATTCCAGCTTTCAGAATACAAATCCGAGCATTTCTCAAGGCTGTAGGCCCCCTCCAAAAAAAAAAACCAAGCCGCACAACCTCCCTTTTCTTCCGAAGACTAGTTTGACGTGCGTCGGATCATGCACATTTTTTTCGGGTTTACGGTCCTCCGCCGAATGCTCCAGGGGCTTGACTGGGCGGTGGAAAACGGCCAAAAATGATTCGATCAACTCTCCCCACGCTTCCGCGCATTTTCCGAGTCTTCCGGTCGCAATCGGAGCTCTCCCCGTCGAGCTCTCAACAACATTAATCAAAAACTCATATCCCTGATTAGCCCAACCGTTGGCAGACAAAGCAAGACAAAAGACAAACGAGCGAGTGAGGGCTGGACACAAAGCGGACCGGGGAGCGGACAGCGCGGGCACGAGCGCGAACACGAGGCTCCCACGGTTCAGACAAAGCCGGGATCGTCTACAGACGCTGGCAGACGCTGACAGACGGCTATGACAATAGTTGTCGACGCATCATGCAGGAGAGAGCCGAGAAAGTGTCCGAGATTCGAGCTTGGTGGATTCTTGTTGATTACTAAGGAGGAGGGAAGGTCCGGGAAGGGACGTCGAGGACGGTGTACGAGTAATTCTACCGGTCCTGGTCTCTATAAGTACACACTATACTGACCTATACCCTACACCCCACCATCAACCAATCTCACCACAATGCCAACCTCTCGTAAATGTAGCAACGGAGCTTGGTAAACCTATGTCATGCCCCTTGCAGCATGTGCTTCAACTGTACTTGTAGGACTACATCTAGAGTCAGGTGGAGACTGTATAGGTACGAGTACATGCAAGTACAGTAGTATAGATTGGTTTGGAGAAGATATGGCTGTGACCTACAGTACGGTCTTCTGAGTCCTCTGAACCTCCTCAGTGATTCAGAGCCTCCAATGACTAATCAATCCTACTTCTCACCAATGTACACACAGATCCTCAAACACCACAATCTCCACCGACTCCCTTAGCCGCTTCTCTCGCTCCCCGATCCTCCTCACCCTCAAGCTCAGACTCGGAAAACAAAGTCAAGGCTCGTCAAGCAGGTGATGGTCAGATAGACTGCACGGCTTGTACTGAAAACACAGGTAAGGAGGTCTACCGGGATAGGAGCTTTTTCATTCGAGTTTTACGAGCTAAGTGAAGCAAATGATTGGCTTATATAAGCTTTTGGGAGTTTCAGATGTACAAGACAATGACAAAAACTCGAATGAAAAAGCTCCTATCCCGGTAGACCTCCTTAGTTTTCTTGCGATGTAGTACGGGGCTGGGGAGTTGGTCACGTGACTTGCGAGAAGAGAGTGACTTACGAGAAGAGATTGATCTAGTCACGTGACCTTGGGGGCTTTATCCAGTCACGTGATCCACAACACTCACGTCCCAGCACACAGTTCACACTCATGCTGTCTTAACATTACTCTGGGGATCGCCTGAAACACCCAGTCGGACCTACACCCGCTTTTGCCGATCACGTGACCCGGACCGCCGATTCGAGCCGTGTCGGAGCCCCAGACCGGCGGGAAAAAGCACAAAGTCGTAGTTGTCATAACAGCAGACTTTGTGAAGATACTTCTCTCCAGCGATGCAAGTAGCAACGGCGGCCGCTTGATGGATCGCCTGACCGGCCGCCAAAGAGGCATCTGGCTGATTTTTGTGTCTCTGGCAAGTCCGTGAAACGAGATACGGGGGCCTTTCTGCTGTACAGCCTGCGTTGGAGATGCATCTCACGGCACGCTTTCCAGAGCCGTCAATACGGTGCGTGGAAGTTCGACGGAAGCCCGGCGGCAGCGGTTGCTGATTTTGCAGAGATACCGGCGATATTCGTGGTGAAAGGGGGATATGGGGAAAACGGAAATTCAGGGAAAAACGGAAAATCGTAGAACAATGGATGGGATCGGTATTTTAACACACAGACTTCTCCACGGGGATTGTACCGGTCACGTGATCCTCCCCACCATCTTCTTGTACCCCTCATCCGCCAGTAAAACTCAGCCCATTGTGTTCCCCTCTGTTAGACCACGGCCCGCACTCTATCGTCGATATACCGTGTCTGCGAGCTCAAATGGAAATGAAAATCAAACGGCAGTAATCTTTGGGGCCCCGTGCGGTCGTGTGTGGACCGTTTTGCACTTTAATTGTGTTTACTGGTTGAGTCGGAGCGATTCCAGTTACGAGGGGGAGTTGCAGTGGGTTGTGTACTGTCAGTCGTATGGAGATTCAGGCTGGTCACGTGACTGGACCTCCCCCTGACGACTGCACTGCTCGATTTTCCCGGCTCTAGGGCCATTTCCGGTGGTTTTGTGGTTTTCGCAAATTTTTCAAAAATCCTCCTTCCACTTAAGAACAAGCTCAAGGCTTCAACTGTTTTGACGTTTACTTTGGGAATTGGGGGGAGTGCAGTTGACGCGGTAGAATTTGCTAAAATGGGAGAAATTCGGGGTGGCATCAGTCACGTGAGCTCGATTTGTGGTGAATTTCGCCAATTTTGCAAAATTCCTCCCTCCTTATCTCGGTAACTCTGAGCATGCATTAGCGTGTTTGGGTGGTCGGTGCATATTCAGGGATGGAAGTATTTATTGTGTTTGTGTCCGTCAGAGTCAACTGATGGGATTAGAATTGGCGCTAGAGAGATGGGCATTAGCGGGAGGTGAGGTTATGTCACGTGGGGGGGAGGGGAGGTAAGTAAGGTGTCAAGTAGTGTGTCAAGTAGATTTGGGTTGGTTAAGTAGGGGAGAAAACGTTGAACTTGGTGGAAAACACGGATTTTGAGATTTCGAGTTCACAACCTGATTATATCGACTACGAGCAACACGCCCATCTGGTTTGTTTTGTAGCAGCCCTAATATTCGCCGCTGTAGAGGCTACCCCTTTTTTACCACCCCCTAAACGAACACATTCCAGACTTTGTCCAGACTTTTTCTCGACACATTCCAGTTGCGGCATCTTGGGGTTGCGGAGACCATAAATCCCACCCTGATACTTCACTATAGCCAAGGTTCCACTATAGCCACTTATGACGCCCAGTGACGTTCATTATCGGTCCATAGAACGCTTGTATTGCTCGCTACACTCCCGAGGGAGTCCACACAAGCTCCAGCCGAGTCTCTTATGGTTAACCAAGCTTCACAGCGCTCCAGCCGAACGCTATACGGTCGTCAAGCTTTTGTCAGCTAACAGCCAGCCGAGCTATTGCTGTTGAAGACGTCAGCCTTGCATTACTTTGGTGTATGTTTGCTAGAGGAGTTGAGGCGGTGAGGCGGTGAGGCGGTTTGAGACAGTGATACTTGAGACTATAACTTGCTGGAGATGTGAGCAACAATTGTATGAGTGTGGAGCAATTGTAGGGATAGATGGAGCTATAGCTGGTGGTTTGCCTGGAATGGATGGAATGGATTTTAGTGATTATAGTGTTATCTAATGTTACATACTAGCAGGCATCCAACAAGGATAAGTAAGTACACAATACAATGGGTCAATAATACAGCCACCAAAAACGCTACAAAGCTCAGATTTAAATGGGGTCTTTGGTACTCGTTTTTTTAGACCCCTCAATCTCTCCTACAACACTCACATCTACTCACAACCAAACTACACTCCACACAAGGCTGATTGACTCAACTCTCCTGAGCTCAACTCCC
Source organism: Yarrowia osloensis (assembly GCA_900519015.1). Classification (NCBI taxonomy): domain Eukaryota; kingdom Fungi; phylum Ascomycota; class Dipodascomycetes; order Dipodascales; genus Yarrowia; species Yarrowia osloensis. The sequence goes on from ULGU01000001.1 coordinate 2,344,058, forward strand.
CTGAGCTAACATCAAGTACACCTCAGGAATGAGGGACCCCGGAAAACACACTTCCACGCATTCTTGTTGCTATAGCTCGGTGGACAGGGTTTGCCAGTGGTGCTGTTATGAATATTATACCAGGTACAGTCTCTCAAGATCAGTTAACTTTCGATTGAGACTGCGGAATAACAAACAGAGTGGATCGGGCGGTTCCCCAGATTGAGAAGATCATTTTGGAGGACTCCACGAACGCGTAACTTTTGTCTACCATTTTCTACAATCATTTTCCTCCCTTCACTGTTACACCAGACTGTACCATACTACACCAGACTACACCAGACTGCACCAGAGGACACCAGTCTAAACCTCTCCAACCAACCCCACCCCCCCTCTCCCTCTTATCAGCTTCCCGCTGTCTTTTATCAACCTCCTCATCTCTACCCCACTCTGTCTTAAAGCCTCACATGCACAGCCTTACGGGATAGGGGAAAGTACAGTACTCGTACAGCTCCAGAACTGTTCACCAGAAAAAGCTGATTTTTTTACAGCTCATTCTTTGCCACCAAATCTCCTTCCTCTACAAATATCAGCCATTTTTATCACACATTGCACTTGCTACGGTGGCCCTCTACAGTACCACCCCCACCATAATAACGCACACCTTAAAGCTGAACGAGAGTACACCAGCTACAGGCACAACCAGACACCAAGCTACAAGCACAACCAGAGATACCTCTGGATTCTAACATCTATTTCTATGAGAGGAGGTGAGCTAGTGTTACTCTAGCAAATAATACTATATAACTCCACTTCTGGAACTTCCCATACTCATTGAGACGCTCATGTCAGCTCATGTCAGCTCGTGTCATCTCTGAACCGACATTCGCTTCGCTCATGTCTATTGCCTCTTCAACGGACTCGGCCGCATCACCCGATCCACCTCCCACGCACTCTTTGTATTCGGCGTGTGAAACGACGAAAACTGATTATTCCTCATTGGCGTCTGAGGAGCAGCAGAAGTCGCCGGCCGAGACACCGAGCTCACGTGACCAAACTGCATCACGTTGCTCTGACCCACATTATGATGCAGCACGTGACCCCGACCAATACTGCTCGGAATCGCCACCCGTCCTCCTCCCCGTCTTCCACCCAGAACCACAGGAGTGTCTGGAGCTATCGGTCGGGACATTGTTCTCTGAGGATCAACGGCAGGGATAGACTGCTCATAATCTGACGCACGTGACTCGTCGCGCAAGTACAGATTAAGACGCTCGTCGGTGATTTCCAGAGCAGATTTCTGGTCATTCGACTGCAGAGCCAGAAGACGAATGAGATACTCCAGCAACGAAATGGAGTCCCGTGACTCGGAGTCGATGGACAACCCGTCGAGCTGCTGCGAGAGCGACGTCACGTGCGCGCTGCTCGAGTCACGTGAAAAGTCCCGCGCCGACTCGTACTTGGAAAAGTCCCGTGACCGCAAAAAGTCGCGCGGATTGTCGTAGTCACGTGATCCCACCCCGCTGCCGCCCTCCCGCTTCACCGGCGACTCAAACACACGTGACTTTCCGGGAGTGTCTTCTGTCACGCTCATGTCGAAGGAGTTGTCAACGTCAAACTCCTCCTCAAGACCGTCGTCGTCGTCGTCGTCCTCCACGTCACGTGACCAGCTCTCGATCGCCAGCCACGTGACTTTTTCCTCTCCATCCTCCCCATCCTCATCCTCCTCCTCCAAATCCGCCTCATTAATTTTGACCACCAAAACGGGGCTTTTGGAGTCTTCGATTTCAAGCAGCTTTCCAGAGGCGGAAAAAAACAGCCGGGTGATTTTGGACACGTCAATTGTGCTGATTCGGGGCTCGTCGTCATGGTAACGCCCGTCGTTGAAGTTTTCTTCCAGTTTCAAGTAATATGAGTACTTTTTGTTGGTCTGGAACAGCGAGAGAGTGGCTCTTGCCATATCTTCTTTCCAGGCGATTTGAGTGGACGAAGAGAAGGTTGTGTATGTGGTGATGGAGAAGGAGGGTCCGATTTGGATGTGTTCGGAGAGGTGGTCACGTGATGGGCTGAAAGATTTGTCACGTGACTGGGCTGGAAGAGACCCATTTTTCTGATCAATTTCCGGGACCAGCGAGGGAATCGAACCGAGGGTAGAGACATCTGAGCTGGAACCGCGGGGTGCAGTGTGGTCATGTGATGTGGTGTGGTCACGTGTGTCGCTGAAGTCACGTGACGTGGTTTGGCCACGCACCCCTCTAGAATCACGTGACCGGTCTCTCTGCTCATCCCACGTCCGCTCACTCTGCCTCACGTAATCCATGGCCTGCAACAGTCTTGCTGGAGAGACGTTATTCGGCAGATCCGAGCTCAGACACGCCCCCGAGGTGGTCAGAGCCAGCTGAATCAGCGGAATGGCTTCTTCCACCCGTTTCAGCAGCAAGTCCATGGCTTCCCTGACTCTCGCCACCGACACAGAAGCGTCCTCCATGCTCTGGTCCATGTCGTTTTGGAACTCTTGAATGTCGCATTTCAGTTCCCTTGTAAGAGCCACAGTGGTGCTCAGAGAGGTGTTTCCTCGTGCGGAAATGAGCTGGATGAGATCGATGGCCGGCGAGATGATGAGGATTTTTGTCTCCAGTCGCTGGCGGGTTTTTTCGAGCGCTTTTCGGTCCTCTTCAGGGACTTTTTCCATGAATTTTTTCACGGTTTTGACAGCGTAATGAGTAGCCAGAGAGTAGCCTCCTCGAGTGGCAAAAGACACGGCCGTGGCGCCCGCCTGAGCAAGTAACCATTCCATGGAAAATTTGGGGCTGTAGGGGTGTTTTTGAGAAAGTAATGAGTGTGACGGTGAAGAGGTTGTGACAGTTGAGTGACATGTATTTTGACGTGAGTGTAAGTTGGTTAAGGTTGTTATCAGGAGAAATAGGGGGGATTTGGGGGGGGAGGTAGGAGGTGATGGAGTGGGTTTTTAGGGGGGATACATATATGAGAATGATCACAACGGTGTGGGGAGTATTCTGGTATTACTTTTGTGTCAACCGGACTAGTATAACGCGTTCTATTGAGACACGTGTTTACGCGTTGGGAAGGGGAGGAGGAAAGTGTTAGTTGGGAGAGTAGTTGGGATAATGGGGGTTTAGTTGGAGTGATGTGGGGGAGGCTTGGGGGAGATTTTGTGTGGTCGTAAAGTGAGATAGCAGCGTAGAGTTGATGATTTGGTGTTTAGGGGTAGGTTGGTGTGTTTTATTAGACTACCAGCTCTTCTGAAAGACATACTGATAGTCTTCTCTGGTTGCAAAGTTTACCGTAAAGTAGGGCTGGCGCGACCAATCGGGTAGGTGTCTGTTGTGAGTGATTGAGGAGGTTCTGAGAGGGGATCTTTTGGCGGGAGCATATTTAAGCCACTGTTATGACTCGGCAATAAATTTGATCCAACTTTCTTTCTCCTACCAGTCAATTATTGGTGCTGTAATTTCTACAAGAACACAAAAGTTGAAATCTGAGTTTTCATAGTTGAGATGATCTGAAGTGAGGTCAGAAAATCGTTTTCTTGGCTAGTCGTAGGATTGTAATGATCTTGACCAGAGGAATACAATGGTGAAGTCGGTATGATTTCAGGAGCTCTTCTGGTGGAGATATGGGGATTCTGTGTAGTTGTGGGAATGTTGTAGGAGGCGTTTATTGGAGTGGGGAAGGGTGAGACAGAGGTTTTTTTGGTATCAGTCTGTAGCTGGTCTTTCAATCAGTAAGGCTATCAAGTCAATTCTCACATACAAACCATCTAACACGAGTGACAGAGTCATGTTGAGAAACACAACTTTTGAGTTCAAAATGACATTCGAAGCTAGCTGTAACCTCAACAAGGAGATGAACTGTGTACTTGAGAGTCAGACGGAGAGGTCAGTTCGAACTTGAGGATTTTGCCACGAGAAGAAATCAAGGAGTATTAAAATATGCCATTGAGTAATTCGATCGTTATTGATCTGTCTCCAGACTCATATCTATTACCAGTGGTCTTGTTGGCGTGCTTATTCATATCAGAGTCATTGGCAGACGGGCAAGTACGAGCGTAGCGAGTGCTTGTACATCGAGTGACTACAGCTTGTACATCGAGTGACTACACACAAGCACTCACGAAGAGGAAACTTTCAGCTCATTCTCTGTTGTCAATTTACCCACTGATTGAAATCAGCTTGATACCAGTACGGACAAGAACCCGGAAGAGACTGCTAGACAAGTTAAGCACATGAGCAGTGAGTCTTGGCATCTATAGAAGAAGTGAGAGATCATTTGTGTTCGAGAAACACTGAAAATCACCTGTATCAACTGTATGCCAGTATATCTAATGCTGTATCTCCAGGAAGTCATATCTAAGGCTCTCTCAGTAAAGCGAGGATGACGGTCTTTGACGGTCTTGCTCTATGAGAGGAGGATACCTGTACAAGTAACGAAGATTCCACCTGAAAACGAGCATTTTAAACAGCACCCGAACAAGTCCAAAATCTCGTCGATATTACCATTCCAACGATAGTCCGAATGCTATCGTCCATGCCTCGGTCTGAGCAACTGACTCCATTCCAAGTTCACTAATCAAAGATCGACAATGCTCAATTCGGCAGTCTCGTTTCAAATTCCTAATCATCAGTCACTCAGACTGAAATCACACCGGTATGAGAAAACCGGCAGGGGCTAATTCGACGAGCAACTACAACTCGCCCCTTAACTCCGACTCCGACTCCGACTCGTCCTCTTGGCATGCAATCGGATAGCAAGAGCATACTGTACGGAATTCCTTTTTCTGAGTGTGGCTATAGCAAGATCCGGAGACAAAGGACGGACTGGGGACGTGAAGAATCAGGCAATGTTCTTATCTGCGTCAAGCTAGGCCTGCAGCAGCGTTCCATGCAGTGATATCTACAGCACAGTAGAGTGTAGGGTGGAGTATGCACCGTCGTCTGCAGTAATATCTAATTGTCGTCTGCAGTAATATCTAATTGTGAGACATGGGTGTGAGTGGGTCTGAGTGATTGTCCGTTGCAGTTCTATACTGAAAAGTGCTGTGGATGTTCTGCGACTTGAATGAAGACTATGAGGATCAAACTGAGACTGCGAAGTTTTCACCAACCACGAAGACTCAAGAACACCACCACAAACCGCCAATCGATGTCGAATCCCCCCCAGTTTACCTTTACGAGACCCGTTAAACCCTGCATAGCAACCGACAGCAACCACACAGCAATAGGGTACAAGCCTGCCAACACGGGCCACGAAACAGATAACCCCCGAAGCTAGAGCCCAATAAAAGTCCAGAACGGTACTCAGAATTCATCTCCACAATTCTAAGTTGCCACGGTTATGTACCATTTTTTCCGTGCGTCCTAGAGTTTGGATGACGCGCAACAAACAAATGGAGAATACAGTGTTTCAAGTCCGGGAAAAAAAAGGAAAAAATATTTGAGCGTCTGTTGAGCGCCTGAAACCACGAGAATCGGTTTGTTGCATCTTTGTCCACCTGTCAAAAGTGCCATATGTGTCACTCGACTCTTGTACCAGCCACACTTTACAGGCAATAAAATTCATGTGCATGTGAGACAGAACCAGGACGAAAACACTGCTGGAGCAAGTCCGAAATAATGGATTGGCGCCGGAACACGTTTGATAGATAGCCCGGCTCGCGAGCATTCGAACGGTACCATTTGCAGCTTTGTCTGGGGCTCCTCGACTACTGCATGGGGCGACATGTTAGCCTCGCTTTTTTCTGTTACAACGGCTAATTCAATCTCCGAGCAATGTCAATGCCAAGTCTCCACTGCAACTTTATGCGCTTAGCAATGTCTTGGCTTAGTTTGGGGGCAAGTGGTAGGAGTGAGAAGACGGGAGATGGTGTTCTGATGAATGATTTCCAAAAAAAAGGCAAACAATCGAAAAATATTTGAAAAATCAAAAAAAAACAGAAAAGTATTCTCAGAATTTGCCGAAACGCCTGCAGAAATCAAAAAACACACTTGACCTTCCTCGGATCTTCACAGCAGGGCGGAAGTTGCTCTACTCGTACGTACCTGTACAGTCTGAGACACAGGGAAGATGAAACAAAGACCCTGGTTATGTGGAATTGATTTTGTTTGGAAGCGCTCAAAGAAGAAATAGTTTCCTGGGTTGCTGCAAGGCGGTTCAAGAGTCATTTATCTCGATAGAACCTCGGAGGTGTTTTGTAAGATCATGTCTCTGTGCTTTTGATAGATACAAGCCTCGACGCCTGTCGGACCGATTGATAGCAGCGTCATAAGACACGGGCGGGAGACGTGAGATGTCAACTCTAGTTGGATCAGGGTTGGATACGAATGGCGGAGGACGGAGGAGCTTCAAGGGTCCATAGTCGGTCTATGTTTACTGCTTAGTAAGGCCGCAGTTGAAAATGTGGATTACTGGAGTAAAGATGGGAGTCACCTAAGTCACGTGAGCCTCAGACTTCCGACGGAACACGCTGAGAGCGACTACAAATCCCTGCCTCTTCACATCTCCTTAGTAAGCTGTATCTGTCGTGAACACGTCGAATATCGCCCACTTGTCTTCACATCTTCTTAGTTAAGCTGTATGTACGAGTACTCCTCTTAGTGGGGCACTTGGACAGAGAAATGATGGAAGCCTCGAGAGCAGTACTTCATGTTGGTACTTGAATGGTCTGCTCAGATGACTCCGACCGCTTCTCAGGCTCAGACGATAGACTGCCTTAGAGACACTGCATTCACTCTGGCATATCAGAAGAAATTCCAACCAATCCGATCCTGGTACCAAAATAATCCCCCCGTCATGCTGAATCCACTCATCTTACTTTTAATCACGTGGCGTGAATATCCGTTGAAGTAGAGAACAATTTCTGAATAAGGTCACGTCCACGGAAAATACCTGATGACACACGAGAGACCATCTAGTCACTAGAAATCACCCGTATTTACTCCCCATCTTGCTACCAATCTATTTCCTCTCACCTCATGACCCCCACTCTCACCTCTCACCTCGCAAAAGCAATTCGCGCCGAAACACTTGCTGGCGTACCTACTTTTCGTCCAGTTGCTCTCTCACCGTTTCCGCTGTGCAGAATCATGTCTCGGTCCGTATTCGCCAATGTGGTCAGATATGCCCGAAAGCGTATTGCAGCCGTATCGGCGCCGTATTTCGTTTCCACGACGCTACATTACTCGATCTGGCCGGTTAACTCCGGGTCACGTGACGAAGCGAGCAAGTCTGAGTAGCGAGCAATGAACGTAGTGATAAGGTGGTCTTGAGTGATACGACTACGATACAACTAAGATACGCTAGTCCACAGCGATCTATGGACTGATGTATCACCTGACTATACGGTTAAGCGTGATGGTTAATACGAGTGAGCGAATACGAGTGTGGTAATGGGCTTGAGATGAGGGCTTGAGATGGTAGCTGTCAGACACAAATACTTGTTCAGACACAAATACTTGTACCACTTCTCACGGTCTATCTCAGCTCATCTCCATATCGTCAAACTTGCTACCTGTTCATCACGATAAATGAAGCCTCCGTAAAACCAGCAACCTCGCTTGCAGGTTTTACGGAGGCTTCATTTAAGATGGTGCGGAAGTGCTGCAGTGCTGGCAGGCTTCGACTGCTCCTGGAGAACCGTTGACTGTTTCATTTACCCTCTTATCAATCTATTTGTCATTCTTTGTTCGGTAATACGTGATTGGAACGTTAATGAGCAAGCCGATCATGGTGTGATTGAGCAGTTGGAGGGGTGTGGTGTCAATTGGAGGGGTGGCTGGGGAGTCCCTGATTTCCTGCCACGACGCCCAAATTCAGACCGCAAAGAAGAAATCAACTCTCCAACGCCGCCCACGGCCACCCATCCACTTTTCGCCCCTTCCGCACAAGGTCAGACTCCACAACCTACGACTGGACCGGAACCTTGAGCGGTCAGTAGACGAAAGCCAGATAGTTAGACTTGCACCAACTTAGTTTTAGCGAAACGCTAACCTTGACTAATGCGTGAACTAAACAAAAGCGTGGGTCAAGTACCACCAAAGCTTACTTCCGATATCTCCGGCGCTCGTCACTGCCCGAGCCGTGCCCCCAGAGCGCTCCGCAGGGATTGGGTTTCTGTGACCACGGCGATCCCGGTACCTTTCCATATCTCTTGGACGCGGGCCAGCCAAGATCTTGGCATTCCCCGTGCCTTTAATACTTACAAGCCGTCTTTGGGGAGTCGACCCAAGGGCAAAATCGCTTGGCACACGTCCACAAGCCTCGCCTTTGCCCGGAGATGTCTTGTGGTGATCGGATATTGCTTTTCTCTGGTTCAGGCAATCTTTGCTTTTTTTGAACCCAACACCGACACCGGAGAAGTACGAGTACATACTGTTCTCTCTCACAGCTCAACTCAACTCAACTCAAGCCAACTCACAACTCAGACATTGATCAATAACCACAATGCTCAAAGTTCACCGTCTGTGTCCATCTTCCCTGCTCAATCTGTCATAACCCACATGCTCTCAGGTCAAACACCCAAACATGTCCCCTGCCAACTCTATAAGCGAGGTTGGACACGGATCGCAGTCTGGGTTTGGCGCTCCAGATCGGGAATAATACGCCAGCTCCCCGCCATTGCCCCCAAACACTAGTTGAGCGAAGCCGCGTTGCCAGAGGTTGGAGTGGGTGGTACGAGTATGTACAAGTACAGTACTCGTACCGTTAGCTCTGGTCAATCAATGCCACTGATAGCAACCAAAGAACACAGTAACGGCACTCACCAACACCCACGAACAACTCCACGGACTTGTGACAGCACTCCCTCTCCGATCGCCAGATCACCTCTGCAGGCCCTGACATGATATCTCTGTGGAAGCGAGGTGGGCCAGAGACACTGAGACATTCCAGGACGAGTTGGCAGTGTCAAGCTGGCATGCTCGCCCTGCTTGTTCTCGCAGGCTGCGCCGAGATGAAATTCAAAGCCACGCTAAGCAGCCGTGCCAGACAAACACACGGTGATCAGGGGGCAGGGATATTGAATTTAATCGTGACAGAGACCAGACAGTGAGCGTACCAGACAGTGAGCGTGGCGAGCTGTCTGGTTGAGCGAATCGCCTGTAGGTCACGAAGTCCTCACCAAACAATTAGATCTTCTCGTCCATCTTCTCGTCCCCCGCCCAAGTCATGAAACAGATCGGCTTGAAGTCCACATGCAAGCGAACACACCGTCTCGATATGGACATGCACGTTCGTAACACAAGTGAAAGAAAAGAAACGACTGCGAGAGGCACGAGCTTAGGCCGGTGAACCCATCCAGGAGTGCCGTGCAGATTAGTTATGGCCGATAAGATGATAACTGCAAGGAGTTGGCATGGCGATCGAGCTGAGTCGAGCTTGCGTGACATCGTCGAGCTGAGTCGAGGTTGCGAGACGTCGTCGGCGTTGACAAAGGAATGGCCCACAGCGAGGGAACACCGTTAAGACTTGGTTCCATCGCGATGCCTTAGCTCGACTACACAGTCTGTCACCCCCAGATCACCCCAGTCCGCCACCCCAGATCACCCCAGTCGCCACCCCTTGACGACCACCCTCGTCCACTCCGTCTCACTCACTCCGCCATACTCACTCGCCATACTCACTCGCCACCTCCGACCCAATGCACATACTCTTAACCTAAGTTACCCCCACGGCCAACCTTAATCCTGTGGGGCACGTGACCCTGCATGTCTGCGTCTGCATCTGTGTTCCGCCGCAGAACACCACAGACCCGCGACATGGTCCACGGGACATGGCACATGGGGCACGGGGCACGGGAAACGGGACACGTAGCCATCTAGGGGAGTCGGAGCCCCCCCCCCAAAAGGCTCTGTGACGTAACAGTAACGTCACGTACGACGCCACTCTTGCACTCGTTGGACACGTTCGCTGCGCTCACATGTCCTCATGTCCTCACTCCCGCCGAATTGGAGACATAACATGATTGCGTCCGCCGCTTTGGTTGTGAGGATTCAAGATGACAAAAAAGTGGTGTGGAGGAAGAAGAGTTGGTTTGGGTGGTTCCCTGTGTATAACTTGGAGAATAAGGTGGGGTGTAGTTAAGGTGAGATGACAGAGGTGAGGTGGTGAAGGTACGGTGGAAGAGATGTTTGTGTGGTGACGAGTGGTACTGAGGTTGCAGAATTGGAGAGATTGACTCGGCGGTTATTTTTGGTGTAAGTTTTATTGTTCCACCATGTCTGGACCCTTCTCCAGCTATTGTCGTTGTTCATCGTGACGTAGGGTTGATACGACTGGTGAGCCATATTGCGGAGTGAGTTTGTTGAGGAGCTGGGTGTTTCAGAAGGAACTCAGGTCGTCTCATTGACGTTCTGGTTGATTGTATGAGCCCCTCTCACGCTACTGCTCTAGATGAGAGATGAGATGTGACGTGACGTATAAGCACGGGAATACAACTGAAGATACTCAATGAGAGCATGGTCATAGACAGCCTCGTATTCACCAAGTTATGGACTTGCTCTATCCGGACTTTCGTTCGTTTAACAAGAATATCACTAGATCTGACAAGTATCTCTCTAGTTTGCTCTCGCAATCTGTTTGAGTCCCCGCTCTGTGTTCATCAGATGTCAATACATACATACAATTCATTTACTGGCTTTTTCTTTTTTCTTTTCTTTTTTTTTCTTTTTTTTCTTTTTTACATACAATTCATTTATTCACCAGATATCAATAACAATTCACTCTTTAAGCTGGGTCAATGACAACTCACTCTGAACATCGAGACTCTAAGCCGGTCGAAAAAGTACCTGAAGAGTTCTCGGTCCTTAGAATCACTGATTGTCGTTTCGGCTGACGTAAAACTGGGATCCAAAGTGATTGCGGCCTTGTTGATGCTGTTCAATCTGAAGTATGGCAGACACTGAACACTCTGAAGACCGTTCCAGAGGCTGGTCCAGACTCTTGCCTCTAGAACATAATACATTGAATCCTACACGTAAGACTTGATGAAGCCAGCAAACTGGGAGCTCACAGATCATGAGCGAAGAGAATGATCTGGCTACATTTCGGGATTGGTCCTTCAATCACATACCATGACCGAATCTTCTGAGATGGTTCCTTCAATCACAGATCCTGAGCGGAGATGTAGACAGATCCTGAGCGGAGATGTAGACAGATCCTGAGCGGAGATGTAGACAGATCATTCGCTTCGCTCATGGTCCAATTGCATGTAAACTACACCACACCCTCTCACCCTCACAGGAATCACTCTCAACACTCGATCAAGCAGCAAGCCGTTCTTACTACCGGTACAGCAATCCTTACAGCACTACGTACTTGTACCACACTCCCACCATCACACAGCTCACAAATGCCACCATCCAACAATTAAACCCACACTGTCCACCCCCAATCACATGACCCAGATCGAACTCCACGTGACACCCACGCACTGAAACACGTGTGTCACCTGCTTATGTAACCATTGCACCAAACCCACGTCATGAAACCAGTTCTCGACAACCCACAATCCAGACCCCCCAAACACGAGACTAATCACATGACTAATAACGTGGCCCCGATTTTCTTTTCCCCCAGCCACCACCTACTATTTCCACTCCCCACACCAGGGCTAGGTTTAAAATTTTTACTACAAAATAAAGTTTGGAGGTGGAAAAAGACCTGGCATAATTTTGATATCACCACGCAACACTCACGACAACCCACAGAATGAGTGATCAATTCAACCAGGACTTTGCCAACAAGGCCAACCTCAACGAGGGCCAGGGCCAGCAGGGCCAGCAGGGCCAGGGCTACAACGCCGGCCAGGGCTACGCTCCCCAGCAGTTTGTGCCCGGCCAGTCGTTTGTGCCTGGCCAGCAGTTTGTGCCTGGCCAGTCGTTTGCTCCCCAGGGCGGCTACGACCAGTACGGCGGCCAGCAGGGCGGCTACCAGGGCGGCTACCAGGGCAACAACTACAACCAGGGCTACCAGGGCCGAGGCGGCTACTCTGGCCGGGGCCGGGGAGGCTACCGGGGCGGCTACCAGGGCGGCTACAACAACTACAACCAGTACGACAACAACCAGTACATCAACAACCAGTACGGCAACCAGTACGGCAACCAGTACGGCGGCTACGACAACCAGTACGACCAGCCCGAGGAGCCCCAGGAGAAGACGCTGACGCTGGAGGAGTACCAGAAGCAGAAGCAGGAGGCTCTCAACAAGCTCAAGAAGCCCGCAGCCAAGTCTGGCGGAGCTCTCAAGATTGGAGGAGACAAGCCCAAGCCCTCGGGAGGCGCTCTCAAGATTGGTGGCGACAAGCCCAAGACCTCAGGAGGTGCCCTCAAGATTGGAGGAGACAAGCCTGCCGAGAAGAAGACTGGAGGAGTGCTCAAGATTGGCGGCGACAAGGAGGACAAGAAGGAGACCACTCCCGCCGCCGAGAAGAAGGAGACCACCCCCGCTGCTGAGAAGAAGGAGTCCACTCCTGCCCCCGCCTCCAAGGAGGCCACTCCTGCTCCTGCCGACAAGAAGGAGACTGCTGCGGAGACTGCTGCCAACGCCGCCTCTGCCGACGCTCTCATTGCCGCCCAGAACGCCGAGATTGACCAGGAAACCATCAAGGAGATGTTTGGCGAGACCAAGGACCACATGTCCATCATTTTCATGGGCCACGTCGATGTCGGCAAGTCCACTCTCGGTGGCCAGATTCTGTACCTCACCGGAACCGTCAACAAGCGAACCATCGAGAAGATGGAGAAGGAGGCTGCCGACGCCGGACGACCCGGCTGGTACCTCTCTTGGGTCATGGACATCAACAAGGAGGAGCGAGCCGAGGGTAAGACCGTCGAGGTGGGCCGGTCGTACTTTGAGACCGACAAGCGACGATACACCCTGCTCGACGCCCCCGGCCACAAGATGTACGTGCCCTCCATGATCGGAGGAGCCGCCCAGGCCGACGCCGGTATTCTCGTCATTTCTGCCCGAAAGGGAGAGTACGAGACCGGTTTCGAGCGAGACGGCCAGACCCGAGAGCACGCCATGCTCGCCAAGACCCAGGGCATCAACAAGCTGGTGATTGCCATCAACAAAATGGACGACTCCACCGTCAACTGGTCCAAGGAGCGATACGACGAGTGTATCAGCAAGCTCAAGCTGTACCTCAAGGGTCTCGGATACTCCGACAAGACCGAGATCACCTTCATGCCCGTGTCCGGCTTCACCGGCGCCAACGTCAAGGAGCGAGTCTCCAAGGAGGTGTGTCCCTGGTACGACGGCCCCTCTCTGCTCGAGCTGCTGGACTCGTTTGAGCTCGAGCGAAACCTCACCGGTCCCTTCATGCTGCCCATCTCCAACAAGGAGAAGAACCTGGGCACCATTGTGGAGGGCAAGATCGAGGTGGGCCAGGTCAAGAAGGGCGACAACCTCGTCGTCATGCCCTCCAAGGTCCCCGTCGAGGTCACCACTCTCTACAAGGAGACCGAGCAGGAGGTTGGAGGCGCCTCTGTCGGCGAGCAGATCCGGCTCAAGGTCAAGGGCATTGAAGAGGAGGAGGTTCAGATTGGCCAGGTCCTCTGTTCCGCCGCTCAGCCCGTCGCTGCCGTCACCGTCTTCGAGGCCCAGATTGCCATCACCGAGCTCAAGTCGATTCTGTCGACCGGCTTTTCGTGCGTGATGCACATCCATACCGCCGCCGAGGAGGTCACCTTCACCGCTCTGCTGCACAAGCTGGAGAAGGGCACCAACCGAAAGTCCAAGAAGCCCCCGGCCTTTGCCAAGAAGGGCATGAAGATCATTGCCCGACTCGAGACCCAGAACCCCGTGTGCATGGACGAGTTCAGCAAGACTCCCCAGCTGGGTCGATTCACTCTGCGAGACCAGGGTCAGAGTATCGCCATTGGTCGGGTGACCAAGCTTTTGTAAGCGGCGAACGAGCTGTGAGCGAAGCGAAAATCGAGTGGAGCGGATGGGCTGACTTTGTTCATTGACAGGGCCAGCGATCTCATAGGAAGTAGTAAAAATGTGTTAGTAATGGATGTTACTGTTAGGAGGGTAGTGTGTAGTGTCGACTGTGTGCAGTCGGTGGTAGCTCATTGGTGCTGTGTTAATGTCCCAGTCTTTTCGTATCATACTCACTCATCGCAGTACCTTTGTCACACTCGTAACCTGTGCCCCATTGTAAAGGGATAGGTCGGATGTGACTGGGGTGTGGCAAGGGTAGCGAGCACCAAGTTGTTGCCAGACAGCGTCCATACCGCCCTCATACCGCCCCAGACCGAATCCCCGCCTCACTGACACAGAGCAGTTGTCAAGGCCAAGTCAAGCCACCACTAAATCCTTGTCAGACAGTAGAGGGGTGTCAGCAAAGTGACAGCCACGTGGCGAGATGACTGCCGTAGTCGTCCCACAGACTATGGCGACAGACGCAGACACTCAGGGACGCTTTGTGCCTGTGTTCCGTGCCAAGCCGTTTGTGTCACAAGTTTGTGTCTGTGTCACTAGCAACGAACAGAGCGGCAAAAGCTCTGTGCGATGTCGTTCAAAGACTGCCACGTGGCATGGCAGTCGGCTGGCGGTGAAGCCAGTGGCAGACACACTCTTAGAACACATTCTCGTTTTGTGATCGAGTTTGTGTTCGAGTTTGTGTCTGAAAGGTATCCGAATTTGTCATCTGTTCAATCACACATCGGAGGCTCAGACAGACACTTGGCGAACCTCGTGTCTGTATCACCTCCTCCCTTCCACATCAATACTGTGAGTTGGGGACCGTACGGAGCCCGCGGCATGGTATTATGTTTCCGTTGCGTGTGGTTGAGAAAGAAGAGAGTGTAGTTGAGAGTTTGGGAGGTTTAGTTGAGGAGGGGATGATGGGGTGGAAAAAGGGTGAAGTGTGTGGAAGAGGGTGAGAAGGGATAAGAATGGAGTTGAAGAGATAGATGTAATAAGGAGATCTTTCCGGTCATTTTGATACCATAACTAGTCCACATGGTGAACTGATAGCCAAGTTGTCACCTTCATGTGTCTCTCTTCGCTGGAGTGCTTCACAACACTATCCATCCCGACCAATGGAATAGGGAAACAGAACCCGTTCTTTGAGTGCCTAGCAACTGTCTAAATATTACATCTCGGCAGTCTTCATTTTCATTGATCATCTCCTGGCATCAATTGAGTGCTTCTCAAGACCATTACAGTGTGTATTCCAAAAGAGAGACAGTGAGACATGTTGTGAAGATCGTGAGCACATGAAGACTGAAGATCATGTTCTGTTTGATTCAAATAGCCATTGGTGGAGTATGTCACCCAGCCATGTACCTATTGTCAGATCATCCCATCCAGTCCTAACTTGAGAAGTGCCTTCAATCTCGGTACCGGTTGTACAAAACGTGGACAAATGTAGGAGATCAATTCATCTCAAGTCA
This sequence comes from Yarrowia osloensis, assembly GCA_900519015.1. NCBI lineage: Eukaryota > Fungi > Ascomycota > Dipodascomycetes > Dipodascales > Yarrowia > Yarrowia osloensis. The sequence goes on from ULGU01000001.1 coordinate 2,359,453, forward strand.
CTGCACGGTTGTCTGCTAACTTCGTTGATGAACTAGATAGAAGACTTCTAAATCTAATACACAAGTCAAAACACCTACCCTGTACATACATCACCCTCTCATCTAGTCTATGCTAGTCATTCGAACCCCACCAGACGAACATTTGAGGTCTGTAATCCACGTCCAACCAACTACAGAGACTTTCCAGACCTGTCCGTTTACCACTACAAGTAATCCTCCCGGCCCTGGACCAAGCCACAGAACGTGTCTCAACTATAGCTCGTTATAGACTTGTTCAAATATGTTAGAGTGATCAAAGTGATACATTTGAGCAGTTCGAAAGTCGACTAACGCCCTCTAGGACAAGCCCAAATCCCCGACTACCGATTCCCCGAGAAATGTTTAGCAGTTTAAGGGTCGCGAGACACGAGCTGGCGGGGAAAGAGCTAGGGGAGCTGCTAGAGCTATAACAGAGCTACGAGAGTGCAGTAAACTTGTTTCTGGAGCCTTGGCGGTCGATGGCGTCAACCTTGGCGTCTTGGCAGCCCTCAGGATGGCCAATTTGCGGGTCTACACTCGCTACAAGCGCAGTAGTGGGTCTAAAGGTGCAGTAGTGTGGCACTGATGCAACTAGGGGGCCAAACAGCACTAACGGGACTATTTTCGGCATCAACAAGGCGCCAGAAGAGCTCCTTGTGTTTTCATTGTTCCCCGGAGTGAAACTAGCCGGGCTAGAGGCTAGTGACAAGTGGGGTAGAGTAGTTGGCACCAGAGCCGGACTTGAGACGTCGGGTTTACAGAGGTGAAAGCAGCCGTTAGTGTGGAGAATATCAGATGACAGGAGTGATGAGTCGCATTAGTAATGGTTGTCATGAGTCGCATTGGTAATAGAGTGGGGACGAGATCCAGAACTGGCGGTGACAAGGATAGTATACCAATGACATTAATGTGATCGTACTGTACGGCCAGGGAGCTCTCTGAATTCAGTGATACATCTGGTTTTTAAGATGGTCTCGTGTTCCTGAGACAGTAACACCTGACTACCAGGTGTACTGTACTTATGTGTTACTCGAAACTCAATCAAAGCTCGACTGATGGGAGAGCAGAGGTTTGCATTTGTACTCTTTTCTTGAGGGTTAGTTGGGTATCTGGGGCACTGCGTCTAAACCCGCACTTTTAGGGAACAATCCCCAGCAGGATTTTGTTGGGAACTTTGTTCTATTTGTGTCACCAATTTTCGTCACCTTAAATGACGTAAGCAACAAAATGACATATATCAAATAAACAATCCACGCCACTAATTTCAAAGCTGTACCATTGAAGTTGGCATGTCTGTGGGAACATTTAAACACCAAAAAATGTGTCTTTCGGAGGGGTGTGACTAATCCTAGGTAGTCTGCGTCCATTGGGACATCGTAAAATTAGCAAAATTCAAAATGTCACCCCTAGGTAGCCAGCGTCCAACAGGACTGCTAACAAAGTGTAAAATTGTAGGGCGTTAGCGACCATTTGGACATTGTATTGGAAAGTGCCATAACGTCACCACTCGAGGCTTTATACTGTTTTGAATGATGCGAATATATTGAGTGGTGTCGTAATGATGATACGGTAGAGCTATTTTAAAGAAATAATGTGTTTCGAAGGTGTAGAAATCCTTTGCACTTCTGAGCGACAACAGTCTATGTGAAGCGTTTCAGCAGGCGAAATTGGGCAGAAATGCTCTCGCCGTACTCTCTGTCTCGCACCTCACCCCGATTCATGTTAGAAACAGGATATATCTGTTCATTTAGGGAATTTCCATTTTCAAGTCTGTACTAATTATGAATAGATTATGTGCATCTAATATCGAATGAATATAGGGCGACTTTTGAGGATGTTGCAGGGGGCTATCTTGTACAAGTAAAACTTGAATAAAAAATTGTGAACAAGTACTTGTACTTGTACGAGTACAGTCAATGTACTTATAATGCGCTATTAGACCCTAGCACCCCCCCACTTGTCAGCTACTTGTTAATTCACATTCATTATTACAAAAGTTTCCACTCTATGGCCTCCGCATCTCTGCCGCTCTCCGCATCTCTGCCGCTCTCCGTTCATGAACTAGATAGGCAGCTTCGGTCCTATCCAGGGATTCCATCAACTCTTCCAGCTCTGCCCTCTCTCGTGCTCGCTCTTCGTCGGACTCCTGAAATAGCTCTGCCTCCATTCTTTCCATCTCTTCCATGAGCTTCTCATCCTCTGCCTGATCTCTCGCGTGCTTGTCCAACTCCTGCTTATCCACAATCACGAGATCGCTGTCGATGTCGCCATCTCGATCAGAAGCCACCGAAGCAGAGAGTCGTCGCGAGTCTCCCTCCAGAGAACTTCCAGAATACAGGTAGTCCCCATCGCAAGAGTCGTCATCTAGGTCATCTCCAAAATCGTAGTCCCCACCAGACTCGTCGTCCGCATGGTCAGCAGCATGTTCCTCATCGCCTGAGGGACCTTCATTCTCTTCACCAGTGCCACCATTGTCCAGAGCCGTACTCATAAAGTTGATATTTTCGTGTGACGTTTTGACGTACCGGTAGCTACCCAATGTCACATACAACTTGTTAGCCGGTTTGTTAAGGGTCGGAACGGGGCAGGAGGGGCGACAATAGCAGCTCCAGTACAGTAGTCTGATACCAGAGGCACCATTGAGATGATTGAAGTGCCGTCAGAAGTGGGTGATTTTGTGGATAACAGCTCATCCCTTTCAGTGTACTTGAAATCGCTTTGCAGTCTGCAAGACGCTGTCAGAGATTATCATTTCGTCTGTGCTGTTGTATAGAAGTAGCAATCATTTTTCTCTCGTATACTGTAACGCATGCATGATTGTATACTCTTACTGTAACGTATCAATGATTGTATACTCTTACTGTAACGTATCCATGACTGTAGATACTCTTAACCGTCATTTGTACTTCTACTCTTCACAAGTCTGTCTCTAAACTAGATACCCAGTTGAAGACCACAAAAGAAGCCCCAGACATGCTGATGCATCGACGAGTGGTGCTGGATGAAAGATGATGGGTTTGGTGATGGGTTTGGTGATGGGTTTGATGGTGGGTTTGAAACCGAGTTCACTAAAGAGAGACAGGCTGAGTTCTTCCCGCAGAGTCATGAAGACGAAGACAACGAAAATGGACAGTCGAACGGAAAATCGAACGGAAAGTCGAACGGAAAGTCTCACAGAAAGCCGACCTGTGCCAGCAACGGACACCAACCCATCAAGGAGTATGAACACACTGCAGGTGATGAGTTCGCCGATGAGTTTCAGCCGATAAAACCCCGAGTTGGGAATGCTCTCAAGGGAGGACAAAAGGGAGGACAAAATGGAGGAGAAAAGGGACGATCAAGAGACATGTTTAATCAAGCCAAGGACAGACAAGAATCCTCAAGACGATCAAGAGAAAAGTTCAACCCAGCCCAGGACAGGCTGCTTCTTGAATCCTCAGAGGCCGCAAGAAAGCAGGCCATTCCTCTCAAGGAGCTCTTCAAGCAACTGACCGCTATGATAGGTCATACCGAGTACTCGCTCCAGACGCGTCTCAGCAAGCTGGAGACCGACGAGAGTCTCAGACAGGCTGCGAAGGATGCCCCTGTCATCGAGGACGCTACCGACGTCATCTCCAAGACCCTGCGGAAAACAGGTCCAAAGCCTCGAGTACGTATTCCATACACAGATCTCGACGACTTGGCGATCAAGGCCTTTGTCTGCGACCTGCCACTCTCCAAGCGTGGCTCTTACAGTTCTTACGAGCCGTTTGCCAAGCTATACACCCATCACTCCGCCAGCAGTGTGAAGGGTCGGTGGACCAAGACCCTGGCTTCCAGGACCACCGAAATTGAGCTGCTGGAGGCCAGGCAACGTTACACTCCGCAGCTCGAGAAACAGCATCTGGACTGGCTCCACGAGGCGTATCCTGCTTTGTTGAAGTAGGTGAATTACGTACGTACAGTACAGTACAGTACGGTAATCGATACGGGTGGCTGTCAAAGCGATATCGGTGGGCAAGGAAGTCTTTGATCTTGGAAGATTGAGATAAAAGGCATAGACAGGCGCTGACAATGATTCTTCAAACAGACCCCATCAACAAGTGTGGTACGATCACAAACGGAAGAAGAGTTTACTAACGGTTTGGGGGTGGAGGATTGCAGGCAGAATGAGAGGGTGGTTCTGCTGATGTTGCTGAAATGGGGGTGTCGGACCGTGAGGCACTGCTGATGTTGCTGAAATGGGGGTGTCGCTGACGCTGGGAGTTGATCAGGCCAAGTTATAGGTGGAGATGGTTTTTTATGGATAAATGAATGAATTAATAAATAAATAAATAAATCAGTCAGAATGCGTATCAGAGGGTTGAGGGTAATTTTTGGAGAGTCCATAGACAATGAAGAGTCCAACGGTGAACTTCTCGTGTTACCAGTAAGTGTATATACTGCGTTTTGACTCTTTCGTACTCCATTTCCCATTTATGTACCATTGCGCCAAAATACGATACAGAGGAAGAGAAAGTGGTATGAGAAGAATAGCTGGAAAATATAGAGTATCGTGGTGAACTTCTTGCGTTTGTCGTACTATAGTGTGTATGGTACGCCTCTTGTGATTATCGCAGTACACTTGGTAGAGTCTGAACTGTTCCTGGGTTTATAAATAAATGTTTATCGGACGACGTGAAACGCAGATAATGGAATCAGCAGAGCGGCCAGAGACTGGGGAGTACCATGGTCAAATCCTCGTGTTTCTAGCATGATTGTGGTGGTTTTTAGAGTGGACTATCAAGAACTGCTGACAATGAGACGCGAAGCTATCTTGCTGAAAATGGGAGGCACTTCTTGCGGAGTACAGAAGACCTCAGAACAGATCTGATACTCTTCCAAAGGAATTCGGAGAAAGCTGGTGGTTGTAACAGAACCAGAATGCTGAGTCATGTTGTTCTTGGTGCGCCCTAATAGACCAGCGTATACAGTTGGCATTGGTACTGGCATTGAAGTCAAGAAGACCGAAGTTGTGGAATACATAATTTCGACACCAATCTAATCATAAGCTGTACTTCTGGGATCATTTGAAAGCGACATGTCTTTTCAGTCAGGTTCTGGAGTAAGTCAAGCGCCCCGGCAATTCCAATACTCACTGTACAAGGCTCACACTCAGTAAAGGACGTTCAGAGCTATTGAGAATTATATTCATCTATAGCCGATATGTTATGGTTCCAACCAAACGGGCTGGGCTCATTTTCTGCTTACTTATCTCCTCTGATGATTGTGATATCATGACGCACTCTGCATCTTACCAAGTTCGTCAGTAACGTTCAACTAACACGCTCCCAAATGCAGTTGAGAGAAAAACTGGAATTGAGCGAGGTGCAAAAAATTGTGTGACTCAACTGCTCTAGAGCTTGGGATAGTGAGGAAGTCAACGATTTCGCATCTTTCAGTGTAGATATCACAATGCTGCCATTCCTGCAAGGTCCAAAATGAACCCCCAGCACACTTTTGTGACTAACAAAACCCCAACAAGATCCGCGATGAAAAATCTTGGGCAGAAGACAACTTCAGACACATTACGTACAGGAGCTCAGAGGTTTGAATTAGTCATCAAAGTACACACAGAACCATTAGTGGGCTACTTTACTTGCTTCTGCCTCCACTGGATCACCAAAAAGGAACCCCCAGCAGATTTATTATCTCAACCAAGTCTACCTACATAACTCAACTACTGTAGTCGGATTCGAAAGTTCTCAGTTGTGACACTTGTTAAAGTAGTATGCGACTGGTCGGAACCCTGCCTCATGTAGAGATAATGACCACTTATAGCACCCCTTGTTTACTCTGGTCGTATACGCCCACTTTCTAAAGTGTTCAAGTTTATAGAAAAAAAACAAAGAAAAACTTCAGAAAAAAAAGAAAAAACTTCGGAATCCGATTGAGAGCTCCATTTTCTGTACTTGGATATTTCAATCGACTGAGAATTCTCTACTCATCCGACTATAGTAGGAAGGCCTGATCATGAGTATCAGAGTTATGAAATAGACGGGCTGACACTGAGGTGAAGAGTCGCAATTGAATCAACCACAAACCACGAAACACCAACTTTGATTTGTCACATTTCTAGAGTCAGTCTTCAGATTTTCGTCAGACCCAATATTTCAGACCATGAATTGCACCATTCGACTATTTAATTCAATTCTTTCATGATTACACTGCCACTTTCTGAAGTCTTACTACTGCTGCATCTCACTCTATACTATATACATTATTTTCTACTCTCCTCCCTCTAAGGCAACATGACACTGCCTGTGGCTTCCCTTGACGCCACCCCGAGCAGCACCAAACTCACGGCGTCCACGGCCATCAACGCGCCCTGATAGATTCTGGGCGCAGAAATGGTGGTCACAAATAGCACCGCCAGAATCATCTCACTGGGAACAGCCACCAGACTTCGGGCCACTCCAATGCCGCCCATAATCACAGACATGTTTTCGGGCGGGCCCAGACCCATCTGCAGCGCAATGGTGGACGAAATGAAGGTTCCCGAAAGACCCGACAGAATGGGAGCCAACATTCCGATACTTTCGGACGCAAACACAAGCTGGAAAAAGCCCACCACAAACGTCAGCACCGCCTGCAGCTTGCATCCCAGAATCGCCACGGGCGTGGACGATGTGGTGTTGTTGAGCAGTCTCTCTGCTGTGTTGACAAAAAGTGGCCCCAAGAATATCTGAGAGACAATCAGAATAATCGTCACCTCCACGTTCAGAATGGTGATTTCCTGCATGCCCCAGTTCCACTGGCGTTTGTAAAACAGAAAGCCCGTGTACTGAGAGGTTCCATAAAGTCCGTAGAGAGCCAGATAGGCCAGCAAAAACGAGTTTTTCTGCTTGTCCTGCGGAGAGGGCGCCAAACGGAGCACTTTGGCGATGGGAGCGACGAAATTGAACAGGTAGACGACGCGCTCGTTCCACTTCAAAACACTCCACTCGGCGTCCCACTTGACGGTCGCTCGGTTCCGTGACTCCTTGGTTGTGGACTCTGGCAGAATCACGACGACGCAGCAAACGCCCGCAAACACCAGCATGAGTCCCAGTTTGCTCATTTCCGCAAACGACGACCCCGCCGTGTTGGTGGCCACCACCGTGTTGGCCAGCATGGGGCCTATGAGTGCCCCCAGGAAGAGAATGAAGGCGTAGAAAAAGGACACGTCCGTCGCCAGTTCCTGGAGACTGCGTTTCCCTTTACTGGCCGAGGCCGCATCTGCCAGGTAGATGAGAAAGAAGTCCATGAGGAAGTGGGTGCAAAACACAATGTTGGGCACGATCCACATGAACAGTGGAACTGACAGAGAGTAGGTGACAAACCCCCATTGAAGCAGGTACGCCAACAGAACGGCCACCATGGACGTGACAATCACCGGTTTGCGGCCGTAGCGGTCCGACAGCTTGTAGATGTGGATTTTGATGAGTAATCCGACCAGAGATCCGGCGGTGCGAAGTCTGCCCCCCAAAGTGGCCACTTTTGTGTGGATGGCGTCGGTTTGGCACACGGACGCGTATTCCGTGAGATTGCCGTCGTTGAGCGTGCGACGACACACGGCAATGAGAAACGCGTCGGGTCCTGTGAGCTGTAATACTCCGTAGCCGAGGTAGAAAAAAAAGAGCGAAGTGATGAGAATGGTGACTCCCGGACGTTTGAAGTAGCCCAATGAGGGGTAGTGGTTGGTTGGTTGTGTTTGCGTTTGTGTCACTGTCGCTGTTGGTGTCGCTGTTTGTGTTGGTTGCGTCGACATTGGACTTGTCGTCGACGGATTGACCAGAGGTAGGGTGGTCATGTGATGCAATTGGGTGTTGTGTCAGTCGTTGGTTTGTGTCAGTCGTCGGTTTGTGTAGGCTTTCGTATTGTGTCCTTTGGTTCGGGCTTTCGTTTTGTGTCAGTCGTCGTCTATGTTGTTGTCAACTCTCTTCATGTGCTGTCATAATTCTGATAGTGGCGATAACACTGGGGTGCAGGAACGTGCATGTTGTGAGGAAGGAGGTGAGCTTGGAATAAAAAAAAGAAAAAAAAGAAGATTAATTCGAGTTAAGACACAAGCGGCGGAATACTCAAGCCGTCCAGATAACGCTGTACAAGTACAAATACAGAACACGTACTCAAACTACAGAACACATATTTGACGGGTATACTTTTATCCGCATTGGATTAGGTTCGCTCGCACGTGAGCTCTGTAGACAGGCTGGCGACTAGTATGTGGGCTCAGTGTGATGAGTGAGACTTGAGCTGCGTTTCAAATTTGGTCTGGTTCAGATTGGACCTCTTTCGGACGAGATAAAGACGTTTCTGTTGTGATGTTCTACCCCAACTAGAGAATAGCGTTACTTGGAAACTTAGTTGGTGCTTGTGAAAGATGTGAGAGAGGGGGCATGACTGATAGCAAGGTGGTAGAAATAATACAAGTGTTGGTAATGACTCACTGATACTTGGAATTGAGTATCCTCAACTCCACATTCTCTTCGGTTGTCTGAAATCGGAGTTTGGTGATGTTGATAGTGAACGAGTATTGTCGCCCTAGACTTAAGGGCTCCAAACAGTGTAGAGACAAGGAAGAAATAATGGGAGACTTTCAGATGATATCTAGAAATACGTGTAGTCCAATAATCAACTTCCCGTAGTTCCAGCACTCTTTTCCGGTCCACGATCTTTATCACTGCTTCCTGACAAATAATACGCCGACTCCGACACCTGGCGTATCGCCCAGATTCTCACAGTCACTTTTTCTTCATACTCACAATGACTCTGCCGTCACTTTTTTCGACTCCACAAGTTTCTCCGGTGCTTCCTCTTCTTGCTGTTGCTGTGTGAGAGGCTGAAGCTGCATCTCTGTTGTCAAGCGGTCCTCATTGGAGCAGAATGTTGAGTAAACTGCCGAACTTGCTGCCATCAACTCTTTGTCTCTCAGCCACTCCCCCTGGAGAAGCCACCCTCATTATATACACCTCGACGAGTTCTATTTTCGTCCATTTTCCCAGAAGTTGCTCCCCAAACCCAGAGACAGACACGCAACTGGAGTTGGCAATCGGTGCGGCCAAAAATAACCCTACACACTTGATCATCTGCAAAAACTCCAATGTATCTCAATTTCCGTTTGAACGAGTTCTTCACAATGACGTCTTCACAATGACGTCTTCACAATGACGTCTTCACAATGACGTCTTCACAATGACGTCTCCGTGGGTAAAGACCTATATCAACCTGACCAATGACGGCAGCCTTCTTTAGACTCAATGGGACTCTTCGGGCATCTCTTCCGCCCTCCCCTCCACCTGGGAAAACTTTTCTGCGATGTATTTTTGGAACAGCCAGCGTGCGGAATGTAACACTGAATGTCTCAAGCGGCCAAGTGGGTTGAGACGGCACGAGATCAAACCCGCTTGGGAAATGATCTCAGGTGTGCTCTAGCTGGTGTTTGTCTTTTCCTCCGCTTTGAGAGTAATTGTCTCAATTGTATTGCCGTATTTATCCAATCGTACGTGCCAGTTGCATGCAGCTGTAGAACTTGAAAGTAAACGGTTCAAGAGCTCCCCCTGGTTAAGACCGGTCACCCGTGATTTGGGCTAACCCTCCCTTAATCGCCGAAATCAATTTCTCAACTACCAACGCCAATCTCCGACATCGGACCTCAAAGTTCTGTCATGCCGACCGCCCAAAACGGATCGACAGCCGTACGAGCGTTTGCCGCGCAGTCTGAATGCACTCTTTTCACTCTAGACAACATTCTTAGGTCTCCATCTAAGCCCCGTTAGCTCTAAACACCAGATAGGCAAGCTGACTTCCGCCTTCAGCCCCACGTATTCGGGTTATAATTAGCGTAGGAGATTAACTTAGAGGTGCAAAAAGCAAATACGCGCCAGTGTAGCAACATGCGCAGTGGAGGAGGAAGCCAGCCGCGTCCAAGAGGTAGAGATTGGTTGCCTTGTGAAGATTGAGTGGGGAAGATCAAAACAAAAGTAACACAAAAGCGAAAGAGACTATGGTCTCGGTTGCCGTTTGTCTTCACCTATTATGGTCAGGTTTCTGCTGGTTTGATAGCCATCTGAAAAGTACATCACAACGAAGAGCTCTCAACTTTCAACCGAGCTCTGAACTTCACATTTACTCAACCTCCACCTCGCAATTGTACAAGTACTTCTCCACTCATATGCACAATATCTTCATATATACATTCACAGAATATATCCCAATCCTTCCGGCTTAGTCAATAAGCAATGCCTTGTTTCCTCCTCTGTGTCCACTGTAAGGGCTAGTTCAGTCTGAGCTGACTGGACTTGGAAGAAAGCTTGAAGCAGCCATTCCGTATCCCCAGAGACTGTCTGCGGTCTTCGGTCTTCAGTCTCAGCTTCCGACCAGACTAGTCTCATCCAGCAGCGGATCACGATTAGTTCCTAGAGACGGTCTCACTCCAACAGCGGTTACTCCTTTTGACGGTAGTAAACGACCCAGAAGCGAACATGCATTCGGATCGTCTCGCGATCCAGCTCGGGATACAGACCCACAATGTAGTCGACCATCTGCTCGTCGGAAGTGGACGAGTAGTGGGTGCGGACGTGTACCTGGGCTACCCTGTCGTGTTGTTCTGTCCAGCGCATTTGAGCATATCTGCGAGAAGCCCGACTCTGGGGATTGCACGCGTCTTAAATGATGCTAGAGCTGAGACATGTCCATATTGGAGAGCTTTACGATCGTGCAGGGATGGACGGTACGGCACGGGCTATAAATAGGTAGAGTTTGTTGGTGGTTATTTGGGGATTTTTGTATGGGAAGGTGGTTTTTTGTTGATGTCATAAAGATGGTGAAACCGCGACCTTCCAAATAATCCACTTCCCATCTCAATCGGACCGGAATTGCGGATTTTATGGGGAAACCGTGGAGTAGGAGAAATCGTCGACTTCCCAAACAGTAAACTGGGTTCAACGTTATTTGAGAAGGAGAGTGTAGTTGGAGAAGGTGGGGAGTGGTGTAGTGAGTGGATTTGGCTGGAAATTGGAGCATCAGCTGTTGACTGGATCATCTCTATTCTGTATCAATTTCAGCCCCTCATCATCACCCAATCACCCACTACGACGTTCTTCTCCGGTGGCCTCAGAAATAAACGTCGGATTTAAACGCAAACCATGTGCCGCCCTTTTTCAATATGCTGCTATTTTTAGTGTCTCACTGTGTTGCGGCTAACAGAGCGGTCTGGAAACGCAAAAGCTGAGAGACAAGCCAGCCAGTGCGAATCTCCAGATGAAACATGGCGCTTTGGAGGGTTGTTGGGGCGTACTGTAGTTAAGGAGTGGTTAACGACATATCTCAACTAGTTTAATGCGAACTACTTAGATCATCTCATTGCCATACTACAGACTCAGTTTCTCTCCTCCCATGCCCTCTGCCAACTCATTCCATACATGACGGGCTGGTCCCAGTCTCCACACTTAGCTCAACCTTTGGAATACGAGCGCCCGACCACACACTTTGTTTATGTTTCTGCATGCACATCATTTATAAATAGCCGGAAATCAATAAGCTAATCACTGGAATCTGAGCGTAGCGATGATTATGTGATTTGCTGCGGTTGCATTCGCTGTGATCATGTGATTTGCTGTGGTTGTAGACGCTCTGATTATGTGATTTGCTGTGGCTGTATTTGCTCTGTTTATGTGTTTGAATACGCTCTGATTATGTTATTTGCTGTGGTTCTATACTGGTGTGCTCAGATTATGTGATTTGCTGTGGTTGTATACCGATGCTCAGATTATGTATTTATTGTGGTTATATACGTTGCAAGAACAAAAAGGTGGGGTTGTGGGCATGGTCACGGGATGACTTAATATGCTTACTAAGACCATCTAATAGAACCCATATGTACTGCACCGTACAAGTCTCGACTACCAGTAGAGTAGTCTCGTTTCTGGATCGCCATGAGTTATGACTCTCCCCGGATTCATGACTCTCCCCGGATTTATGACTCACTCCTTTTGGCACGTGCTTCATCCGGCCCACTCTTTCGCTTACCATCTGTGATAGTCATGTCTCAGAAAAAACTCCTACCCCAGTTGGTTGACTGCAAAGCCGGAGTGTCTCGGTTAAGTGAGACAGACGTGTGTTTATTTGGGTGCTTGAGTTGCTGTGATTTCGGAAGCGTCGATGACGTAGATCAGAAGCGTCAATGACGTAGATCAGAAGCGTCGGTGATGTAAATCAGAAGCGTCAACGACGTTAATCTGGACTACAGTACCGGGAAGTGTCATTTTTCATTTGTTTGACAGCTAAATGTCAGCTCATGAGTACTGGTACTTCGGCTTGGTCTCTGTGGAGGAGGTTGAGTAATTTAGTTGGGAGTTTGTTGACCAGGTTAATGGGCGAATGAGAGGAGGTGGAGAGTGAGTTGTATGGGATGGGTTGTTCAGAATTGAACGGTCAAGAGACGCCAGTTGAGCTCTTGTTCATCGGACCAAAATTGATGGAGCTGGATTGTTCTGTTGAGTGCTGTGGTGAAGGATAGGTGCACTGAGATAGATCTACAAGTACGGAGTACAGGTAAAGTCTCTCTATTGCAGATCATCGACAAACTGAATGGATTTTTCACTTACTATCTCCTCTCCACCAGCCCTGGATCATCTTCAAACTCACCCGAGTCCACCAAGTACACCCTTAAGTAAGACTTTAGTAGGGATTAGTGGGATACAAAGTCGTGCTGGGGGTACCTATTTCGGTGTTGCAGGGGTGCTAGCAAAAAAAGGAATAGTTATAGTCGTATATTTCTGCTATGTTCCAAACCAATATTGTATTATCTAGACTCTCTCCCACACAAATATTCGAGATAATTGGCATTTTGTGTCAAGCTGTACCTTTCGTCAGTTGGGGTTTTACTTAGATTTACTTGGGGGAATGTGCGAAAATCTTGGCTGAAGCTTCGCCTTATCAAAACTTCTGGTCCGTCTCGTTGACGATGAATGCAACAATCTGATAGCAGACGTGATACCTGGTTGATGCCCACCAGTTCAGTCAGGAAGGTGAATTGGTTATCGACTACTAAGCATCTGAAACGGCCATATGATTAACAATTAGTACTACAAGAAGTCGACCAATTATCCTCGTAAGAAGATGAAGAGTCTTACGAATCGGCATCTCTGAGCTTTCGTAATCATGGAGATTTGTGGGCTTAGCACTAAACCTGAGGGCTATGAGCTTTTGGGCCACATCTGTTGAATATAGTAATACAGGAAGTCATGAAAATAATGTTGTAAGAAGCAGACGAGTCTTCAGAATCGGATCCTATATTTTTTAGTACTTATCACCACAATGATTAACGGCCTAAATATCCATCAAACACCTGAAGACGACCTTGCCAATTGTGTGAACTTATTGTACTGGGCAGTATTACTTATTTGTACTCCGACAAAAATACCAACTGTAATCATTGAGTACAGACGACGATTGGTGAGAGAGCTGTAATCCTTGAGTATAGTAAACGATTGGTAAAAGACCTTGATGATGCTTGCAGAAGTGCGCTACCGGTACTGCCTAGGTGGGCTTCGAGATCTCCAGCTGAATCCCTCTCTTGAACATTTCTTACTCTGGAGAAATAGTGGACTGGGCTCCACTGAAGCTACAAGTACTGTACCCTGATCAAGCAACAAAGTCAATTGTATTCTCTGAAGATCCCAAGTAGACGTAAGTCGTCACGCAGTCTTACCGTCTTAGAGGCTACAGTACAGTAGCTGCCAAATGTGAGTGGGTTGAAATGTGTCAACAATAACAAGTTCCTAACCATTGAATCACGTGTCGACAGAGTGGTCTTGTGACTGACGTAGTCAAGAGAGACGGTGTCTTTACCTCACCCTTATTGAGTAAAGGACCGACTTGTAGTACAGTATGCTATCGTACCTCCATTTGAGACTTTACAGCAAGTCACAAGTCACTGAGTAAATTGAACATGAAATAGTCATGATAAAAACACAGTGCCGTTACCAGATTCAGTAGCAAAAGTTAGCCTGTCAGTTTGTTTTAAGGTGCTCGCCGGTCAGTCCGTTTTACGGTGCTCGCCTGTCAGTTAGTCTTGTGCTATATGAGCTCAGAACCACACTAATTTGGCCTATCCTGATACAACTTGTATCAATCATTCAGACAACACTGGATGTAAATTTGTGGCTTGATTATCTAATGACAACACTGATCTTGATATGCCAAAAAATGTAGTAACTGCACTCTCCAGAACAATGTCACGTTTCTTGGTAACTAGAGTACTGGTACTTACACTTCACTGTTCTACTTCAAGCTGTGAAGACACTGACGCTGCTAGGCTACAGCCATTCAGCAGCTTGCTCCGTTCGACTCTTCTCACTACTCGTCAACGTTCAAATTCTTCTCACTACAGTACAGTAGCTACAGTAAAGTACAGTAAGTTCACAGAATTGGCAAGGTCGTTCCCAGGTTTTGAAGGACATTTAGGCCACAACATATTATGGTGACAGGTGAAATAGCTATAGATTCCGATTCGCAAGACTCTTCTGCTTCTTACAAAATCATTTTATTGACCTCTTGTAGTACTAAAATCTGAAGTTATGATAGGTTTTGTTGTCCATAACAACCTTGCCAATTCACCGAACCCACTGTACTGTACTCTTCAACGTTCAAATTCTTCTCACTACAGTATGTACTCTCCAACGACAATTTCTCTAATTATTAAATATCTACTTCTTCTTGTACAGCTTGACCTGGACGCCCGTGAGATGGCTCATGGTGAGAGCATGCTGTTTGACCGGAGGCTCAGGTTTATCGTCAGCGTTTTCCAGGGTGTCAAACATCTGGGCAAGCCGAACCAGCACGTATCCGGCCTCGGTCAGAGCATACTGCTGTCCCAGACAGATCCGGGGTCCTCCGTTGAACGGCAAGTACTCCCATCCTCTTGCCTTTCCCTCAGCCCACCGTTCGGGAACAAACTCCTCAGCGTCCTCTCCCCAGTACTGCGTCAGTCTGTGGGTGGTGAACACGTGGTAGGAGATGACGTTGCCCTTTCTGATGACGATGGGATCCTGGCCCACCGGTCCTCCTCCTCGAGGAAGAGTCGTGTCCTTGGTAGCGAACCGCATGTTGGCCGGAACCGAAGGGTAGAGTCGCAGGACCTCGTTGAGAACATATCTCAAGTAATCGCACCGTTTCAGCGTCTCGAAAGTAATCTTGTCGAGATTCTCGCCGTCGCCAAAGTGCTCAATGACCTCGGACCGCAGCTTCCTCCACACGCCATCGTCTCGAGCCATGAGATAGATGCACCAGGACAGCAGAGACGCCGTGGTGTCCCGTCCGGCCAGCAGAATGTTGAGCGCCTGGTCCCGCAGCACCTTGGGCTCTTTGGTCTCCTTGGCCAGTTCTCGCAGAAACACGTACTTGTCGTCGTCGAGTTTCTCCTCGGACTCGACCAGAGCCTTGGCCACGTAGTGGTCGACAAACGCGTGCACTCGGGCTCCCGCAGTCTGCAGCTCCTTGGGGTTCCACAGCCAGTACAGCATCTGGAGTCGGACCCGCTCGCCAAGATGCTCCTGGGCCTTGTTGAAGTCCTTCTGGAACGACTTGCGCAAGTCCAGCGGCATGTCTGACGAGTAGGCACCGGGATCGGACTCGGCCACCTGACATCCCACGCTCTGGCCAAACAGAAACTCCGTGGCGGTGTCCAGCGTCAGGTTGAAGAAAAGCTCCTGCATATCCACGGGTTTACTGCCGTCGATCCGCGACACCAGAAACTGCAAATGGGTCTCCACCATGTGCACGTCCGACACCTGGTCTCGAGCAAACTGGGGCCGCAGCATGGCTCGTGAATGCTGCCATCCGTTTCCGTCGAGCGTGAAAATGCCGTCTCCTAGCACCGGAAACAGCTGGGCGTGCCGCTCGCCGAGACAAAAGTCCTTGAACTGCGTCGCCAGCATGGCCTTGAGGTTTTCGGGGTCGCACGTGTTGTAAATGTCCTTGCCGAAGATGTTCACCTTGTTGGTGAGGAAGGGCTTCTTGGACTCGAACGAGCTCTGGAAGCCCTCGAGGAGCTTGTGTTTTCGCGACTCGCGCAGAAACACGTAAAAGTGCCACAGCGACCGGGGGAACGCCGAGTAGTACAACGGCTTGCCGCACTTCCATTGCTTCTCCAGAACGTTGGTGCGTCGCTGGTAGACGAACGAGGACGAGACAATGTACACGACCGCAAAGGTCGCGAGAGCAATGAGAAGATGCACGGAGTTCATTGCTGGTGAGTGGGTAGCTGGAATTAGGAAATCGAGAAATACAACCTGCTTTATCTACACTAGTCTGAGACTGACAGAGTTAGTTCCAGCATGTGTTTGTTGGAGGGGGGGTTGTGGGGGAGGGATGGTGGTGTGGAAAGCCGATGATTTTGGTATCATTTTGATGCTACCGAGCTGAAGAGTCCAAATCTGCTGTTTTTATTCCAGCCTGACTTCTAGCCCCCCTCACAACCCCCCCCCCCCCTCCTGCTCACTAATAAAATAATCAAAACCTAAAGACGCTCAAACGAGAGATATGATGCAGGTTCATGTGGGGTACGAGGATCGTCCTGGAGTGGGATCAACGATATTCCGGATTGTCTGAACCCGATTTCACGTTCAAATATTCCCCGGAATTCGTCGCATTTTGCCGCTGCAATTTGCCGCTGCAATTTCCTGGCTTCTCATTGGTCAGAAAGGGCCACAAAGAGCCACTTTAAACTGTCCCTTTTTCTTACCCCACATTACAATTTAAGCATAGTGGTTGGAGGGTTCCAGACTGTGGTTATAACATGCTCTGTGTCACGTGATAGAGAGGTGGTGGAGTGAAATAAATTAGATAAATCAACTCTAGTTTGCTTACGTAAGCCACCATTGAACCCGCTTGTCTCTACCGGTACTCCTTCCACAACCAACTGACGGCTCATTTTGCACATGCACTCTTAGCTGCAACTCTAACCCGGAGCAACACAACGTTGAGCCACACGTTCGGATAAACATGAGCGAGGTGAGATGTCGATCGGAGGTCAAGCGGCTGACAGATGTTATTCCTTAGAATAATAAAAAAAAAATTGGGTGTGGTATATAGACGAATTTGAGGTCTTGAGGGTGTGGTAGGTGTCAGAATGTGGCGTGTAAATGGTAGGGAGAGTGGTCTGGTTTTAATGGTGTATTTCTTACGACTGCGGTCCTTGGAGTTACTGAGTAATTGTATTACTAAGACACAGTTCACGAGCAAGTGTCATGAGTTTAGCATGCGGCGTAAGTGATGTACACTCAGATCCTTTGACATGCGTCTGCCACCTGCCAGTCCGTCACTCTCACGTGCTCCCTCATTACTTCATTCTCATTCATTACTGTTATTGATCGTCCCCTTTTTGTTCTTGCTGTATCACGTTGATACATCCTGTTCACGTCGATACGTCATCACGTCGATACATTCCTGTATGTACAGTACTGTACCACGACAATACATTCCTGTATGTACTGTACCACGACAATACATTCCTGTGTGTACTGTACCACGACGATACATTACTGTAAGGTGTCAACTAGCAGTCATCTAGTCCTCCAGTATTCCTATCGTATTCCTATCGAAACGGTCTTTCACTCGTTTCCTTCACACTCCCTCATTCTTCACTGTCACTCATTCTTCGCTGTCACTTCTTCATCGTCACTTCATCCCCTAACTCGACCAAGGATACGTCTCCTTGTCAAACAAACGCTGGTACAGATTGGGGTTTCTGCATGCTTCGGTTCTGTGCATGATGGCAAACCCGCCTCTGGCACTTCGGTTGTGGAACAAGCAATTGTTGCAGCTGTCGTGCGGCATCTGGGCTGCCATGTCTTCAAACGCCTGTCGTTTGGGCTCAGAGACGTTGATCCACTTTCTGCGGATCTGGTCCATCTGGTTGAGAGTGATTTTCTTGTTGAAGTTGTCCGACGGCTCCAAATCAAAGTCCACCGAGTTGAGCCCCGTTTCGCGCATGGATTCCCACAGATTGGGGAAGGTGCATTTGGCGGTGTCGTGCGCGATTCGCGTCACGCTGAAGTTGTATCTGCGGCTCAGCATGCAGTTTTTGCACAGCTTGGTGTCCCGCAGCATCTCAAACGACCTCAGGTAGTCTACAACTGCGTTAGTGGACGCCACCACCCATCGGTGGGCGTTTCGTTTGGCAATCTCGTGCGATTTCGCAGAGTTGTCCTCGTATCCAATGGAGTCGTGCCGAATACGCATGGGGGGAGGAGGAGGAGGCACCACGTGATCGGCTTCGAAATCGGAGTCAATCTCAATCGCGTCTTCGGGATCAGGCACAACAAAGGCACAGGCCAGATCGGGGAAGTTGACCACTTCTCCGTCGGTCGTACGATTCCGCAGAAACTCCAGCCGAACCTCCACGTACCTTATATGGGCCATGACCACCCGAGTCAGGTGAGACAGGGTGTATACACGGCCACTTTTCATGGCCTTTAGCGAAAAAGTGAGATGCGGATGGCATCTGAGATCTTGAAGCATCATTTCAACGGCCGCCTCGACCTGGTCTTCTTGCAGATGATGCAGAACGTAGTCGGAAGTTACCCGGACGTATTCCTGGAGCGCTTCCAGCTGGTCTTCGGTATAATAGTCGTTCAAAACGCCGTATTTTTCAAACGCCTGGGGCAGAGCCAAATCGCGGTCGTGCACAAACGTCTTGTGGCGCATAAACGTGGCCGTGAGCCCGTTGAACGTGGTGGCCACGTCGTGGGGCATCATATTTCTGGGGATCGCCGTCACCCGGTCTCGGGGACACAGAACCTCCTGGTCCTGGCGGATCCACTTGATGAGCTCCATTTCGCGGTACCGGAACGCCTCGAAGAACCGCTTGAGGTCCAGGCACGACGTGAATCCAAAATGCTCCAGGATTTGTCGCACCGTGTTGGGCTGGAACATGGTATGCAGGTATCCGTTGGGCACTCTGTGGTCCAGCACTCGGAGCACGGAGTTGACGAATTGCGCCGTGGCCCGATCCGAAGGAGCAATGGGCGGAGACGAGTCGATTTCCGAAACCAGCTCCACCAAGTCGCTTTTGCCAATGAGATCCAAATGGCTCTGTTCCTGGAAACTGTCTCGGGGCCCAATGCACGTGTACAGCCACATGAGCCGCACATTGTGCATCTGGGCGCCCCGCGAGCTGTCGAAAATGTGGTGTTTGTAGTAGAACCACCAGGGGATCACCTTGGACAGCGTCTTGTACACTGCGTCCAGCCACTCGTCCATGGAGTAGTCCAGAATGGCGGTCTGCAGCTGTTTGTGTCGCCCCGACCGCAGCAGAGTCTCGCAGATCATCGGCCCGCACACAAACATGAAGCCCTTGAGAATCTGCTCCTGCTGATTACATAGTGGTCGCGCCGATTCTCGATTGTTCCACGCGTGTTTTTGGGCGCTATTGAGTCGGTCCGGAATGTCGCGGAAACTGGGCGGGCCTTCTGTGCACCGAGCGCCGGCCTGTTTGCGCATCAGATGGCAAAACATGGCATGTCGAGCTATGGTGTGCGTTTTTCCGTACGTCGTGTACGTTCCATCGCTGTGTATTGATAGCATGTTGGGGGGGGTGGAGAGACGAAAAGACGGTTTGTGGAGATCTGGATGGTTCTGTGTCGTTGTCAGTGTTTGTGTTCTTCTTCGTGTCGTTTTGTGTCGTTTTGTGTCGTTTTTCAACGGCTTATCGTCTTCTCTGACCGTCTTATGGTATTGTCGCCATGTCAGGCTAACCATGCATGAATTCTCATTTCGGATTTAAGGTTTGGCAGCCTCAACTAATGTGTCAAGTCTAGAGTGGTGGACATGCCGTGGGAGAGTGAGACACACCGTCTGGCAAGTGCTGACCACCTAAAAATGTTACCATCAAAAATTCACCTCTATATGACCCCTTTTGACTCACATTTTCAAACGCCCACCTTTTCGGTCAAATGCAGCTTGCCTCACCGTTAGGCTTTGTCTGAAACAAATGTGTGGAGATTCCCCAGGACGATGTGGATGGGTTTTCGACTCGAAAGTTACATTTCCTGAATGGGCCTCGTCTCCTGATTCTTCTCATCTCCTTTTTTTCCACATCTGCTTACTAACCACCTCTTTATCACGTCCAAAACAAATTCCATCAACCTCATTATACGTCCCAAACAAACTCCATCCCTTCCATCGAAGATTTAGACCCTGACGGCACGTGATTGCATCCACCTCCAAGAATCTGGAGCGCCCATAATTTCGGCTTAGCCTGCTTTTAGACTGGAAATATCACCTGTCATGTGTCAAATTTTAGTGCCATGGAAAAAATGTCCATTCTGGTCCCCTTTGTTTTAGAGTTTATAAGTGGGTGTAGTCCAACTGGCGTTTAGTTGGGAGTAGATGGGACATTACTTAGAAACGTGAGAATGGCTAATTCACCTCTGGAGGCGGATTTAAAGAGGATTTGCAACTTGAAAGACTACATGAAGTATCATAATCAGTTTGTGCGTCATTTATCGCCATTTTGGCGCCATCTATCCCCTCAAAACCCACATTTCCACCCCCGACAAACACAGAGGACGTGGCGTAATGGTAGCGCATTGGATTTCGGTTTGTTTCGTACAAACGACGTCCTCCAAAGGCTGCGGGTTCGAGTCCTGTCGTCCTCTGCTTCTTTTTTTGTCGAGACGGCGATTTTTGGTAGGTATCTCAGCTTGCAGGTTATGACCGAGGCGCTCTCAGTGAACATTTGTCAACTAATGTTATTAAGTAACCTTAATATCTTGTTGGGAGTCCATCTCGAAATTAGTGTTGCACATTCGTTGCACTTTTCGAGCCAATAACCATCTCTAGAAGCTCAAACGGGCTTTCATTGAATCTGAAACGGCGTTTCAGTGCCACAAAAACACTCCCTAGTCATCTATGTCTTTTATATCGTACTTTAGGGCACTTTCCTGAATATCCAAAGGCCGGGTAACCCCCTTGACCACCCTTCTAGGCCTCCCAACAGAAGCCCAGATCATCGGAGAGACGAAACGAAGATACCACTGGGCGTTTCTCGGCTTCAACTATCCCCCGGAGCTGTTTCCTACACGATTCCATCACTTTTTCTAAAAAGTCCAAAATTTGCAAATTTGTCTGGGTGTGACCCAGGAAAAAGTTGAGATTTCAGCGGATTCGAACCTGCTGACTAATCACATTTTTCGCAAATAACATTCTGGCAACGGTAATAACGGTACCACGAGAAACTTCAGAGTGTGGCCATTCGAACACTACCACTGGCTTATCTACCCGTCGCCTCTAATGTACTTTCATCCTCCAACGAAAACGCAAAAAAAATATTTGACCCCTGATTCGGGCTTTTTCGGTTTTTTTGAAAAAGTCTCAAAATTGAAAACCTTAATTCTCCAGATTTTTCTCAAAGTCCCAAGGTTGGTCCAACTTTTGGAAACTGAGAAAAGAATTTGAGAAATCAAAACTCGAGAAATTATTGTGGCGGCGGAAGACCAAACAAGGTAAGAGAAAATTCCGAAGGGCATGGATAGAGATAGAGCATAACTTATAGGTGTTTTAAAATACGATCAAATATCACGTGATGTATAATATATCAGCACCAGTAACTAGTATCCATTCATTTGGGACGATTTAGTGGTTCAGTGGCTCGTTTTTGTTATCAACAATACCCTCTCTGAGCTCAAGAGTGCTTGTTGGGAGTGTTGAGATAAAATAAGGTTTTGATCAAAAGTTGTGGATCACCATGAAGTTTGGGGTCGAAAACTGAGAATTAGAATCATGAGACGAAGGAAAAGGCGGACAACGAGGGAAATGATTCTAATCAAGTGTAAACTTCTGTAGCAGTCGGCCCATATAATCTATACTGCATTTTCATCTAAAAATACACCCTCACATCGGTTTTCGTGTCAGTCTTTTGTAGTGCTTGAATATGCAATAAACAGCTAATTTTAGTGCTTTATGAGGAAAAAGAGTGTTTCGTGGTATTCCTGGGCTCCATATCCCTCTAATTAGCTATTTTGCTTACTTATAAAGCGTTTGCAGTGTCGTGTTTTGTCGGTTTCCAAATTTCGGTCTCATTTTTTGAGTCAGTTTTTGGGCTCAGATTTTTTGAAAGTACCAGTTTTTAATAGACGACCGACCTTGGGGCTCACTGATTCCATTTAAGGTTTTAGCGACTTTAGATGCTGCCAAAGTATCGGTCTCGGTCACATTTTCTTTCACAGTTTGGAGTATCCAGCTGTGTATGGTATCGTTCAGCTCGTAATAACCTCGCACCTATAATGGTAGTGTCTGTAATGATGCTCCGCGCCTTCTTATTGAGATGCCTGGTTTTTCCATACCATTCAAAGTTGAGAAAGGAGGTAATGATAAGAGTCGCGTCTTGCATCAACATGAACCAGGGTGGCTTCACAACACTCTGTACTACTGATTACAAGCGCTTCCAATCCAAACGCATGTTTGTGCCACACTTCACCCAACAATAACGTCCCATAAAGAACGCAATATTTAGAGTTCGGTCCACAGCACGAATACCACAAACTTTATACATCACTTTGTGGTCAAAATAAGGTTATCACAGCATAGATTATCTGTTTTGTGTCTCTTCCTCATACACCTCACTTATTGCAGAACCCACTTCATCATTCATGATTAAAAATCCAACATGAGCGATATCATCTGTTAATTCACCATATTAGCATCAGCAGCAAACCTCTGACGACGGCCCCATGTATGCCTGACACTCGTTGCTGTCCCTACGTTGTGATTGAGAGAGAGTCCTCTGCGTAACTAGATGTGCGGAAAGCAGTTTATCTGGGCATGGACCAAGCAACTGTCGATACTGGACGTTTGCATAAACCATAAGTACAAGTACCCCGAACTGGTGTCACAGTTGCTGTCGCTTGATTTTTTGCAGGCACATAATTTCGATTCAACGACGAAGCGCAGGAGAACACTCTCTGCTTGTGACCTGACATATTGCTCTGGGATCCACTTTGTAAACTGGTATGCCATGCTCACGGAGCCATCTTTGGAATAGCTACTCTCCTGTGAGTCCGACATCGAGCAGCGTCTCCAGCAATGTCTGATTGTCACAGTAATCGTGATGTAATCGTGATGTATCAGAGGCGACTCACTATAACCCAAGCTAAGATGGGACAACAGTTTTCACACGAGAGCGGCCGACTGAAAGTCATGCTTACTACAGTACTTCTGGGCTCATGGTGTCTTGCTTTCATTATCATAAGGAGCAGAGGTGGTACTCCTATGTGTTCTGTGTTACGGGGACCAAGCTCGTAACGGTGGGTGTGAAGTCTCTGAGATAAGCGACTACAGTTGCAAGTATGTACACTCTCGAGTATATTCGCCCTTAGAATGGACTCGGTCAGCCAGTACCTCATACCCTCCCTCATATCGGATCCATGCAAGGTTCTCCCCACCTCTGGAGACGATGTCAGATTCAACCACAACGCCAAAAGCGTACTTCTTCGGTATTAGAATCAATTCACAGCACCGAGGAACCCTGATGGGTGCTTTTCGGGTTTCTGGCTTCAGTTCAAATTGAAAATCTGATAGATTCCGTGATATCAGAAGGCAGGGTAACCCCTAAAATTCAACTTCAACTTCACCTCATAGTCGCACAGAGCACGGCAGAAATGAAAGAAACATATCTTTGGGCTCCTTGGCGCATGCCCTTTCATGTAAGTCCTAGAAACCGTTGCTCTGACGACGTTCTCGAAAAAAATGAAAATTGTCCAATTTGCCTGATCCCTGTATGGGAAAATTCTCAAAATTCAGCCATTTCAGACTTGCTGACTAATCATGAATTTTGCAAAAACCGGTCTGAGCTTGAAAAGAATAGTACAATGGTATACTTACGAGTGTGGCCGTTTTAATGGTATAGCTCACATATCTACCCGTCGCCGTTATTATGGTTTTATCCTTCGCCAAAGTCGCTCAAAAAATATTTGACCCTTGATTCGGGCTTTTTCGGTTTTTTTCTAAAATGCTCAAAATTAAGAAACCTTATTTTCACAGATTTTTCTTAAAGTCCCAACTTTGGTCTCAAGCAACTTCTGTAATCTGAGAAAACCAAGTCGAAGTTGAGAAATGAGAAACGGGAAAACAAAAAAAAACCATGGCTCGAAAAATCACAAGTGCATAGAGGAAAATAGGCAAGTAACATAACGGGGTGAAAAGCTCTTGTAAATTACAAATAAATTATGCACAATGATCCGCTTGCTAACTGCACAACATTAAACTAAACTAGCCGCGCTTATCTAATTAATCCATCAGCATGGAAGCACTTATTAATCTTCGCTACAGCCCATAGGTCGCTAAGAAAGATATAATGACGTCTATATTATAATTTCCATTGAATTATGTGTACTCATGACTTTCATCGTAGTAATTAAGTCATTGCTCTCTTTCATTGAGACCGTATATATATTTACACACCATATTTTGAATTCAGATAATGCACTTCTTGTAAACTCTATTTTAAAGAAGTGTCACAATGTGTTAAAATCAACGGTCGAAATCATTAAAAATTCCCGCTTAAGGCAACATATTGTAGAATAACCACCTGCCACTCTAATTTCCTATGTTTTTTACATCTGACTTTATTTCTTAATTAAATAAAAGCAGACACTGGCTCTATTGAAATTAAGGTTTATTAACTGATGATATCTGTCCGTGACGTTTCGTAACACGTGTTAAGAAACAACCACATCTCCAAGTATGATCAGAATGACGTTAACATTGCCTTACATACAGTCTCCATTGTCCACAGTTACCACTGTGGCCTTTTAGC
Source organism: Yarrowia osloensis (assembly GCA_900519015.1). Classification (NCBI taxonomy): domain Eukaryota; kingdom Fungi; phylum Ascomycota; class Dipodascomycetes; order Dipodascales; genus Yarrowia; species Yarrowia osloensis. The sequence goes on from ULGU01000001.1 coordinate 2,384,291, forward strand.
CCCTCTTTATCCCGGTTTTTGGACCTCACCAGGTGTCATGTTTCTCTTTTAAACTCCCCACCAAAGCCTGAAGTACCAAAAATGACGGCAATCAAGGGGAGTGGTGGCAAAGTCAATGGTTACAACTACTATTTCTTCTGAAAGCTACTGTCTACTTGGTACAGCATTACTCTCCTTTGATTTGAAATAAATATAACACCTACGTCATTGAGTTCAGATAAAGCACCTATGTAAATTCTATATATCATTAATCAAGAATAGTATATAAATCTTAAAAACAGGCGGTCGAAATTGATTAAAATTGCCGTATATGGTAATAAATCGATACAATATAGCTTCTTTCCCTAAATCCTTCCTCCTATAAGTGTGATTTTAATTGTTAAAGAGAGGAAACAAACACTGGCTTTATTTTCATTTAAGGTTTCATATCAGATGGTGCGTGTCCTTATCTCCTTCTCAACTCCACACCACATCACCGGAAAGTCCTGCTTCATCAAAAACAACTAGATCAACAGACAGGCATCTTAACAAAATCAAACCAGGCCACGGGCATCTTCCAACAGGTGGTGGCCTTGTCCAGCCACAACGACTGTGATTTCTCTGTTGGTTGGTATACCATGTCTCTGCAGCGTGGAGCACCCTGAAGACAGACTGACACTGACAGGCTGGACCATGAGCTGCCACAGAGACTCACCATCTGTCTCGACTGTTTTTTTGAACACCCAGTTCGTCTGTCCTGGTCACCAGTGAATGATACATCAATGGATCCACGACCCACGGGCTTGGATGTGTGGGTTTGGAGACATTACGACTCTAGCAACTCGCTAAGCCCATTAGACTCTAGCTAATGTCTTCAGCTCCGTTTCTGTTACCGGCTTACCTCGCCCGAACTGTTAAACGATCCCTACATCATACTGCAGCCGACACTGTATATAACTTCCTCCTTACAACAAAGATTGGACCATCTACTCCAGCAGTTATTAGCTGTGTATCATTAGATATCGAAAGTGATTCTTTCGCTTCTCGAACCACGTTACAATTTTGAGATTACTTTTCTTCTTCTCGAACATAATCAATACATTAATAAATGCCACATCTGACTTCAGACTCACCCACATCTACATAGCCCACATCTTACCCCATGTCAACCCCACCAACCAAAACCCTCATCTTGGTCTCTCCTCCTGGCCCCCCACATTCCACCTCTTCTTTCCCTCACCACCCACAAACCCACATCCCCTTCAGACACCTGTCGGCCCCATCCTGTCTTGCAAACAAGCCCCCGACTCCACTCCTTCCTTCCACCACCAAGAACACCAGCTTCTATGCTCCAGCTTCGCCTGTTTCCGTCATCATTGATAGCAAGTAAGAAAATATCACACGAACCGGTTCCGCCGAGAACGTGAGTGACGCAAGTCGTGTTTCGTCTCTGCGGCCATGATCCCCTCTTGGGACGCGAAGGGTGACCGAGATGGGCAGTGAAACTGACTGGATGTAGCATCGTGCATGCAGGAAAGACTCATCTGCAGGCACGGGGTTTCCGGGGCACTCCCTATGAGACTCTGACCCAGAGCTCATAGCATGCTTGGAACCTGGGCATGGTTAGCGCACACCCCTCCTGTAAAACATTCCTCCTTGGGGTTTAGATGCACCCGTGAGACTAAGGCCGACTGTCCACACTCCGACATCCTCGGCAGGTTTCAGTAATATGGCACATAGCTCCTAGGATAACATCCGTCTTAGTCAGAGACTATGACGCCCATCTGTGTTAGTAAGTGGAAGCGAGTGTTGGTCGTGACTTGGCAGTCGGGAGTAACACAACTTGGAACATTCGAGCCGAATTGTGCTGTTATGGTGGTCCTAGCAGTTGTGTTTCTTGAGACGTATGTTGGTGTCGTTTGTTACCGGTACTGTCGTGTGTTGGTGTCAAGGGGACATCCGAATGGGAGGCGTGTGCATGTGCGTTGATGAGGGTACATCCGCCAAAAAGCGCTGTCAGTGCAAATGGTTGTTGAATGGTTGTTGTATTTGCTTCAGCATCCTTTTTTGGTCAAATATGAGGCGGTGGCGTTGTGTTGTATCTCCGTCTGTTTGTGTTCCAAGCTGTGTGTTTGTGTCACTAGTGTGCCACGACCCTCCTGCGAGGCCTGTCGACTGAGGGAAAGCAGTAATACTCACTCAAGACGCCTCTTTCATAGCTGGCGTAAACAAGATCTTGTCATCTTCAGTGTCCGAGTCGAAACACCTACTCGGCGAAATCTTGGCGATGATGGTTAACATGAATAGAGGATTTTGATTAGGGTATATATTGGGGGTACCGGTACTTACTTACTCAGCCAGCGTATTAAGCTATAGGTCATATGCGACCTTAAATTATGGCCTGATTTCTACGTGCGAGGTTGGTATTGAAACACATTTTATATATCTGCGATTTTTGCTCGATTGTCGACAATAATCGCTTTTTTGGGTAGATGTAGCTGTATGCTAAGGTTCCTATCTCATCTGGTCCCTGCATTATCAACGCTAGAGCCAGAAATACATCTGGTCGGTAGTTTATGCCCACCGAATTAAGCTTCGCAGAAATGGCCTGATTATCTGTTAAGAAGGGCTGCTTACGTGGCAAGTTTATGGCACCCAACATGGGTTTAAGCTTCACTCAACAAGTCACGTAAAAGCTTAAATTAACTCAACAAAGTTCTTGACATTCTGCATAAAAGCGACATACTTCCACTAGATTTTCACAAACTCAGTCGGATTTTGTCCGGCTGGAAGATGGTGCACCAATGTTTGCATTCCAACTCTTTGAGGGAGGATTACTTCAAATCTCCAGGTGCTAAATTAAATCCCTCACTTTACTCAACAGTTGTCATGAGGTAACCTTAATCGTAGATACCCCTCATTTGTGAGCCTGGTGAGCTCCTCCGACGGTCACGTGAAGGCCTCATAACCGCTGAGGTTCTCGGAGACCCCGTCAGCTGGTGGTTGTTATTGATTCGTGAAGACCGAGCTGGATTAGTTGAAGAGCCTGTTTGAGGTGCAACTGACAACAACCAAGTATGTACTTGCAGAGAGATCTCGTTGTTAATTGCTTGCAGAGTCTGCATGGAGTAATGCCTGTTTTGGAGCATGCTCTACCCGTGGTACAAGTAAAGTAGTTAGTCCACGCTGTATAGAGAAAGCGCAGAAGCATTTCTGCTGATTCGAACGTTTGCTGGCAGAAGTTTTGATGTCCCCTGTGATGCTCTTCGAAGCTCTTGTGCATAAGTTTTATGAGATGTCTACAGTAGCTCTTCATGACATCTTCCAGACAAGGACTGTCAACTACAATAGTCAAGTAACCTTATTAGTTTGCTACCTCTCCATACGATAACAAGTGCTGCATCGTTGTTGGTCAATCACAAGCAATAAACGAACACTATTGATACAATGACCTACTAGGATGATCTCAAATCCTATGTTAACCAAAACCAAGCCTGTTTCACAGTCCTCATCTCTTCCTATATCATTTTATCGACACATTTCTGGTTCTCTTAAGGCCGGGTAACCCCCAAAATGACACTTCAACCTTCTCTTACACATGTTACGAACATGTCAGAGATGAAAGAGACATACCGTTGGGCTTCGAAGACGCTGTATTATCATCTAGATTAATTCTTCGAGTGATCTGACGATATTTTCCGAAAAGTCCATAATCAGCGATTTTGCCTGATCCCTGTACAGGAAAATGTTCAAATTTCGGCATTTTCAGACCTGCTGAAAATTAACTTTTTCGGCAATATCCACCCAGTGGTCTTGAAACATATACTGGCATAAAATTCAGACTGCGCTCATTCTGAATATACTACCCCTTTATCTACCCGTCGTCGTTTATGTAGTTTTTTCCTCTTGCAAAGTCGGCGAAAAAATATTTGACCCCTGATTCGGGCTTTTTCGGTTTTTTTGGAAACTCCCAAATTTTGAGAAAGCTTATTTTCACGATTTTTTTTCCAAAGTCCCAAGGTTGGTTCAACTTTCGAAAACTGAGAAATGGTTTTCAGAAATCAGAACTCGAAAATAATCCAGAGCGCGAAAACTGAACCAACACCAGCACGTGAGAAACCACAAAGAGGCAACAAAGAAAACATAGGTAAAATTACATGTGGCTGAAAAACGGATAAATATTCACGTGATGGATGAAATATAATTGTTAGGCAGCAGAGTGACCACCAGCCACCTCTCTATAGTGGCTCTGAGCTTGAGTGTCCAATCTGTTGCCAACAAATACCCTCTCGGAGCTTCAGTCTGCTTGTTGGGAGTTGATTGAGATATTAAGGTTTTGGCACAATCTCATGGGTAGCACCCCATGAAACTTAGAGCAAATACTTGAGAATTCTATTTCTGAGACGAGGAAGTGGATAAGTAACACGGGAAGTGACAGGCATGGATGAGGACAATTGTAGAATACTATACAAACAGGTATTCCGGTATTTTCGTTCAAATTGATGCGCTGAGGACACTTTTCCTCTGTGACATCTATCGTGGTCAAAAGGCGTTGAACGGCGATTCTCCGGGGCTTTTGTCGTAAATTAAGGGGCCTGAGGTTGCCTAGAGCCATTAGCCGTTCATTTAGCTATTTACAATGTCTACAATGCATCTGCTGTGTGCAGTTTTGTTGATTTCCGATTTTTAGATGTCTGCAATTCTCAATTTACAAGCAGAATTTTAGTGCCATTTTTTTCTCAGTTTTTGGAAGTGTGGTTTCTGAGCCCGATTAAGGTTTTGCTTGACATAGACACCATTCAAGAAATCGTTCTCGGTGTTGATTGAAAAGCCATCGAACGGTAACTAGCCATGTTCGGTACCAAATAGAAGTAAATGATCTCACAAAAGTGACTAAGATGACGAGGATTCTATCACGTGACTATCCTTGGAAATATATGAATTGCCCGTTCACGTAGTTCAGGGTCTGAGAGTGAGGCACGAGGGACGACATGGAACTTCAAGGCACCTCTGTTTTACATCAATCTAGACATCCCTAGAAATAACGCTGAAGTTATGAAACAAACTGTGGTATTTTTTAGCACCAACCCCACCTCTAGCACACTTCGCCACACATTTGTTCCAGCATAAAGTACACATCATTTTAAGTTCACTATCCATCTATACGAGTGCGACGAACCTTATAAGCCAGCTTGAGCAAAAATAAGGTTATCACAGCATACATTACCTGCCCTGTTTGTGTCTCTTCCTCATACACCTCGCCCCTGAGCTGCAACAACGTCGCCAAAAGAAAAGGAAATAGACAGGAGATGATGAAGAAACGACACCATTGTTGGACTACCATCAGCAGCTGACTCAAACCCCCAGCGGCAACCCTCTGCTCTTCCGAACATACCGGTACTAGATGCCAGACACACCAGAGCAGTGGCTAAGACCAAGTCCTGTAGTAGCCAGGCTGATATAAGTGAACTGCCATTCAGCTGCTATTGTTGAACACACTGCAAAGAACTATGGGCATCAATCTCGGTGAGTAGCCAGTTCGATATCACATCACAGATGCTTCCCCTGTTTTCCGTGAGTGACGCGTCATGAGTAAACGTCACCCAACTCTGTCCAGGTGTACACTAGTACAAGCGGCAAGAGTGTTCGGAACAGCTTTTGCAGAGCTTCTACCTGTCCTGTCTGTTATAGTGGTCTACCACTCAGAACATTCAGGGACGAGGGGCTTTCCTATTCCGTTATAATTTCAACCTAGCTGCAGCTAAAATCTCAGTCTGAGATACATCGTCCTAGCAACAGCTCAACAATATGTATTAGAGAAGTCTCAGTCACACATACTGTACTAATTACCAGCTATAGCTAGTCCAGTCTGTCTCAGTACTTCTGCCTTCATCGTGCTTGCCGGTTTGACTCCTTGAGAGTGGCTGTGGTAAGTCCCTCGGTTGATGGAAAATGGCTTGGTAACGAAGAAAGAGCCGTTGAAATCAGTAACTTCCCTTGAGACAACACTATGCTGTGACCTTTCAGATCATCAGCCCCGAGATTAGTGCCAATTCTTTTCCCTGTAGACTAAACACATGGTTCCCCAAACACAGAAAGTGCATCCAGACACAATCACTGGATCCTAAACTACTCATTATTTTCACCAGATTGATGGGAATCTACCGAGAATAACTAAATAATGCTCTATTGATCTTCATCATAAGCCTAGATGGCTTTTCTGACGTTTTTTGCATTTCACAAAGGCCGGGTAACCCCCAAAATATGACTTCAACCTGCTCTGGCAACTGCCCTCAATATCGCTAGAATGAAAGGAACACGCCATAGGGCATCCCGGGTCCTATATTATCACCTAGACTGCCGTTTCATTCGTTCTGAGAACATTTTCTGAAATTTTCGAAATTCGCGATTTCGCCTGATCCTTACACGGGAAAATCTACAAAAACCAGCCATTTCGAATCGGATGACTAATCACAAACTTTGCAAATACCGGGACAGCAGTTCCAAGATTAGGACTATGATAAAATTCAGAGTGCGCCCATTTCAATAACACCGTCCTTGTATCTACCCGTCGCCGTTAATGCGATTTTTTCCTCGAGCAAAGTCGGCGAAAAAATATTTGACCCCTGATTCGGGCTTTTTCGGTTTTTTTAGAAACCACCACATTTAGGTTAACCTTAATTTCCTGATTTTCTCAGAAAGTCCCAAGGTTGGTTCAACTTTTGAAAACTGAGAAAAGATTCTGAAAACTGGAACTCGAAAAAAAAAATAGGGAGCCGAAAAAAAAATTGATCCACACATCATAGGTGGGATAATAGTAAGTCACCTAATGAGACACAGACCCAGATAAATACAGTCTCAAGATTTAATAAATGTCCCGTGACGGCTACAATGTTCGTACAATTCAGCCAGGGAACCACAATCCATCCATTTGGTGTGGTTCTGTGTTGCTGTGTTTCTTCTTAATTATCAACAATACCCCATCTGATCTACAGACTACTTGTTTGGAGGTTGGTCAAATATTAAGTTTTTCGTCAAATCTCGTGGGGTGCACCCTATCAATTACAGTGCACAAAAATGGGAATCCGCATTGTGAGACGAGGACATGGGTAATCAACGCAGGAAATGATTCACATAGACCTCTATCTGCTGGAGCAGGCTATGCACATTCGAAAGCTAGATTTGGGCTCATTTAAACACATCCACATCGCATTTATCAAATGTCTCATTTTGTTCTCAAATACCCAGTTTATAGCTCTTTGCGTCGACTTTTGATGCACCTGAAGAGATAGCTATGTACCTGGAACCCGCATCCATGAATCCTAGCATTTGATTTGGTTGCTCTGCTTTATCTACGCGTCGTTCTGTTCAGTTCTGATTTTTGGATGTCTGTAGGTCTTCATTTTCCATGACGTTTTGGAATCCCATTTTTTTTCTCAGTTTTTAAAACTCGAACGAACTTTGGGACTTTTGGGTCCGAGCCGATTAAGCTTTTCCAATTTTGGGAGATTTCCAAGAAAATTGAAAAAGCCCAAATTAGAGGTAAACAGGCAGAAATTGAGATTCATTGGTGATTAAAATCACATTACGAGAGTCGGAAAGAAGAAAGGAAAGCTAAAACGCAATAACCAGAGCTACCTCTTTCTGCGCATACACCTAATACCTCACCATATCCATTATTCCTGAAAAATATGTTTTGTAAGCAGACCTAAAATCGTCAAAATCCGTGCAAATTGCCCGACAGTTGATCGGGCAAAGCGGTCGATTTCCAGTTTCCCCAAAAAAAATACCAAAAAGATGAAGCAAGAAAAGGATCTTGTAGAACAAGTTCCTGGGAGTCCAACGACATATCTCTTCCGATTCCACGACGTTTACAGCGACGGTTAGCTATGAACTTGGCAACATAATGTACAAACCTTAAATCTAAGTGAGTGTATAATTCACATCTTTATCGAATAAAACATATATTCAATAGAGAGGAGTTTAGAGTAAGAAGCCAACATAACCCTATATATTACCCTAAGCAGCAATTTTTTATAATTCTGACCGCCGAATTTAAGAAAATATATACTGTTACTGAAAATAACACCGCACATTTTTGAAGGTTGGAATTCACACGGATGGTGAGTATTATACATTTGTAAGCGGAGTATTTCATGCTCAATATGAGAGCAGCTGACTTCTACAGAGGACTACTGCGACTCCTCGACCATTCTTCCTTGTGATGCGATCCTTGATACAACCTCCTCATGTCTTAGCATCACCTTTGAGTTCAGATAATGCACTCAGCAGCACTTTATTTCGACGAATCATTGCATCATAGGTGATATCGATACTAGAACTTCCTCTCTAGTAACAGCTCCTTCAGAAACTTACATAATCTTCTTCTCTATAGTGCTACTTGTACCCTTCACTCACCGGGTCACGTGTTCCTCTCAATCAAGTATCATAGCATAAATAAGGTTAAGGTTATCACAGCATAGATTATCCATCCTTTTTGTGTCTCTTACTCCTACACCTCACCCCGAACACAGCCACAGCACTATCGCAAGCGACAATCATCATTTTATCGACAAGTTTACACAAGTTGCGCCATCGATAGCATTATCAGTACCACTCCCACGACAGTGTTGAGCTTCTCCAGGTGTGCCGCATGCTTCTTGCGGTCTCATCGCTGAGAGAGCGCTCGGTGGCTGGCTGGATGTTGAGAATGGGAAGCAGACTAGCTGGTCTCGGCTCAATCACCGGCTTGGCTTATTAATGTGTCGCTGAGTACCCCGATATTGTCTCAGAGACATCTTCACTTAGTTCTTCATGATCGCGGCACTCTGAGCCACCAACGATGCAGAAACACTGTAGAGGAACACCTAAGATACACGACTACAGCGACGCCAAACCCTCCCACCAACCTTTCCGCTCTTCCACTACCTCCACCATATCGGTTCAGTCTCATACCAATCAGACGTGCCAACCTAGCCCCACACAACTGCCGGGAAGGAATGGATCAATAACTGGTGCAGGTGTGCAGTTGATGGCAGGAACAATGTCCCTAAGTCAGTAATAGTTGGGTCTATAGAGAGCCTCTCCACGACCGCCCTCCACTCCAACTCCGCCCCTTTCCCATGCGGTCATCTTGACATGAGACCAACCATAGGACGCTCCACCTCACATTTGCCCCCGCATAAAGTATCCAGTATTTAGAGTTCAACACACAGTCACTAAGAACCTTATCAGCCAGTAACCAAAATAAGGTTATCGCAGCATAGATTACCCATCCTTTTTGTGTCTCTTCCTCCAACACTTCACTTCACGCAGCGACCACATCGCCACACGAGCTACAAGAGATACTCTTTTGCTCGAATATCCTCACCAGCTGTCTCAAACAATCGGCGGAAACCTACTGCCCCCTCAAACATGCCTCATGTGAGATACTGTCTCTGCGCTGTGACAGACGACACTGTGGTTGAGGACATTCATCAAGGCTTGCTCCAGCTCCCGTGAGCACCCTAGCTCAACATATGCCACGGAAAACGATTAACAGTGAGTACTTCAAAGTCTCGACATAGACGGGATCCTCCGTTCTCGGCGGTCGCACCCACAGGTAGGGTCCTTGGCAACGGGAATTAAGTCCAGTTGCGGTCTAAGAGCAACAAACCGGGGGGTACCTAGAGCTCAGGGCGACTGATGTTCCGTTTTTTTTGCATGTCAAATTTAGTCCCGTATCACTCAGGTGTCCGAGAGCTTTCACAAGCTCGCTCCACTGTAACTCCAGCGCAGCCACTGTACAGTAAACCACTATCGCTCCAGCAACAGTTCAAGTCTTCGTAATATAGTGTCAGACTAAGAACTCAGCAGCGACACGCTCTGGTATGACTGGTGCTACTCCTGCACTCATGTTAATTACCGTATTGTCGCCCCTCAGAGCTGTATACGTGCGTACACACAAGCTTTCAGAGTGACTGAAACCGATCTGGTGATTATGACAAGGCCTCTAAAAAAGCTGTAGGGGCTGGATAGACCCTTCTGTATGATTATCCAAATAATGGGCACTCCGGTGTGTACTATTCTACAACAGTTCTCTTTGCATGATAATCTGAGGGTTACCCCCACACATAACATACATCCAGACACGACCACGACATCCCGAGCTCTACAAAAACTGCACGAATTTGACCAGAATAAACCAAACAACTGTTTGAATGCTTGTTGGACCTCCACCAAGGTCCTAATGTGATTTTCTGGCGAGTCCGTCGTTTTTCAAAGGCCGGGTAACCCCTAAAATCGAACTTCGATCTCTTCTGGTAGCTGTCCTCGAGATCGCAGAGATGTGAAGAAAATACCGTTGGGGTTTTCAGACCCAGAGATGTCACCTGGACCACCGTTTCATGCGATCTAACGACAGTTTTCGAAAATTCGAAAATTTGCAATTCTGCCTGATCCTTACACAGGAAAATGTTCAGATTCCGCCCTTTTCTGACCAGCAGAAAATTAGGTTTTTTGCGAATATCGACCCGGCAGTCCTAATGACAAGACTGGCATAATATTCAGAGTGTGCCCGTTGGCTCCATACTGCCCTTGTATCTACCCGTCGCCGTTTATGTAGTTTTATCCTCTTGCAAAGTCGGCGAAAAAATATTTGACCCCTGATTCGGGCTTTTTCGGTTTTTTTAAATTTCGGGACTTTTGGAAAAGCTTATTTTCCTGATTTTTTCCCAAACTCCCAAGGTTGGGTCAACTTTCGGAAACTGAGAAATGATTTTGAAAACTGAGAAATGATTTTGAGAAATCAAAACTCGGAAAATTTTCGAGGAAAAAAAAAATTCACCACCAAGATAGGTATAAAGACATAGAAGAGCACCTATAGGGACTGTGACCAGAATTTAGTGACGGAAAATAAATAAATAGTCACATGATAGATATAACAGCCGCACCACGTGACAGAGTAGCCAAAATCCATCCATTTCGTCCAGTTCTGTGGTTCTGTGGCCCTCATTATTGTCAACAATCCCTTCTCTGACTCGATTTTTCTTGCTGGGAGATACCTGAAAATATAAGGTTTTGGTCAAAAGTTGTGGGAGACATCATGGAAATCTGACCCGAAAATTGGTGTTCACGATTACGACCTGGGGGAAGGGTATTTAGCATGAAACATTGTTTCAGCCGAAAGAGGGGCTGTGTAGCAGCCCATGTTTTTGGTTAGACTGGAATTTGCCCCATTATTGACGCGCTGACGATCATTTTCCTGACCATTATCTGTCATGCATAAAAACGCGATAAAAGGCTCTACCAGCGCATTATGACATAAACAATAAAACCACAGGCTTCCTGGAACCCGTATCCGTCGATCTTACTATTTTGTTTGTCTCAAATGTGATGTCTGTGTGCTGTTTTGTTGAATCTTGAAATTTGACCTCGTTTTTCGTGTCGTTTTCGGACCCCATTTTTTTTCCAGTTTTCAAAAGTCGATTCAACTCTGGGACTGATGGGTCAAATTAAGGTTGTGGTAAATCTCACACCGGCTAGAAATATCGGTTTCGATCATGATTCGTAGCATTGGCAATGGTAACTAGTCATTTTTGGTATTATTCAGCTCGGAATTATCTCTCAAATGCAGTCACTAATACATGAAAATTGATTATACGAGTCTTACGAGGAGAATGGGATAAGCGTACATTGCACATATATGGCGACTCCAAGAGGTAGTGCCTTCATGGCACCGTTGACGATGTGTTTCCACAACAAAAAAGAACATTAAATATAGGCTTACTGCCAGTGATGAATAGCTTTCTCATAATGAGAATCCATCTCTACTGTAGCACTCTCCACCGCACATTTGCCCCAGCATATAGTACGAGACTTTTAGAGTTTTTGAAGAATACTATAAGTACAGTGTTAATCGCCACAGGAGAGTCATGTGGGCTCTAAGAGATGGACAAAAAACCCGGGATAGTGTTAGCCTGTAATAAAAAATTTATTTTGCAGCGGCAGTGTATTTAGTGAGACCGAATTCCTCTTCTTTAATCCCGAATCAACTGTCCAGTCAACTCCCCTTGAGTTCAGATTATGCATTGTTATAAACTCTATTTACCATAAACTAGCAACAGTATATAATTCTTTAAATCGGGCGGTCAAGATTGTGGATTATTGCCGTTTATAGTAATATTTCGATAAAATATACATTCTCTCTTTAAAGTCCCACCTTTATACAGGTGTCCTCAATGGCTGAAGACGAAAAACAAACACCGACCTTATTTTCATTTAAGGTTTTATGTCTGATGTTATGCTGTCCTTATCGCACCCTCATCTGTTCATAACACATCATCAACATTAATCACATCATGAGAGATACTGATAGACACCCATATCACTAACACCAACGACGTCAACTCTTTCTAACAGACAAAAATCGCTTCCGAAGCAACGACAGTGAGTTTCTGGGGTTGCCCCTTTCTTGTGCACTTCAAGGCCAGCATGTGGTATGTACGATTGAAGACCAGACACAAACCCTTCAGTGGGCCACAAACAAAGCCCAGAGGCATCAGGTGATCACGGATGTATTTTGGATCGGCTTGATTCCTCTCAGCTAGATTGTCGTGACCTCCGTCTCAGTTCTGATGGGGCAAAATTCGAAAGATGAACACAGATGCCCGGGTTTGAAAGCAGTACGGCTCAGACCTCAGACCGGATAGTTCCAATCCCATTACAAACTCGCCAGCACAACTTTTTGTATCTGCTTTCCAGTTGCCTCGGTTTGTCATTCTCCCGACTGCTCTACCACACCAACTTCCCACACAAGATAGTGCTTGTAGTTACTACACCCACCCCACCATAAGGCAAGTCCGTCAGAGATCTCCTTGAGCTGTTAGAGATAAATGTGTGTTTGATTGTATCGTTATCCTCATCCCTCTACTAATCTTTCGAAAGCACTCACCCCATTACAGAGTGTAAATTATGTAAAGTCATTCCGCAAACACACTCACAGGCCCCGCCTCGTGCGGCTCGGAAATTCAAAAGGGCCGTCCGTGCGGCTCGGAAATTAAAAAGCGGTATTTTCGGGAAGTATTTTACAAGCAGAATTTGTTAGCAAACACAGACCCCAAGTAATTTCAATTGATCAAAGTAGCCTAATTGTACTCATTTCAAGTTTTTGTCGGCTCCCATGACCCCCCTATAGACCACACTAAGAAACGTTCTGTGCAGAAGGGTTGCCTTAGCGACGGTCCCGAATTAATGAGCCGCACGGAAGTCCCGTCTCAACGCCGCGTCAAGACATGATTCATGCATGTTACAGAGATGGAGGCGGATGAGCTCTGGCGATGAAAACGATATAAAAGGGGGCCTCAGAGCCTCCTTTTCATGAACACACAAACAACCACATCTACTTCCCCCACCACCACCACCACCACCACCACTACAACAACTACAACTATGAAGGTCCTTCTTGTTCTCTACGACGCTGGCTTCCACGCCAAGGATGAGCCCAAGCTGCTTGGATGCACCGAGAACGAGCTCGGAATTCGAGACTGGCTCGAGTCCCAGGGCCACACTCTCGTCACCACCTCGTCCAAAGACGGAGCTGACTCTGTGCTCGACAAGGAGATTGTGGACGCCGATGTTGTCATCACCACTCCCTTCCATCCCGGATACATCAACGAGGAGCGAATCGACAAGGCCAAGAAGCTCAAGATCTGCATCACTGCCGGTGTTGGTTCCGACCACGTTGATCTCGACGCTGCCAACGCCCGAGACATTGCTGTTCTCGAGGTCACCGGCTCCAACGTGCAGTCTGTCGCTGAGCATGTCGTCATGACCATGCTTGTTCTGGTCCGAAACTTTGTCCCTGCTCACGAGCAGATCATTTCCGGCGGCTGGGATGTTGCTGCCGTCGCCAAGGACTCCTACGATCTCGAGGGTAAGGTCATCGGTACCGTTGGAGGAGGCCGAATCGGCCAGCGAGTGCTCAAGCGATGCAAGCCCTTCGACCCCATGGAGATGCTGTACTACGACTACCAGGCCATGCCCGCCGACGTCGAGAAGGAGATTGGCTGCCGTCGAGTCGAGTCTCTGGAGGAGATGCTCTCTCTGTGTGATGTCGTCACCATCAACTGCCCTCTGCACGCCTCCACCAAGGGCCTCTTCAACAAGGAGCTCATCTCCCACATGAAGGACGGCGCCTGGCTCGTCAACACTGCCCGAGGAGCCATCTGTGTCACCGAGGACATTGTCGAGGCTCTCGAGTCCGGCAAGATCCGAGGCTACGGAGGAGACGTCTGGTTCCCCCAGCCCGCTCCCAAGGACCACCCCTGGAGAACCATGCGAAACAAGTACGGAGGAGGCAACGCCATGACTCCCCATATCTCCGGAACCTCTATTGATGCTCAGGGCCGATACGCCGAGGGCACCAAAAAGATTCTCGAAGTCTTCTTCTCCGGCAAGCAGGATTACCGACCCCAGGATATCATCTGCATTAACGGCCACTACGGCACCAAGGCCTACGGTGACGACAAGGAGCACAAGGAGCATCAGCTCAAGTAGATATTTATAAGTGCGGCACTGGAATCATGTGACGCAGTCACGTGATTTTGTGCAAGCACTATGTGGAACCAAGGAGTGGAAGTAATTAAAACGTATTAATACTAATTTATGTTGATAACACTTAATATTATTTGTCTGACCACACCGCAGCTAGGCGTTTTGGATCTATTCTTGTAGCAAAGAAAGAATCTGCAGATTCCAGAAGTCAGAATCTACGGACGCCCCATTGCACCAAGTCGTAGGTGCCATGTCGTTGGAGGAGTGTCTGTGTTGACGTGGTACCCTAATATATTGTGATAAAACCGTAATGCAGTATATAGAAAGTCATTTTGATGGCCCTGAGCCGTTAGTGAGTTTCTTCAGGTCATCCGTTCGTTTCTTCAGATCATCGGTTCGTTTCTTCAGGTCATCGATTCGTTTCTAGCAGCTCACTCATAACATCTTCTGTTTGGTCGTCACGTGGTTTCGTCATAAAAACCTTAATCCAGCTGCCATAAAGTACCGGAAATTCCGCATAAAGTACCGGGCCTGTGGCATAAAGTACCGGGATTTTGCCATAAAGTAGCAGATTAAATCGCGAAATGTCGGTATGAGATCCATGGCGTGTATCCGAAGTACAGTACCGGTACTGTAGCTAGGAATTATTGCAAGTAGCTAGGTACAGATACGCTATGAAACCATGTCCCTGAGTCAGCATAGAGTACCGGTACTTAACACTTCTGATGGTTCGGCAGTAGACACAGACGAAAAGGACTGTGTAGCCACCGATTTCTTCAAGCATGAGTAAGTGTTTACAGGTACTCTACATCTTTTCTAATCATACAATAGACCTGTTGAATAAAGTAAAACTTATGTAACAAATACATTAACAACTTACATATCACTTACTGGGAGGACGTTCCGATAACCAGCCTCTGCTCTCTATCAGAGAGACTCGTCAGGAGAGGCTAAGCACCCTAGTAGGGAGCTCGACTGAGCACGGCATCAGGTTGACCAAATTCATACACACTGATGAATTTGTCCCTCGAATGGAATCATCCACGTCAAGGTTACTCCATTCAACAAGACCATCCTCTCGAAGCAACTCACCCGTCCTGCTCTTTCTTCCCCACTCTATAGCCGCCTTTATAAAAGGCATGAAGTCACAGACAGGTCTGAGACTACAAGTAGCGTCACAACACCACTTACCCGTTTACTGGAGTAAGTTGGCTACAGGATTGCTTATCGTCAATTGAGCTGTATTGATGCATGGCGTTCGAGTGTTCTGTTAAGCATAAACGTATAATTGCTGGTCGTAGAGATGTGGATATTTTGTAGATGTATGTCCATTTCACCGTTATAGAAGCATTGCGATTTCACGACTTGCTCAGGCCCTCACCTTTTGTACATCTAAGAAGCAACAACGTTAGTTCCGAGGTTCCGTGGGTTTCGTTAAGAAGCATAGTTCATGCACAATGATGAAGGAGTGCTTCGAAACAAGATTTCGCTAGTTCCTTATAGATTGCACGTTAGTTAGAAGCTTCTGCTGTAGTCTGGTGGTTTCTGGAAAACTCGTTTGATTGATACTGGCTTGAATGTTGATGCGATATGATTTTGAGTGGTTCCTGATTGGCATTTTAGAGGGTAGTATTCCACAGTCAACATACCAAAAGGATACCAAGCTAGACAAGCTTACAGTTGGTGTCGGAAAAACATTTAATTCTAACAACCGCTAATACCGCTGTTTTTTCCACATGGTGCTTTTGGCATTCATTGCTAGCACACGAATCAACCAGACTATGCTAATACAGCTAGAGTGCAAGTTTCGAGCTTTCCAAGACAACGAAGCAACTCGGCTGACCTATATTTCTGATTTAATATCTCACACCCCCAAACTATGACATCATTTATCCGTTGATATGATGCAACCCTGCGGTTCTATTTATATCCAAACTCAATTTATGAGATTGAGGGCTCGAAAAGTGGTGTTAAATGAGGTGTATTGAATATTTAAAAACATAGTCTCGGTAATTAAGACCTGCTCATTCTAAATATTGCTTAGTTTTCCCAAAAATTCACTCAAACATCTCCTCTGTTAGCCCACCAAGTCATCACAGGTGCATATCTCATGCTAGTTAAATATAACCGAAAACCCAATACCCAACGGCATCATCATCAAGAGCAGGTATGGGAGCAATCTATTTCGAGCACTTCTATTTCGAGCTGAGCTCCAGGTGTATATATAGAGGTCGAGTTCCCGTTTCAATCGGTATCAAACAACAACCCACAACTACCAACTCCACAACAACTCCACAACAATGCTTTTCAAGACTTTCACCCTTCTCACTGCTGCCACTGCTGCCATTGCTGCTCCCGTTGCCTGCGAGCAGCCCCAGGAGCACAACGAGCCCTCTCACCCCACCTACGCTCTCAACGCCTTCATGCCTGGCAAGGGAGCTCTTGGAATGGAGGCTCTGCAGATCCGAGGAAACGACATTGTCTACGGCCTCACCCAGGGCTACTCCTACTTCAAGGTTGAGGATGTCGGCAACGCCATGGCCAACGTTCTCTCTGAAGACCAGGGACCTCGACAGCTGGTTGCTGATGTCAAGACTGGCAAGCTCGATCTCCAGAAGGACGCCGCTCCTCCTCTCGAGAACAACAGCGGAGGCTGGGCTTTCAAGGGCGACGGATCCGTCAAGGAGCTCTCTTCGTACGGCACCCGGGAGTTCTACTCTTGCACGTCTCAGTCCGATCCTCTCCACGGTGGCCAGGTTGTCTACGTCTTCAACGGAGAGTACGCCTGCAAGGATCCCGTCAAGTTCACCATTGGTGCTTCCAAGGAGTAATCTGGAGACAATTCCAGACCATCTGACCCATGCCCCTTATCGCATTCTTGATTATTTATCACTCCTTTAGTTTCTTTCAGCTTCCAGTCAGATGAATATACTTCCAATTATGATTACATCAGCCCGTTCGTAGCTCCAGAGCAGTAATTTCAACCTTGTAGTAATTCTCAGACCTTCAACAGGTAGTACGCAGCTGCGTAGCCTCCTCTAGTATTGCTCGGCGAACTCTCTTCAATCGTTCTGAACTCGCTCCAGGATTCTTCCATGTCACGGGATCTTGGTGTCGTTACTAATGAGTCAGAATTTCAACAAAGCGAAGATAAAACTGAGACTTATCAGTCAGACACCCAACTGAGGTGTATCCACCACTCTCCTATGTCGTCAAGGCACCAGGTATCGCTAAATGGTATCTTGTGGTGTTGTCAAGTCCTGGGTAAATGTTGTTTTGGCAAATTAGGCACAGATGCACCAAGGTGACTCACAGAGTGATTCAGAGCAAAGCGAGTCTCATTCTGGCACCTCTGAGGCATTTCCAGCTACCCCTGATACTTGTGGCGTTCCATGTGGATGGCTTTGTTGTGGATTTGTTGATGAAAGGTGTGATGTGTAGAGTGGTGGTTTCCTCCCAGTGCGTATTTTATGCGTGACTAAAAGTCCACTGTTTGACAGGCGTTTCCTTAACGGCTTTACTTGAGACATAGCTAAGTAAAGTGAAGCTCATTGACACCACACTGATGGCGGACATAACCCGACTGTGGATGTTGGGTGCAGGGTGAGTGATCAAGAACTGAACAGGACACGCTGATACACACCAAAATCGCTCACGTGACATTTCCAGCCTTCCAAAAGCCTCCAACCCCAAAGCAGGGCAGTTGCGGCCATAGGCGGTCTCGGCTGAGTGACCACCCCGACCACGCGACAGAGCGACGACACTATCAGTACTCGAACATGACGGAGAGCCAGTTGGCCTACCTATTGACCCTCCTGCCCCTGACCCCCGCCGAAGCCCAGGCTCGGTGGCGTACAGCCCGCATCATCCTGAAGAGTGACCATTGGAGACCGTTTCTGCCCGACCACCTCGACCTTGATGGTCAATACTGGAAAGCCGCCCACCAGATTATGAGTTCACACTACCGTGTGAACGCAAATGCGACTGAGTCTCTGCACCTGCTCCGTATGGCCCGCCTCCCGTTTCGCCACGAGCACCTTGTCGAGTGTTGTCTATGTCACCGGAGTGTGGCACCGCGCCTCGGCCTGTCCCCGACCTCGAACATGATGGAACATCTTTTCTCCAACTTCAACGATACTGGATGCCCAGCAGTGCAGACCGCCTGCACAGCTCAGAACCTGACAACCCCCACCGATATGTCAAACTGGATCATGACTGAGGCCGTCGACGGCTTCTCCCACGCAACAAGGGAAATGGCCCACGCTATCTGGCAGTTCTACGTCTCTGCGAGACGGAGCAACTTGGACGGAACCGACCCACGAGTACAAGGCACACACCGGCACCTTTTCACACGAGTGGTGGAGGCACAGGGACGAGACGAACGGAGGAAAGGAAAAACGGACACCGGACCACAGACTGGATGATCCTGGAGGAGTGAGAGTAACCAAGGAGGATTTGAGTAACTGATAGCAGGACGTTTGCCCGAGTATGCGAACATATTACCAACAATTTGTAAATTAATATATGTTCATGAATTAAAAATAAAAATGAAAATACGGCTTCCCGTCCGATCAGCCATAGTCAAGCACCAGAGAGCCCAGTTAGTATTGTAGTGGGAGACCATACGAGAATCCTGGGTGCTGCAATTAACCATGAAAGAGAGTCTCTTNCTTCCCGTCCGATCAGCCATAGTCAAGCACCAGAGAGCCCAGTTAGTATTGTAGTGGGAGACCATACGAGAATCCTGGGTGCTGCAATTAACCATGAGCGAGAGTCTCTTTTTTTTTCCATTTCTGGCCCTGTGTATGTCCCGTCTCCAACCGGACCCTTTAGAGGAGCTCCATGAATGGGGTGTGTCTAACAAATATTGATCAGTTTGAACCGAGAACTGGTGTATCAGGTTTCTGCCAGCCTAGTAATGACTTTTTATATATATTCGTCACGTGATTGTACCGAGTGGCTTCACAACAGTTGCCATAAAGTATCTGACTTCAGCATAAACTACCCTCCATTGGCCATAAACTACCGAGATTTTGCCATAAAGTACCGAATTTTTTTAATAAACTACATATTTTTTGCCATGAACTACAGAGGACTTGTCTTATACTAGTAAGGAAACGCTGCAAAGTAATTAGCGACATCAATCAGTCTGGCACTTGATTATTGAGCACGATATCGGTTAAGCAGGGTCATCGCGATAAGAAACTCTGCCCTGAGTCCAGTAACAACCAGGCAGACACCGTTTGTAAGCCGTCTCAATGAACAGCTCGTCGTCGTGCACTTGTATACAAAGCTCGTCTGTAGCCCACAGTACCGTTTTGGTGAAATTCAGTGGTCCTAAATAAATCAACTCATTGCTAGCATCACCCTATTTATATACATACTTAGACAGTTACAGGGGTATTGACAGTCAACTCAGACGTCTCTTCTAAGAAGACTCTTCAATCGTCAAATACTCTCTCGGTCTGCTTGTGGCTCTCATCAATAGTTTCACTGGGAAGTAGTTCACAGATACGATCAACAGAGATACCCATATCTGTCTGGGTAACTTCGCAACCTATTTTCGTAGTTGAACGTCTCTCCCGTAATTCATCAGCTTGATCTGACACAAAATCTTTTTGTCTTCTGGAGTTGATGTGCTTGATTACAGGTACGATGTCCTGTCCTTTACTCTTCAAAGCTCATTCTCAATCATGAACATCAAACACCAGCACCACCGCAAACACCAAGGCCTTCTTATACAAATTAAAGGTCACCGAAAACACCATTGATCCTACCGCCTCTTCCAATCATCACTTATACGCCTGCTCCAAGCCATTTGGAACTATCCGGTTGAAAAACGTCCAGTTGTTGCTAATATCACTGACCAGATCTGGGAAGACTAACCTGAGCCCAGTAACATCGAGACGGCCATCGAAACGACACAGATCACCCCTCGACGCTCCCCTTACCCCCAATATCGGTCTTGATTGCATGCAATCACGATTGAGTGGACTGAAGGGTTCCACAGTACTTCCACTCTCGTCTGGCTAAGACTTCTTTTCCCATACTGACGGACACGAGTCGCTTTAAGAAACTTGTAAGATCTCCTCGTGTCTCTCATATTTTCCAGAACAGAAGGAAGATGTTGAAATCTCGTTATTCAACCACCAGCCCAGCAACTACCTACTCTGCCTAAACACCGACTTCTGGTCAGGTATCATCACCAACATCTGGTGAGTTAATCAAGCCAAGGACATTACTGGACTCTGTCATATCCATCCTTGGGTGAGCGTGTGATGGACCCGTGGTAGAAGGTTGGGCAGGAGAGGGGGGACTTGAGTAGTGATCACTACTACATCAACGTGCAAATCGATTGATCGACTCTGAAGTGTACTTTTCCGATACATGTGTTCACTTTTTTGTCCTGCTCAAGTGCAATATCTTGTATCCGTACTGAGCCTGCAGCTTGCTAAGCGGCCAATCTTCATGAATGTCATTAATCATGCCACGGTAAGTGGCTCTATGTATGGTGCGTTCAGACTTCTCTTCTGTGGTCCCCTAAAGCGAAATCCCCATGTTCTTTGCAATCGTCTGGAACTCCTTGGTGCCTGTGGAAATGTAGTACCGGATCTTGAGAATGTCGGACTCGTTTTTGCGCCGCTCAAACTCGGATCGGGCGTATGCAACGAGTTCGTTCCGGGTCGTGGGAGGCGTTGTGTATGCTGCCTTGACGATATCTCGCCACAGTTGTCGAGCGGCTGCTGCCTGGACAAACTGGGTTAGTTGGGGTGACTGAGTACATATGAAGAATTGGTTGGCAAGTAGGACTGTCGAGAAGAAGCAGGGGATAGAGGGCAGCAGTAGAGGGCAGCAGTAGAGGGCAGCAGGAAAGGGCATCAGAAGACTCTCTAGCCCAGGAGAACCCAGTATCGCAATGGACTAAGATCACTGCTTTCTCTCAAGAGCAAGCTATACCATCAGAGTATGCACAGAACACGCAGCTTCAGTAAGGACACACTTTCCGTTGACAATTGCACTCGCACCAAAGTTTGTGCCACGTGGCATGCTCCTGGACTGACCCTCTCTCTGTACTCTCTGTCAGACACTTTCTCAGATGACGCCTCAGTCCTGATCTCCACTCATTGTACCTTCCAGTCACGTGCTGCGTCCCAACTCCACCCAAAAGGCCACGTCGTCACTCCTCACTCCCATACTCACGTGCTCCAGCGATTTGTTCGACTTCAGCGTGCTGGCGTGCCGAACGAAAAACATTTGTGTGTCGGGGTGATTAGTTGCAGGTGAAAGATTAAGTTGTGATAAGCCAGCAAAGTGTAATGTGGTGGAGTGCATGGCAGTGAGATGATCGAATTACAGAGTAAGGATGAGTATCAATACATGTGGTTCGATTCTCCCACTTGCCATATATTCTATTCTAAAACCACATACTAGTAGCTACAGTACTAACCTGTTACAAACGTCTCTCATTCACACACTGTCGTGGGCATCATAATACTCATCCTGATCTGTATCGGAGTTGTGAGTACGAGTACCGGTACCGGTACTGAGTGTATGTACTTGTATCTGGGTGAGCCTTACAATAATGTGGCACTTGCGTGGGACTACGTACATCTTCCTTCACTTACACGTGAGCGTTGAAATCATCCTCAGCTCTGCTGTGAGCTTCAGTCTCAGCTCCTGAGTAGACATCAGCACTGCCGGAGAACTCGAGGTCATCGTAATCTACTACTTCCGACTCCGAGTCATTTTCAATGGGCACCTGAGACCCATTGTCTTCGTTGTCTTCGTTAGGGGTCGTCTCCAAAAGAGACAACCGACTTCGAGTTTCCACTGGAAAGCTCCTTCAAAATATCCCAAGCATTCCCTCTCATTCTCCTCCATTCCAGAATCCCAGATCTTTCGCAAAATCCCTTCATACGCCTGTCGAAGAAGAGGTCGCGCCGATCTTGTGCAAATGGTCGCATGCTCGAGTCGCATTTCCGTTGCCTGCTCGTATCTCTCCTTCCGAGACAGACTTATGGGATCAATTTTGGAGTACAGCACAGGCCTGTTCAGACGATGAGTACTCCACCTGAATCTCGGGTAATGATCTCAGCCCAGAAATGTTTGTCACGTCTGAGCTCAGTGATCGTGAAGAAGTGATGACTGTCGTCTGTCCGTTCAGATGATGGCTTCGAGGCATTATCACTCGATTCGAAGGATGAGTCCGGTACAGTACTGTACCGTACTGTTTTACGAGCCTCATGTTGCTGACAACGTATACTGGTAGCCCTGAAGTTTCAGGTGTCGTCCCCAGGATTAAAGAGACCACGCTCAAATCACCATCAACTCTACCGTTGGAATCAGCTGCTGGTTCGACACTATGCTTCAGCTATAGCTCTCTGTAGAGACACCCACTCCCTCCACCGACGGGATGGTCTCAGTGGAGCCATGCTGAGCCATACCTTCCGCAGATCCTCCGTCTCACACTACTGTACGTCAATCTCCTTTCACACTTGCTGAAATGCCTCCACTTCACTTGTCCTCGCCCATCAATCAATCATCTTCATTATCTTATATACAGGTATACCAACAACGGTCAAGTGCGACCGCCAGTGACAACCTCTCGTCTCGCTCCAGGCAGCCAAGTGACGGTCTCTCCACATGACAAATATATACAGTTTTCGTCTCTTATCGCTTGACCCAGGTAGGGGCGGCTCGGGCTCGTCGCAGACCGGGCTTCTTTCGCTCCTTGGTTCGGGCGTCTCGAGTCAGACAGCCGGCCTTGGACAGCCGCTTTCGCAGCAGGGGGTTGTGCACAATGATGGCTCGAGCAATGCCCAGAGAAATGGCTCCAGCCTTGCCAGAGTTGCCTCCTCCGACAGCGGTCGCAAACACGTTGTATTTGGTCTCGGACTGGACGACCGACAGCGGGAACAGTGCCTCGGATCGATGCTGCAGGTCCTTGAAGTACTGCGAGATGAGCAGCCCGTTGACCCGGACCTCTCCGGAAGTTCCCTCGGGAGCCTTGGTCATGATGACTCGGGCAGAAGACGTCTTTCGTCGACCTCGGGTCACGGCCCGTCCCTGCTCGTCCAGAGCCTCAACCTCGCCGGCCTCGGCTCCAGAGCTGGCCTTTCGCGAAAACCGACGCAGCAGATCCTTCACCACCTGCGGCTTGAGCTGGTTGTCAATGTAGTACAGATCGGCCAGAGCCTTGGTGAGCTCGGAATGCTGGGGGCCCGAAACGGGCTCGGAAGAGCCAAGCAGACCCAGGTACGCCACTCGAGACACCAGATCGGGAGGAGCAACGCCCTCTCGGTTTCGAGGAAGAAACTCGTACTGTCGTCGCACTCGGTTCACAACCTCCATGGTCTGCTCGTGGGCTCCTCGACCAGTGTACTGCAGAGCCGTGGCGGGGGCAACTCGCACGTTCTCGAGCTCCTGGTAAGCGTCGCGGTTCTCAGACATGTTGACGCCGAAATTGAGATGCTTTCGTCCTCCTCTCCACTTTTCGGCCTCCCGTGCGTCTCGCTCAGCACGCTCAGCTTCTCGCACAAACATGTTTTTGGGCTGTCGAGGAGCCTGCGTCGACTGGAACCGCACGGCGCCCAGCCCCAGGTTTTTCACCGATCGAGTTAGTCGCAGCATTGTGTTTGGGTGATGTGTGATCTGGTGATGATTCCGTCTATTGAGAAATTTCAGGGTGCTGGAATTAAGGTTCAGCCTGGGCTGTGGGTTCGATGCGGGGTGGCAACCAATTATAGCTTAATTGGTATTACTAAGAAAACAACGAAAATCGAAACAATTTAAATAAAATACAGAGAGCTCCAAAATTTCCATATCACGACTACGAAATCAGCCAATACGCATACCACTCCACTTACACCCTCCTAACCCCCCATCTTCTCTTCACACACCCACACAACCGTCGTCTACTCGGAAATATAAATAAAATAAATACTCTCACGTCTGAAACTCGCCAATGGCCTCTTTCAGCCCCTCGTTTCGTCTCAACACCATATCCATATCTTTCATAGTAATCACGACACGGTTGTCGAGCTTGGCAAACGACTCCAGGTCGCCTCCAAGAGTCACGGCCTGCTCGAAAACGAGCTCCGTTAACGCGTCCACAAACGAGTTGTCCACGGGCACGTTACGCGTCTGCTCATACACAATTTTCGACACTGTGATCCAGATGGCAGACTTGAGACGCTGTGTTAGAGATGGGAATGACGCGACGCGTTCAGGTCGCGTGTCCAAGCTAGATATCACGTGATACACGCTCATGACGGTATCCGATCACATGATCACCCCTCTCCAAAAATACTCACCTGAGTAATCTCCTCTTTGGTCCCCGATTCCTTCATTCTGATGAGTGCAAGGTTGAGTTGATTGTTGGCGCATGTGTCTGATTGTGGGGAAGACTGCAGGACGTGTAGATTACGTAATAATGGAGGTTGAGAGTTGAAAATTGGACAGTGAGGAGGAAATGACTACATTAGTGGTCTGTTGAATTCAAGTGCAATTCGACTCACTTTTATAGGAGATTCATCGACTCTCCAAGTTGTCTGCTGAAACCCTATTGTGTGTGCTGATAGACTTGACTATATGGATATCAAAGTGAGTGAATCGAGTCATCTTTGTCCATGACCTGTATAGGAGCTCTAAAAGTACTTGTACTTGTACAAGTACGGTGGCTCAATCTAACCCCAGCCTCTCTCAATAAATGAATCTAATTATCTATGTCTACAAGTGCTGTAGTTCTAATGAATGTCTCCTCCTGGCATCTCCTCTCGTCTCCTGAACGTCTCCCTCACTGCCGCTTCACCCCGTCTAACTCTCTGCCTTTCGCTTCTTCTCCAAATCCTTGTGCTCCTCCAACAGTCGCTGAAGCACAAACGCAGCCACGTCTTCATCTTCCAGATAACTAATGTGAGAAGCAATGGCGGAAATGAAGCCCAGATCAAGCACACTCTCCTGTAGAGCGTAGTCGATTCGGCCAGTAGCGGACAAGGCTCCCAGCTTGGAAATCACCCGTTTCCGTTCTTCGGGAGTCAGTTTCCGCTTGGAAATACTACTGGTGGAAGGAAACTCGGCCGACTCGTGGCTGGGCTGCTCCTTCTCCTCTCCAGTGCCCTCTTTTCGCTCCTCCTCCTTCTGCTGCTCCAGGAAGCTCGCGGCGTTGAGCAGCTTCTGGGTGATGCTCTCGCCACTGGTGTAGATTGTGTTCCACATCTGCTGGGCTCCTTCGGCAACCTGTCGACCGAGGTTGGAGATTGACTCCGTGGAAAATCCAGACTTGGTGAAGGGAACGCTTGCAGGACGCAAAAAGGCGGCCAGCTTGTCAACCAGCGGCTCAATTCGGTAACTGATGGGATCCGAGGGATGGAAAATGTTGTACAGATACTTGACGTTGGGGGACAGGTAGTTGGAGGTCGGCTGGAACTTGGTCTCGTCTGCAATGAGGTTGTTCTTGTGGTTCTCGGCGTCAAAATGTCGAATACTGCTGCCCTCGAGAATCTTGAACAGACCAAGAGGAGAACCCATCATAAAGTAGTTTTGAACGGGGAACTCCAGGCTATCGGTGCTCTTGTTCTCCATTCCTGGAGTCGCTAGATCGTTGGACAGAACGTCAAACGAGATCACGGAGCCCAGAGAATGACCAATGAGACTCACCTTGCCGCGGAACTTGGGGTTGTGTTTTCGGAACAGCTCCACGATCCGGTTGCATTCGTTGATCACCGCCTGGTTGATCTGACGCCGGTAAAATGGCTGGTAGTACAGAAGCACGTCCAGAATCACGTCTCCAGCAATGTTTCTGACGCTGGAAATGCCGTCGACAGTGATGTCCTGCAGACAGACCTGCGAGTTGGGGTCGCCCTGATGCTGCAAAATGTCGGCCTTGGTCAGACTGAAGGTCACGTGCGATCTCCAGAGCACAGGAAGAACCTGCACCTTGGGGTGAGTCCACACCTTGACCTCCTTTTCCTTCTCGGGGTCCATCTTGCCGTCCCGGTACTGCTGGAACTGTTTTCCCTCGTTGAACACGCTCTTCATGGTCTTTCTGAGCACGTTGACGTCGTGCACAAAGTTGACCGACTTGATTCTGCGACCCAGCTTTTGCCCAATTCCATGCACACACAGAACCAGATGGTCGTACTGAGGCGCCTTGTTGTCGTCCTGAGACGCGTGTCCGCCGGCATTCTCCTTGTCGTCTTCGTAGTCCTGTTCCATTTGTCGCTGTTCAGAAGCCTGAGATCCGTATCTGTTCGTCAGCTTATGTTGAGCGGAAGCAAAGGGGCTGCTGACGTCAGGAGTAAGAGGATCCTTCCGAGTATCAGGTTTGTCGTCAAACTTGCCAATGTCCCTGTTACTCTTCTTCTTCTTGTCGTTCTTATTCTTCTTCTTCTCGTCACTGTCCTCCTTCTTCTTGACATGATCGTAGCCTCGAATCAGCTTGGACGCGCCCAGAATGTTTCCAGAGGCAATCTTTTGCAAAAAGGCAGCTGTCAGCATTCCATAAACGTCATTGCTCATGATCCAGGCAGTGTAACAGTCGGTGGAATAAACACAAAGCTTGCCCTGGTACCGTTCTCCCTTGAGCACCCAATTGGTACTGGTTCCGGCCGAAACCTCCTCCATGCTGTTCTTGATACTGATGCTCTTTTCCTTCATTTCCATCCACGGCTTTTTGCTGTTGTAGCCGTTCTCAAGCTGGTCATTGAGCTGTCTGGAGCAGGGGATGGCGTTCGAACCGTCCATAAGTAGCCATTCAGAACGCCGGACCTCAAAAATCGGACCCTCCCAGTAAACAGGCGACAATTCCATCGTGTTGATATCCACTTCAAACAGGTAGTCTTCTCGTACGGGCACAATGGCGTCACTGGTGATCTTGTCCTGCACTTCCTGGTATCGTTTTTCCAAAAGAGCATTATCCTGGTCGGAAAACGGCATGAACTTTTTCGGTCGAGTGGCGGCCTCCTTCTTGCCCGTCAGCTTGCCCTCCAGCACCTCGTCTCCAAGCAGAAAGTCCGGTTCTCGGAGACTCACGTCTGTCGCGAAAAACCAGTGTGGACGCACCGGAGGAGGTTGCAGCGAGCTGAGCATCTCATTGGCGGTCTTGGACGCCGAGCTGGACGTCGTGATCTTGTCCTGACACAAAAAGGACCGTGTCGAAAACGTGTGGCGACTTTCGTAGCTTCTTGTAGGTAGTGTAACTCGTTTGGCGAGGACTGTGGTGGATCCGCTAAGAACCACTCTGGACGAACTGAGTCCTCCAGAGCAGCTGCTGAACCTCTGGACCAGTCGCATTGCTGTTCGAGACTGTTTGTGTTGCTGAAAGACGCCAGATTCAAATCTGCTTCTCCACAAACATGTGCTTCGGTAACACACCAAGGTTGCAGCACGCTGCAGAACACGGGGCAAGCAAGGTTTGACAAAACACGTGCAGACAGATAAGCCGTGTCCGGAGACATGTCGGAGCGGGTTACGACAGTTTGAAGGACTGACAGTTGTTCAGAGGTGTCACGTGATCATTTTAATCGAAAAATTACTGCCAAAAGTCCGTTTTCGACCCCCTTTCAGCTGACCTCATCTCCCCACTCTTTACGTCTATCGGTGTCACACCCGTTAAAGACACTAAACTCTGATCTGGAGACCAAGAGATAGCAATGTTCAGGACGGAGTAAAAGTGTGTCCGGACGGAGTGGATGGTGGCGATCAGCATATGAATCGGATGCTCGTCACGTGAAGACTCGATTTCTGTTCCCAGAATCTCAACAGCTCCATTATTACGCCAGATACACGTCCTCTTCTGCCCATGTAGCAATGTCTCGCATTTGGTCAAGGGTGCATTATCACAGAAAAAAAATATAATTGATTAGATGAGATGGAGGGGCAAAAGCAAGCAATGTTGATGAA
This sequence comes from Yarrowia osloensis, assembly GCA_900519015.1. Taxonomy (NCBI): domain Eukaryota; kingdom Fungi; phylum Ascomycota; class Dipodascomycetes; order Dipodascales; genus Yarrowia; species Yarrowia osloensis. The sequence goes on from ULGU01000001.1 coordinate 2,412,704, forward strand.
AGGCACGTGACCCGGGGGGTGGGGCGAGCAGAGTCACGAGAGCGAAGAAAAAGAGGGGAGCACGACCATGTTTCAATTGCACTTGCCTGTTTTGTCCCCATGTGATAATGATTGGAAAAAGAAATTCGCTAAAATGCTGAAATAGGCTGAAATTAATTAATCAGGGGATGTGAGGGGATGTAAGAGTTGGGAGATGATTGGAGGGTGTGTGTGTGTGTCTGGGGGGATTTGTAGACGTTATTAATGATATTTTAAGAGTATATTACTTATTGAATGTCATTCGCAGTTTTTGAAAATTGCACATCAATTTATATAAATTGGATAACGACGAAATAGTGGCACGGTAAAAATGGGAAAAGTTGACTCTAGGCAAAGTAGCTGGTTCCTTTCGTTTCCTAAGATTCCTCTTGTCTTATTAGAAACACCACTCTCACCACCAACATCACCCCCGATTTTTTAATCTCCGCTAAAAAAAAATTAAGTTCAGATAACACCGATTGAGCGGCATAACAGCGCCATTGTGCTTAGTAAGCGTTCGGAATACTGGTAGGAACTGGAGCTGTGCTTTGCAAACAAAACAAAAAAGATAGCCCGACGTGGGGCTTGAACCCACAGCCTTGAGATTGCTTTGAATAAGAGTCTCACGCTCTACCGATTGAGCTAGCCAGGCGGCTTGTTGGATCCGACGACGGTAGGGTCTGCGGAAGGTGTAAAAAAGCGATTTGTTGCGGGAAATGGGGGGTGTTTCGGACTGGAGAGAGTCTTAAGGGGCTTTTTACTACTTCTGAGATGTCATTTTTGTTTGTGTTGTTTTTCTGACGGTCATTTTGAGTGATGTCGGACTCCGTCGGACTCCGTCTGCAGATTGAACGTGCTTAGAAAAACTGGTTTGGAAAACTTCTGCCAAACACGCTAATTGTAGTTGTTGCTGAACGCGCCGTCTTTTTTTCAAAGACGTCCTCATCTCCTCTATGTGTACTACCCTCTTAGTTACAGTACTCTTCAATCAGCTCCGTACTCCTACTCACATGTTTCCACTGCGGAAAGTTCAACATAAATCCGAGAAGGAAATCCGGACGAGCAGCCCCTTAGCGACATTTCGGGTCTGTGACGAATTTTCGCCGCTTCAGCCGTGCGTCCCAACGGACCTGGACGCTCCAGAAACCCCGATCGGCCAACCCCTATAGTGCATCTTTTAGGCTTAAACCGTAGTCTGAGCGTCCTGTGACGGGGGCTGTAAAAGGCGGTAAAAAACGGTAAAAAGTCGGTGAGACATGTCCGAGTGGGGATTTGTGGAGGAGATGAAGAGGGCGTTTCAAGGAGCTGTGAAAATCGGACTACTTGAAATCTCGTTACTTCAGTGAGTGTGAGAAATTTTCCTGAACCACTCTCACCTCGTACCTCGGTCGGAGTTTGCACCTCCGACGCACTTCTATCCCGGACCTGTGCAGCTGACGGTTACGGACCAAAGCTTGGAGATAAAAGAGGGTGCGGGCCAAAAGGTATATATACGATACGAGTTGCGTGCCGGGTCGGACGACCCACTACTTCTAATTACATGCACCAATGAACCTGCTCCAACCCGTGGCCAAGGCAGAAACCGTGGAGATCTACTTTCTATCGCAGCAGGCCCGCTTCAAGCTCATCCGGGAGTCCAACGGCGACTCTCCGAATCTCCGCAAGCTGCTGGCCCACGCCAATCTCGTCGACCTGCTTGCCGACGAGCTCCAGAGCCGAAGACCCAAGTCCAGAATCCAGTTTGCACAAACAGTCATCCCCGAGACGTTCCAGGAAAGCGGCTGGCAGAGCGCCGTCTACGATAGCAGCGACGACGATAGCAGCAGTAGCAGTGACGACGATGACGACGACGACGACGACGAAAACGAAGAGGGAGAACTCATAGAGATTGAGTACGTGGAAGACCATGTTGCTCTGGTTGGCCAGGCACTTTTGTCAAACACAGCAGACCACAGCATGTCTCTCAAGGTCCACGGACTCTATCATCATCCGCCAAGAGGACCCTGTGAAACTGCTCTGGGTCTATAGCCACGAGCCGGACTGTGCATGGTGGGTCTAGGGCTGGCTCTCATTGCATCCACAACGTGGGAAATGTTCTACTTGATACTGACACTTTACCAGGACAGGTACATGCGGATGGTGATCAGCGAGGTTGTCGGCGTCCTGCTTGCGTAATCGTGCGCACAGTGAGACTCTGATAACGACCAGACAAGGGATTTGTCTGAGGTTTATATAGATTATGGATTATTTATTGCACGAAACAGTGGTTTACATTAGTTGGTACAACGGTGTATATATGGCTTTAGTAATACACAGCCGCTCGGCCGGCTATTGAAGATGGTTTGAGTGGGTTTTTGGAGTGGACTTGTCTGTCGCAGTTTGAGTCCGATAGACGTGATAATTGGCAAGAATTGCTACAGCTGTAGCACAAATACGATGATAATTATTTTATATTTTTCCTGATTTTGTTCCCTTTACCACAAATAAACCCCCGCTTCAAACCGTTTAACCCCATGTTAAGCTAGACTTTAGGTTTTTCGGATGGAGGAAAAACTCAGATTGACCCGATTGAGCCGATCCCTCAAATTTATTTCAAAACCACCCTCTCGACGCGAAAAACATGATGCGACCGGTGATTCGGCTAGCCAGAGCCGCCCAGCCCGCGGCAGGCGCCCCCAGAACGCTCTTCACGGAAAGCGACACGTGTGTGCGGGTTTTCAACACCATCGACCAGGTGCGAGCTTGGAGACGAGAGAAGACTCTTCTGGGCCAGTCCATTGGCTTTGTGCCCACCATGGGAGCTCTTCACCGGGGCCACCTGGATCTGGTCAAGGCGTCCATCGCCGAAAACGACCACTCCATTGTCTCCATTTTCGTCAATCCGTCACAGTTTGCGCCGCACGAGGATTTCGGCCAGTACCCTCGAACGGTTGATTCGGACGTGGCCAAGCTCACGGAGCTGCGAAACTCCATCCAGACCGACGACCAGGTGCATTACACAAACGAATTTGCCGTCTTTGCGCCCTCCGTCAACGAAATGTACCCGTCAGGCATCCCTCTGGACGTCAAGGAGCAGGTGGGAGCCTTCATTGAGGTCAAGGGCCTGAGTCACCAGCTGGAGGGCTCCATTCGGCCCCATTTCTTCCGCGGAGTCGCCACCGTGGTCACCAAGCTGCTCAACATCATCCAGCCGGATCGGGCATATTTCGGCCAGAAGGACGCCCAGCAGTGTGTGGTGGTGTCTCGTCTGGTGGCTGATCTGCACATTCCCACAGCCATCACCATTGTGCCTACGACGAGAGAGGCCAACGGTCTGGCAATGAGCTCGCGAAACGTCTACCTGACCGAGGAGTCCAAGGACAAGAGCAAAGTGCTGTACGAGGCTCTCACGGGAGCTCAGCACATGTTCCAAAACACCCCCAACATCACCTACGGAGACGTTCAAAGAAAGGTGCTCGACACCATTGCGGCGTCGCAGTTCTCTATCGACGTGGAGTACGTCAGCGTCAGCAACAAAAAGACCCTCACAGACTTCCCTCTGGATGAACCCGTCAACACGGCCGACGGCTGTCTCATTTCCGCAGCAGTCAGAGTCCCCAACAAGGACGGAGCAAAGACGAGAATCATTGACAATGTTCTGTGTTAACTTATATAGATAATGAGGTTTGGATAGGTGGTTTGAACAACAACAAATAACGATTTCAAAGAACCCACAGCATAATTAGTTGTATGATTTGTGAACACTGTCGCAGCTCAAACGTTGTAAAGTATCGGTCATTGTCTCCTTCGTGCAAACTAAAACGACATCGATCTAAAACGAGTGTAACAAGCGCAAAAATACAAAAGAGGATGCCACACCTGACAGAAAATAAATTAAAAAATTAAATGCCTTCGACCAGATTTGAACTGATGATCTCGGCATTACTAGTGCCGCGCCTTACCACTTGGCCACGAAGGCAAAATCTTAAAAATGCGGAAAACGTGGCCACTACTATCCTTTATCTGATGACTAATCCGCGCGAAAATTGCGGAAATTGGGGATTTTGACTGAGAAGAAGGTAGTTGGGGGCATTAAAGATCTGGCCTAATCCTTAAATTTTCAAAAATCACTCTGGAGTACGTTCTGGACAACCCATAAGTGCATGTTCGAGGAGTGAAAGAACTTGGGAGGGCGCCAAAGTCGAAGGAGGACAAAAGGCTTGAGTAAAATCACCGCTGAATTGAGTACAGTACTTGGACAGGCAGCTGCTCAACCATGTTTAGTTGGAAGCATTCGACTTCTCGACTCCTGCAAGTTGCTGTGTATTCGTGTGTAACGGCTCCCTCCTTTCAGACCGTTGACGAGTGCTATATAAACATAGGTAGAGGACGAAGTGCCGATGGCGACGCTCGAAACTACTGAGTAAATGAACAGGTGGGCGAAATTGCTCTCTTCTGAGTGGCTTCTAAGGCCCAATCGTAACCCCTTGAACGTCGAAGGACAAGAAACTGAGCCTGAAGAAAGACAGGGACGAGACCCTCGTGTGGTTTTTCTTCCCAGTGGCAAAAATATGAATGACAGACGTTTGAAGAAGATTGTGTTTCTGTGCTTTCCACTTTCCCTATCTGGTTCTCTAATTAGTCATGGTGAAGCGCTCTTGACACTCTAGTTGGAATCCCCATTTCCCGTCTCAAGCACCATCTAAACTCCAACAAAACTTGTTCATCCAGGATGACTTGGGGGCTTCCGTGACCCACCATATTTCTGGTATTTGGGACCCACCAAGATTCCTCCCAAAGTTGCATTTTTGAAGGCTCGAAAGCAAAGAGAGTAAGAGTCGTCTTTGAGAGGTCGAAGGACGAACTGAGTCCATGACATAACCTGGGTCGGTCGAGTATGTACAATACTTGAGATTCTCCAACTCCCTCCTGACCGTCTCCTACACCTCAACTACATTCCTCAACATCGCACTAAGGCAGACTAAAAGGCTCATACATTTTTCACTTGGCGGAATGTGCTGCTGGACAGGGTGGCGGGAGCTCCTCAGCAGCACTTGACAGCAAGCAATGACATGTTGTGAAAAGACGGATCACTATGGTCGTTATATTAAAGATAGACCCCTTGGGCGAGCTGCAGAAACTCGTCAATCCTAAGTAAAACAGTTGAAGTAATTCTGTACAATCTGCATCTTTCAACTAACCCCCTATTTCTGACACTAACCAGCCTGCCTCTCTTATTGCAGCAACACGCGCGCCACATCCAATCACGATCGCAGACCAACCTTAGACCAACATAACATTCAGACCACGTCGTAAAAGACGGAAAAAACAGACGCCTTGGAAGAGCGAGAATTGAAGGTCTTTTGTATGCTTCTGTAGGCTTCAAAGAAGCAAAACAAAGAGAGAAAATTACCTCTATACCTCCCTCTTTTCTCCTCAAGAATGCCTCACATCTCTTGGTTATGCTTGCTGCCACATGTGGACATTTTTGAGAGGGTCCCCTTTCATTCCGGAGGCCAGGGGGGGAAATAAGCTTCCACTACATGTGGGCGATATCAACAAGATGGTCCAGAGGTGGCTGCAAAAGTGCCTCTAACTCGCTCAATTGCGGTCGGATATAAAATGTGAGAAAAAAATTGCATCGTTCGACCCTTGAAGATGCTGAGTAAGCTGTCAAAGAACGCGTAACCCCCCTCCGTATCACGTGTTCAGGGCCGTGTGGAATGCGGCCATGTGTTGTTTTTTCCCTTTGATTTTGACTTTTGTGCGTCTTGTTCGTTTAACGCTGGCTCCTCTGTTTGACGTGTTTTACCTTCTGCAGAAACCACACTTAGTTGACTTTCTTCCTTCTCCCCCACGACGCGTGATAGCACTTCTTTCCTCGTCACGCTCCACCACCCAATTCATCCCCCGTTCACTCCAAGATGGTTCGAAGCATCATCGGCATGGCCAAGAAGGTCAAGACAGAGAAATTGGCCCACGATCTGACCAAGTTTTCGTCCGACAGCGACAGCGACCCCATCACTAATAACAGAAGCCGCCGTGAGGACGAAGACGACGACAGCGAAGACGACAGCGACGAGGACGACGAAAGTGAAGTCGAAGAGGTCCAGCCCGTGACCAAGAAGAAGAAGGGCAAGGAGCCTGCTGCCACCCAGGCCGAGGTGCCCCGAAAGGGATCGGCCAAGAAGACCTCCAAGGCTCTGGAGAAGGTCAAGGCCATGGACGTGGCTTCTTCGTCGAAATCGTCGCCCAAGAAGACCACCAAGAAGTCTTCAACCCAGTCTGGCACTCCCGCAAAGTCCGCCAAGACTGGCACTCCCGCAAAGTCCACCCAGCAGCCCTCGTCGTCCAAGGACACGCCTCGATCCGCGCTCAAGCGAACCCGAGTGTCTGAGGGAGGAACGCCCATTCTGCCTGGCCAGAGAAAGGACAACATTCGACTACGCATGCATCGAACCAACGCCGACGGAACTGTGCAGAACTGCACCTTTTCCTCCGTGCCCCGGGACAAGCTTTTCAGCCAGCTCATTATGAACCTGCCAGAAACTTGGCCGACTCTAAGAAGTGATTTCTACTCCGTCAGAGGTAGAAAGCTGCTCAAAGATGAAATAGCGGGAAGCACAGTGTCGGATCTGGGTCTCTGGGACGGAGATCAGATTGACATCTCGGCCCAAGCACTGAGCGGTTAGGATTGGTTGTTGTTGCTGTTGATGATGTTGATGTTGGTGTTGATGTTGGTGTTACGGAGCCCAGGAGGCATACACCTGTGTATTTTAGCTTGTAAGTAATTAATTGTAATTTATAAATGGTTTGACCTGAGAGGTGAGCTGAGAAGCGAACCAGAACAACAAGAGGCTGTTCGTACATGATATCATTCGAGCCGGCTACAACTCGGATTGCAGTATTCGTAGATACTGGAAACGGGGTTCAGAGCACCAAATCCTGGAATGGCAACACCCATCGTTCTTGAAATCAGCCACCGGTACTTTTCTCATCAGTAGTGAGTCCACTGAAACGACTACAGACAGGCATGCCTCATCGATCTGCATCTACGAGTACCGTACATACTACAAGTATAATGGACTGCCGAAGACCTGGAAACTTCGTGATCAACACAGTCGCTTGTGCAAGTCAGAAGCACCATTATCAATTCGTCTCTTGAAACATAAATACTTTTGCAAGTCTAGTCCGGCGAAAACTAGGGCACCGCAACCAATACGTGAATGTTTTGCAGTCAACAGCATCATTCGAATGAACTTCAACTGGCATGAGATGGAAATCTATCACGTTTTAGATACTGTCAAGAGACTTCATGATCATTACACTCTTGGCTAATATACTACCCTCCTCACCCTCCTCACATACACCCTCTTACTCCCCCCTACACCCCCGTCTACTCATACCATTCATACATCATATCAATTAACATTAAAAGCCATGTCTCTAGGCAAAACCAAATCCTTCGCGTCCCTCCGTGATGGCCAACAACAAGGAGCCCCGCAGCGTCTCGTAGCTGTCGTACTCGGGCAGATCCAGCTGGTTGAAACACGTGTGCGACGACGGCAGCCGCTCGTTGTTGCCGTACGCCCGGTGAATGTTGAACTTTGTGGGTCCGTTCATACCCTCCAGCTCCTTGAAGCCGTCCAGTGGCACCTTACTGGTGCCGGTCACAAACTGCAGCAGCTTGGCGCGCTCCTCGTCGTCAAACGACCGGATGGACCGCCAGAACCACTGGATCTGGGGCGACGACGCAGAGTAGTTGGTGTACATGGTGTTGTTACGCCAGTCGTCCACGTCAATCTCGGGCAGACCACAGATCAACAGCTCCAGCTCCTGCTCGTTGAAAATCGCCACCAGCTCCTTGGGGATAATGTCGTGGAAGCCCTGCAGGAAATGCTCCAGCTGCTCCTCCACCGACGTGATGAGCCGGTACTCCACCACCCGCTGCACAAACTCGGCCTTGTTGGACTCGTCGACGGCAATGTTGCGGCCGTCGGGCATCAGGTCGATCGTCTTCTTCTCGCCGTAGTCCTCCGTCTCAATCGACATTGTCTCGGTGATGATGTCGGTGATGTCGTTCTCCAGCATCCACACCAGCGACTTGTGGTACTCAATGTCCAGCGTCTCCATGTCCTTGAGCGACACGCCTCGGCCGAGAATCTTCTTGTACACGGCTCGCGAAAAGTGGCAATCCAGCAGCCGCTGGTCGAAAATGGCCTTGCCAATGATTCGACCAATGAACTTGAAGAAGGACAAGTGCTCGGGATTGACCCACGACGTTCGGTTGGGGTGGAACGTTGTGGAGTCAGAGGCAACAGGCGTGAACAGCGCGTAGTCCGGGTTGAACATTTGCCGCGCCAACACCTGGTACCACTCTCGCGTCACTCCACCCGCGTCCACGCCCTCTTCACCGGAAAAGTGAATGTTGAGCTTGCCGGAGCGAATCTCGGCGGCAGACTTGAAGTACATGCTCTTGTACGAGTCCAAAAAGACCTGGTCTCGCCGCACGTTGAGATTGATGGTGGCGCCGTCGCTCTGGTTGCTGGAGTGGATCTTGCGGTTGAAGTAGTTGCGCTTGTTGTCAAACTCCAGCACCTTGGGGTTCTTGACCAGAATCGAGAACGAGCCGGACATGAGCTTGGGGTTGTTGCGCACCATGAGATTGAGAATCTTGCGGTGCTCGTCCGTGAACGAGAAGAAGAGATTCTCGATCGGCTCGTTGGCAAAGTCGTAGCTGCGCGCAGAGTACTTGTGCGTGGTCGTGTGGTCTGTGGGCGAGTTGCCAGAGTTGTGAGAGCCACTTGCTCCGGCAGCTCCACCACCAGCAGACCGCTCAGTCACCCGCGAGTGCTTGCACACCACCATGAGCGCCTCCATGAGCGGCAAGAGAGCCGTGGCCACATGGATGAGATCGGGGTGCTCGGCCACGTAGCCCAGCACGTCCGAAAGAGCGCCCCACAGAGGACCGAAAGTGAGACTGTTGTAGATGTTCACCTTGGTCTCGCCGCGCTTGTCAAACAGAATGTCAATGGCCGTGAGCACTCTGAGCAGCTTGGCCTGGTCCGACGACGCCAGCGAAAACTTGCTGAGAGCAGAGCCCTGGATGGCGTTTCCAGGAGTGTGGATCAACGAGTTGAGGTTCACCAGATCCGTGATGAGCGTCTTGCCCAGCCGGATCGCCTGACTCGACAGCTGGCTGGAAAACACCTTGACGGCGTTGTCAATGTGCAGCAGGTTCTGCATGCACGACAGCGTCTGCTGGAACGTGAGCGCCGAGCACTCGTTGGCGGTGAGAATCTGCGTCACCAGCGACAGGTTGCCGGACGGAATGTACGGCGACAGGTCCTTGAGCGACTTTTTCGCCCGCACCGTGGTGGTGACGCCCTCCGTCTCGGGCTCGTCCACCACCATGGCCGTGTCCGAAACTCCTCCGGATAAGGCAGCCTCGGCACGAGTCTCCTCTCGCGCAAGAGCAGCAGCGGCGGCAGCAACGTTCATGCTCGCTCGCCGCTTGGCCTGAAGAGGTCGAGTGGCCTCCTGGAGCATGCTGGACAACACCTCCATGGCCTGGCTTCGCTCCGTCACCACGGGGTTCTTGAGCAGCCCAAACAGAATGTTGACGGGGTACTTCATGCTCTTGAGCGCCTTCTTGCGCTTGACGCGCGTGTGGCCCACGGGCGCCTCGTGCTCGGTCAGAAAGTAGTGCCGGATGTGGGCGTTGTTGCGGATGAGGTACGACAGCGCGTCCAGCACCTGCAGCGTCACCGTCATGGGCGTCACGTCCGTGCTCAGCTCGCTGGACGCGGAGCCCAGCCCGGCCTTGATGGGCGACTTGGGCGTGCCCTGCACGTTGGACGTGGTCGTGAGGTTGGCAAACGACCGCTCCAACGACGCCCGGTCACGGCATCCGTCCTGCAGAATCGACAGCAGAATGGAAATCACGTCCGCACGAGCCTGCCGGTTGCGCACCACGTTGAGCAGCAGCTCGTGCAGGAAATCCCGCGACGCACTGCCCTGGGGCAGGTACAGCAGCCGGATCAGCGCCGTGATTCCGCTCTTGTCCACAAAGTTGCGCGCCGCAAAAACGTCCACCTTCTTGGTGTGGCGACGCTGATGGGGAGCGGAAACGGAGGGAGCCACGCCGAGCGTCGAGGTGACGGCGTCGTCGATCATCGCAGTGTCATCCTCGGTGCCAGCCTCGTCGTCGTCGTCGTCGTCGGCCTGATCCATCACCAGGGGAGCCTGCCGGACTCGCAGACGACGCGCCTCGGCCACCAGCTCCTCGGGAAGAGCGTTGAGCGTGGCCTCGTCCTGCTCCATCAAAATCGTCTGACGCAGATTGGAGTCCAGCGTGCCCAGAAAGGTCGCAAAGTCCTGCGAGTCCGCCTGGCCGAGAGTCACGGGCCGCAACTCCGCCCGCATGTTGTCGGGCAGCGTCGAGATGACCGAGTCGTCCAGCTCGCTCTCCCGAATGTGCTGCAGCACCACCTCCTCCCGCATATCCTCGGGCAGCGCCTCCAGGAACGTGGGGTCGATATCCAGGCCGGAAATGTCCACCTGGCGGCCCGAAATCGTGACGTAGACGGGATCACGTGCAGGACCGCTGGACGAGGAAGCAACCGCAGCAGTCTCCACGTGCTCAGACTCGGTGCCCACAGAAACATCGTCGTCTTCATCGTCCACCTCCTCCGCGTGGCCCATGATCGCCTCTGCGAGATCCAGAGCGTCACCCTCCTCCTCCTGAGAATCCTCCTCGTCGTCGTCCATATCCTCCTCCCCCTCCCCCTCCTCCATGAGCTCGTCGGTGGAAGCGGCAGAAACCATGTCCTCGTCCTCGGACGACTCCACAATCACCGACTCCTGCGCCAGACGGCCCTGCATCGCCTCCCGCTGGGCCTGCTCGCGCGCCTCAATCTCGGCCTCCACGGGCGGACCAATGGCGTTCATGATGGGCGCCACCGCTCGCCAGCACACGCCCCGCTGCTTGACAATGTCAAACATGCGCGCAAACGCCGTCCACCGGATCACCGTCGACGACGCCTCGAACCGCAGCAGCTTGGCGTCCCAGCCAGCCTTGCGGGGACGTCGGTAGCCGCCCACAGACGTCAGCAGCGCCTCCACGTTGCGCTGGATCTGCACGCCGTTGGAGCTGCCAATGCCAATCGTGAACGAGCCGCCATCGGGACCCGTCACAGCCCGAGACACCATCCGCTCCAGCAGATTGTCCATCGGGTTGTTGATGGCGCTCAGGTTCATGGCGTTTCGAGTGTACGACATGGACAGACTTCGTCCGTTGCCGCCCCGTCCAGCCAAAAGAGGATGACCTCCAACAGCGCCAGAATGCCCCGGAGGAGGCACAAACAGACTGTTGGCCTCCTGCAGCTCCTCCTCGTCGGTGGAGTCCAGATCAATGGCGTAATCCGGAGGGGGAGGCGGGGTGCTGGGGTTGCCGAGAGCCGCAATGAGATCCCGAACACCGCCAATGGCGTCTCCTTCCTCCTGCTCCTCGGCAGGCTCGGCCTCGGAGAAGTCCAGCTCGTCCTCGAGCTCCTCCTCGCCCAGCTCCTCCTCGCTGTAGCTCTCCCAGTCGTCCTCGCCCTCCTCCATGGCAATGACCTCGTCAATGTCGGACTCGGCCACGTGATCGGACACGTGGTCGTCGTCGGACATGTCGTCGAGATCCAGGTCCGAGTCGTCCTCCTCCTGGTCCAGATACAACGGCTCCTCCAGCTCCTCCATGTCGTCGTCGTCGAGCTCGCTCTGGTCGGAGCCAATCTCGTCCATCTCCTCGTCACCGGAGTTGGCCTCGGCCTCAAACATGCCGAGCGTCGAGTTCTGGAAAATGTTGAGCGGCGGCGTCTCGTCGTCGGATCCGTCATCCTCCGAGTCGTCGTCTTCGCTCTCACTGTCGTCCTCCTCGTCTTCCCCGCGGTCCAGAGCGTCCGGGTTCTCCATCGTCAAATGAGACAGCCGGTGAATCGGCCGAAGCAGCGTCTTGGCCACCTTTTTGGCGCCGGGGAAGTTCAGATCCAGGTCCGCAATCAGCGCCGTCACAGACTTGGCAAAGTGCTTGTCGTACATGACGAGCGCAAACTCGGCCGAGTCCTGCTGAGCGTGCTCGGACGCAATCGTCGCACTGTTGGTCGCAGTGGACAGCGTCTTGGCACTCAGCAGCTTGTGGCACAGGTCCAGCAGCACCGCGTATCGCGTGTACCGCTTGTCCAGCGTGTCCAGGTGAGTGGCCTCACGCAGAAGCCGCATCACCGTGTCCAACAGAGCCTTTCGAACCATGACGAGATCCCGTTTCTCGGTGGAATCCACGTCAAAGTCGCGCTCCTGGGTGGACGACACAAGGGCGTGCAAACACGAGGTCGCAGAGGCCGACACGGACATGCGAGCCCGAGTCATTGTGTTGTCGGGCTCATTCGCGGCCGTGGAGAAATACAGCAGCTTGGTGAGAAAGTAAGACAACAGGCCATGCTTCCTCCGTCCAAGCGACACAAACTCCAGCTTGGAGTCCGCGTACGCGCCCAGCAGCTCCGTCATGCAGTTGAGCAGAAAAGTGAGGTACGCCAGCGCAGGGTAGTCCTTGGGCTCGGCGGGGTGCTCGACGTTATCGGACGCCTCGGGCACCCACGAGCTGCCCAGCGACGTGATTTCCGTCGTCAGCAGCTCCATGATCCCACAGTGCTCCATCTCGGCCGTCAAGGGCTCCACCTTTTTGGGCTTGACCTCGGGAAAGTGCTTCACGTCGCAAGTCAGCGTCCGCTTGGCGGTGAGAATGAAATACTCGGGGCTCCGCGCATACAGGTACGAGTACTGCTGCATGAGGTTGGCAATGGGGGCCCGCGAGCTCTGGCCCAGCTTGTGCGCGATAATGTTCTGGATCGACGTGGGAGTCTCAGTACAATGACGCAACAGAACCAGCACCGTCTGCTGAATCGAGTCCATGTGCGCGGCATCAGGGAACTCCTTGATTCCGCGCAGCATGGCCTGCAACACATTTGAGCCCCGAATTCGCTCAAAGTACTGGAACTTTGTGGTGTACAGCGCCAAAACTCGAGAAACCGACAGCAGAGTGTCCGACTCGGTGAACGACTCGATCGCCAGCAGTTTGGAGAACACGTACTCAATGGCCTTCTCGGACACAACCATGTTGCCGTAGTCCGTGAAGCTGTGGTTCACCTCTGCGTACAGGTGCTTGGCCTCCTCGAGCGGGTACTCTGTCGCCACAAAGTAGCACCGCTCGTAGACGGCCAGAAAGTGCACAAACTCGGGCCGCGACATGAAATCGCCGTCGTGCGCCTCCATGTACGCCTGGGCCCACTCCAGCGTGTACATGCCCTGTTTGAGGAACTTTTCGCGGTTGCGGTCGTCCTGGATGCTCAGCGCAATGAGCTCGTAGCGTCCGGGGATGCCCTGAGCAAGATCACGTGTCAGCACCTCGAGCAGATTATCTGACGGGTTGCTGAACAGCTCCTGCACGGCGCTGGCGTGATCGGCGTGTTTCTCCAGAAACTCGAGAGACCGCTCCTGCAGCGAGTTGCCGAGGTTGGCCCGAAGACTGTTGAGCTGGGCCACCGTCAGCAGCGGAGTGCCGTCGGCAGCATGCGGCACCCACACGTCAATCTTGGGCACCTCGGGCAACGCCACGTCCGTCTTTCCGGCGGCCTTGACGACCTTGCCGAGATTGTCGCCGGCGTCCACCAGCTTCTTCTTGGCCTCGGCCTCGGAAAAGTCCAGCTGCTCCACCAGAAACGCCACCTTGTAGTCCGAGGGCGTGCAAAACTGCGGCGACAGCACCGTGGGCACGAGATTGAGGTCCGACGACGCCGGCTCGCCCACCCGGACGGTCAGACGAGCCACCAGCTGCAACAGCCACTCAAACACTCGAGCACCAGCCCGTCGCTGCGTCTCCTTGTCCTCCAGCAGCGGCTTGATGCCCGTGAGCACCGCCAGCTTGTTTTCCACCAGAAACTGGCCGCCGTCAAAGTACGGCCGCTCGTCGCCCGTGTTGAGCGTCAGCGTGAACGACGAGTCCACAATGCACTCCTTGGTGACCAGCGACAGCAGAAACTCGAGGATGCGGTTGACGGTCAGAGTCGCCGGCTTTTTGAACTCCCGGCTCTCAAACTCGTCCCGCGGCAGCTTCTTGGCCTCGGCCGCCTCCTCGGGCGTGTCTCCGTCCTCCATGTGGCCCCAAAAGTAGTGCAGCACCTCCAGCAGCTTCTCCAGTCCTCCAGCCTGCCGGAAAGGTGCAAACACGGACGTTCGAAGCGACGCCGAGTTGGTCAGAGTCGAAGCCCCGCCTCGCAGACTCGACAACATGGTCTCTCTCAACGCAGCAATCACATAGACACAGTACCCCGACCGCGCCTTGAGAGGCAGGTCCGAGTGCAAAATGATGCCCAGATAGTTGAAGTTGTTGATAAGGCCCTTGGCGACCCAGTCGGCAATGTTGAGCGCCAGCTTCTTGTTGGTGGTGTGGTCCACGAGCCGCTTGGCGGAAATGAGCTTGGCCACGTTGGACAGACACCGCAGCGTGGCCATGGTGATGCCGTTGAGCACAAACCAGTACTGCTTGAGGTCCCAGTACTCCGAGTCCGCAGGCAGCTTTTCCTCAATCTCCGCAATCTGCTTCTTCTTGTCCTCCTCCAGCTTGCGAGATGGGCCAAACGCAATGGAAAAGTAGTGCAGACGCGCAGCCTTTTTCCAGTCCTCGGGAACCGAGTTGGAGATTCGCACAATCTCCCACGAGGCCCGTGCGTACAGAGACTCGATCAGCTCAAAAATCTCCACGGGGTTCTTGGTCTCCACAAACTTGAGCTGCGCAGCCCAGTCAAACACAATCTCGTACGAGTTGAGCAGACTGTGCACGGACGTGAGCTGGTTGAGCAGCTCCGGAGAGCACGTGGGGATCTTGGTCGTGTCCCAGCCAGGCTCGCTCTTCCAAAACTTGTAAAACTCGCTGTCCGTGTTGTGCAGCAGCCCGTCAAACTTGCGATCGTAAACCTCCACAAGACCCTCCTCGTCACGCTGAGACAAGTGTTTCAGGCCGTCGTTCAGAGAGTTGACGGCCTCGGACGTGCCATAATCATACGGCATGTCTCCAAGCGTGATAATGTCCAGCAAATGCGTGAACCCGTTGTCCTTGACGAAATAGTCGCAGGCCCGCTCGTTGGCAATCAGACAGTCAAAGAACCGACCAAAGTTGTCAATCACAAACGCCCGCTCCGAGTCGTCCGCATCCGTGCGCTTCGTGTCGGTGCTGTCACGTGACACTCCGGCCGCCAGCGACGCCGCCGTCTTGTCCACGGCCTCCATCACCGACGGCAGCAGCTTGGGGTTGTGCCGAATGAGCTCGTCCACCATGGCTCCCAGTTCGGCGGCCAGATCGTGTCGAGTCAGCTCCTCGGACCGGGTGGGGTCCTCCAGCACCTTGAAGATGAGCGAGTAGTCAAACTCGGAGGACGCTCGCTCCAGGCCGTCCGGGTTCAGACAAATGGCGCCAATGGCGTTGAGGCCGGCCATGAGAATGTCGTTGGACGACAGCGACATGATTTCCTCGGCGCAGGCGAAAAAAATGTCAATCAGCCCAGCCTCGGAAATGATGCTGTAGCTGGTGGGCTCATTGTGCAGCACCGTGATGATGAGGCCGAGCGAGACCGACACAATGGTCGAGCCAAACACGTTGGGCGACTGCAGAATGGCGCCGAGGGAGGACAGCAGCGTCGACGAGTCAATGAGGTTTCTGAGCCGCTCGGCGTTGCCGCCCGTGGGCATCACCTGCAGCACAAACTTGAGAATCGTCTTGAGCCAGCCGGCCCGGAAGTAGCTGATCTGGTAGTCGACCTTGCAGTGGGTGGGCACGGGGCCGTGGTTGTCCAGGTCAAAGTCCACCTCGTTTTTGATCAGCCGCGCAATCAGATCGACTCCGTTGGCGTTGATGAGTGCCGTGAACGCAGCCGGAGCAGACAGAGTCAGCTGGCCGAGCAAAGTCAGCGCCACGTTCTTCATGTGCAGATACTCGGAGTCGTTGTCGACGAGCTCGAGCAGAGCAGGCACCAGACCGGCGGAAACCAGCATCTGGCCCGTCGACGACGACACGCACAGGTTGACCACCAGCCCGCAAAAGTCGCACGCGTACTTTTCGTCCAGCCGCCGCTCCTTGAGATCCGCAATGAGCGTGCGGATGATGTGCATCAACAAACCGTGGGACACGTTGGCGCTCAGACACGTCAAGATCTCATGCAGTTTGGTGCGCTGGCGAGCCATGGCGTACAGGCCCTCAATGGCGTTGCTACGCAGCTCGTTGGGCACCTTGTAGTCCGGGTTGAGCAGATCCACCAAATGCTGCACCAGGTTGGGGTACGGCGCGTAGAACTTGGTGGCCAGCACGTTTTCGGTGAGCAGAAACACGGCAAAGGTGATGGCCATGCACTTTGCGCTCACCAGAGGCACCCGCGAAGAAGCCCCCGTGCTGAAGGACTTGGCTGCGCGAATGTACATGAGAGCGTCGAGGTGGAGCTCCTCGGGAAGAACCGCCGTGGCCCGCTCGTACGCCTCCATCACGCTCAGCTTCTTCATTTCGCTGCTGCTGATGGTGAACGTCTGGAGTCCCGATTTTGTCTGAACGGAAGACGGGGCAGCAGCAGCAACACCCTTGAGCTTGGTGGGCGTGGACTGCACCGTCTGAGGCTCTCTGTCGCGGACGCGGGATGCAAAGTACTCGATGCTCACGGCGCGCAGCTGGTCGGGCCACTTTTTGTCGTCGGTCACAAAGTCCACCAGCGAAATCTTGTCCGAGTTGGCCAGCGGAGCAATGTTGGCGGCAAACAGACTGGCGATTTTCAGCATCTTGTGAATGTCGATGGCCGCGGTAGCTGCTCGGCCACCCCGAGTGTCGCTGTACCGCTGCGAGATCTGGATGCACACGGACAGCGTCGCGTTGAGCACCGCGAGAGACGAGCACGACAGCAGGGCAGACAGGTACTTTGTGGACGAGTACAGTGATCTGTTGGAGCAGTACTCGAGCAGAAATGCAGAGAAGGCCAGAATGGAGACCAGCACGCGCTCCTGGGCGTCGTCGACCACAATGATGTCCGTCTTGTCGCCAACTATGGTCTCCATGATCTTCTCGAACCGCTCCAGCACCCGGTACCACAGGTACAGGTTTCCCTTGGGGCGTTCCCATCCCTTGAGCCGGAAGCTGTCGAGCAGCTCGGGCAGGTCACTCTCGTTTGCCGAGGTGACTTCATTGATAAATTGGCGAAGGTCGGGTTGCTGTGTTAGATCGTTCGCCCATGATCCTGATGGTTCCTCTCTCATCCTGATGGTTCCTTCACCCATGTTCCTCTCTGATCCTGATGGTTTCTTTCACCCTCTGATCCACAATACTCACCGTTTGCACGTCCAACCTTGCCACCTGTGTGGGCGTAAGCGTCCTCATTATTTAACCTGATGTTAGTAAAAGTCATTGCTGTCGTCTGGCTCATCACAGAGCCCTCGTGTCACGTCCTGCCTTCTCGCCACTCACTTTAACCAGTAAATCGTGTAACAGAACACAATATATCGTTCAGAAGTCGTTGGGTTATCACCGGAGGGGCTGTAAACACGTGATGTAGTTCGCAGTAGCAGCCGGGGTGTCGTCGGTGGTAACTCAGTTGATGTCTGTCTCTGGTCGATAACAGTGTCTTGGTGTAGATGGATACACAATGTTGAGAACCTCTATTAACACTATGCCAGGCAGAAAGGTAAACCACCAAAACCTAACCTGGAGGCGCAACGGGGGGGGTGAAGTAGTACATAGAGAAGGGTCTAGAAGCGTTGAGGGGGAGATAGAGGCAGATTCGAACTCACCAGAATTCCCTCTACACACCCCTTTTTCTCTCATCTCCATACGACCCATATCAACCATCTCATTCTGGCTGACTAATCTGAGGCAATATGCCCGTTGAAACGGTCATTTTTTGAGAGCAACCTCAAGTGGCGATTTTCAGACGTGTCCCAGAGCTATATCGACTGCTCCAAATCAGTCACATGACAATCGGGTGCGTTTTTTCATTCTACCCGCCCAAATACAAGACCCATACTATCAACCAGTCACTTGTACACGTTATATCCGACACGCATATATCATGATTGAGTTTGGCAGTAATTTCGTCCTGAGACGGCAAATAAGGTTTATACCAGTTTCCTGCTACTTTATGGGGAAGTTGTAGCCGTATACGGAAGGAGTGGTCACGTGACCGGAGGGGTCACACGTATCTCTCGCCTTACCTCTCCTCCAGTACCCCCATCTCATGCGTCTCTCATGCAAGGCTGCGGTTTTTTCTTCCTTCTATTTGAGGTATGACGTATTCATGCATGATGAGATGTGCCTGGGGATGGAGAGTATTCGTGGAATGAGACTTGTGCTTGTAAGGGAGTTGTAGAATTTAGGAAACGACGTTGAGGTCTGTAGAGCGTCGAACTCGGTCCGTTGAGTCTCCTTGTAGTCTGCTAACCTTGCCCTTGAACTCTCCACTCCTTATTCCCTATCTCCGCTTTCTCCGTATGAAGCATACACCGAGACCACATGTGTCCACAGTACGATACTGGCACCGGTAACGTGATTCGTCTCGATCGAACATCACAGACGGCAATAACACCTTAACTATATACATATATACAACAACCTCCTCTTTAATTCGTGGCGAAAACATCACAGTTGTCCTGGGCTCCAATCGAGTCGACTCCTCCCATGTACTTCTGCAGCACCTCGGGAACCGCAATGGTCTTGGTCTTGGGATCGTAGTTGCTCTCGCAAATGGCAGCAATCACTCGAGGCACAGCCAGAGCCGTTCCGTTGAGAGTCTGGGCATACACCTTCTTGGCGTCTCGCAGCTTGAAGGTGGTATGCAAACGTCGACTCTGGTAGTCGAGACAGTTGGAGGTGGACGTGATTTCGCCCCAGTCGCCTCGGCCGGGCAGCCACGCCTCAATGTCGTACTTTTTGGCGGCAGGGTAACCGAGCTCGAACGCAGGCATGTTGAGCACACGGGCCTTGAGTCCGAGATCTGTGACCACAGACTTCTGGAACGCCAGCATATCTTCGAGAATGGCGTCCGCCGACTCGGGCGTGATGGTCCATGCAAACAGCTCCACCTTGGTGAACTCGTGCACCCGATACAGTCCCTTGGTATCTGCTCCTCGAGCTCCAGCCTCGGCTCGATACGACCGACTCACTCCAGACACCCGCACGGGGTCGCTTGTGTACTTGAACGACTTTTCCGCCGCCCAGGCAGCCAGGGGGATCTCTGCCGTGCCCGCGAGACAATGGTCCTGGTCCTCAATGGCGTAAATCTGCTTCTCTCCACCGACATCTCGGGGCTTGAAGCCGCATGCATGTGCCACCGCCTTGCGGATGATGGTGGGAGGCGCCACGGTCAACCAGCCGCTGGCTCGAGCCTTGTCCAGAACGTAGGCCACAAGAGCCTGTTCCAACTGAGCTCCCTGACCCAGCAAGTAGTACCAGCCGAATCCCGAGGTGTTGGCCGAGGTCTTTGTGTCGAGCAGATTGAGACTGTGGCCAATCTCGTTGTGTCCCAGGTTCGACTTGTACTCTCTGTCCGGATTGATAATCTCCACAACCTCCACCTCGTCTCCCTCAGGCACCGAGGAGTGAATCACGTTGGGGACAAGCTCCATGAGCGAGTTGAGCTTCGCAGTGGCCTTTTTCTGGTTAGCCTCCATGGTTCGCATGCGAGCCTTTGCCTCGGTGGCCTCCTTTGCCAGCTCCTCAATCTCCTCCTTCACCCTGCTCAGCTCCTCAGCCTCCTTGGCGAGCTTCTTCTTGCCCATGGCCGCCTTGATGGCGTCAGACACCTTCCTCTGTTTGCTTCGCGCAATGTCGTACGAGCTGTTGCAAGATCTGTAGGAATTGTAGGCGGCCTCGAGTTGCTGGAGCTGCGAAATGGTGTCTTTGGGCAACTGTCGCTGAATGGCTTCGCGGACAATCGTCTCCTGCCCGATTTCGGTGATTTTGCCCTTGTAGTTGTGTTTGGGGGCCTTGAGGTTCTTCCACTCGTCGGCCTGCAGTCGCACAGACGCGCTGGAGAAAAACCGGACGTTGGCACGAGGCACCGAACGAGAAATCCGCCGTAACATGGTCGTTTAGTGTGATACTGGTGATGGTTCGACAGTTGGTTTTTGTCCATGCATGTACCCAACCTTATTCCATGAGGCAGAGCTCAGATTAATTTGATTTTAGGTATTAAACGGAATAAAACGAATAAAACGAAATTAATTAGAATAAAATGAGGTTCTGAGAAAGCTGCCATCTATTTCACCTATTCAACAGTTCCAGTAATGATAGAAGCTCCTGATATCAGCTACAGAGTCCTCCATTGTTTTCATCAATTACAATATAAAGGCAATGCCAACCTGCACGATCAAGTGAAGATGATGTGGTTCGTGACTACTATCCACTACAACAGCTGGCACTCATCAATGAATCAGGTGCATGGGGGAACAGCTCACAACACAAATTTGATTAGTCACATGTCTACGATATGTCTCCATACGCCGCTCAGTGCCTTGATAAAACTGGCTTACGTAAGATAGCGACATCTTGAAAACAGTTGTTGTGAGATTAGTGAGACGACAGGAATCAGCCCAGACGTCCAGGCCGATTTTTTTCAGTTTCTGTCAGTGCAGATAACATGGTATTGTACTTGGTAGCTCGGTTCCTCACAGACTATCGACGACCTTGACAACTAATGTGCCGGATCACACCATAGAGCATAGATCTGATCCAGAGAGAGAGAACTGTGCTTATACGATACAAGCACAACCTCCTGTAAACCATCAAAGATTCAATTGCTACTAAAAATCTTTTCAATGCTCTATCCATATCCTTAGCAGGGCTTTAATGGACACAACGCCGTGAAGTCAACTCTACATGCTGTGCATCGGCAACGGAGTTTGAAGGTGTTTGGCTGTTTCTAAGATCAGATTGCAACAGGGGGTTTTGATCCAAATCATATAGTTCAATTCAGAATTTGACCGCGATTCGATTGATGGTGGATTCACTCAGATGGAGTCCCTTCAGAACGATCTGTTCACATGTCTAGTTCTGTCCTTCACACTCCACTGCCAATACCCCGACCGGATGCATCGCTGTTTAACTGATCACACTCATGGAACACACACAATACCCACAGATAAGAAAGAGCAATGACGACGACCAAACTCATCACTCGTCATATCCAAACCACATCATCCAGCCACACTTCCAGACCTGCATGGCTACGGTTACATCAAACCAAATCGACCATTGGTCAGACCTTATTCTACAAATTTTCGCTCGTGTGACGGGATAAGAGATGTCGATAGAGGGGTCTTCGAATGAACAAAAAACCACATCTCATCGGTCTACAGAACCAAAATACTACAATCACGCTGTTCATAGAATACATATCTTGAGTCTACACTTAGGCGGCGTTATAACCTTGGTATTAAATACAGTACCCAAATTTTTGGCGAAAAGCGGACAACTTTCCAGAAGATGCTTGGAGTGACTCCATTTAGAATCGGAGCTTGGTGAAGAACCACTTGTTCTTACCAGACTTGTGTCGCTCCTCAAAGGCCTGCTTGATGGTCTTCTTGGCGTCCTCTCGGAGAGTGGGCTCGGCGAAGGTCTCGGTGCCAATGACGTTCTTGAGGTTGGTTCCGAGGTCGAGGGTGTATCGAGTGGGCATCATGTGGTTGTAGTTGACGACCTTGATGAAGGGCTTGACCTTGGTTCGCTTGGCGATCTTCTTGGCGTCCATGTCGGCGGAAACCTGCAGAGGGTATCGCTCGACACCGGCAACCAGAGCGTGGGGGAAGGGGTGAGCCTTGGTTCCCTCATCGTGAGCCTTGATGATCACGACCTTCTTACCAGCGTATCGGCCTCGAACAACGAGAGCTGAGTTAGTGGGGTTCGCATAATTTGAGAGAGTGTTTCGTTTGTTGAGGTCCTGAGATCCAGTTGTTGGTGTACACAGATACGCACACACAAGACACAAAGTGCACAGAAAACGGACACTGGAACACAATGACCTGCTGACAGGCCGTCTGTGTCGCCAAACCGTCTCCTGAGACCCATTTGTGTCTGTCTTTGTGGCTGTCTGTGTCGACCCAACCAATAACCCCTGGGTCCAGAACGACCTCCTGGAACCTCAAACACGACTCCTCTGTTTCCTTCGCAATATCCGGCCGCGCCGGCTTCAAATGTCCCTTTCAAACATACCAACTTTGCCTGACTTCAAAAACTTGTTGGACATTTTTTAGTCGTTATGTGTCGAATGACTTGAACAGTGGAAGGAAAAAGTCGATGTGCAACTATGAAAATTCCCAAACCTTTCGCAGGCCTGAGATTTACTGAGGGTTCTTTGTCCACCACGTTGGGAGTGGGACTGGTTTTTCCCAAAACGGAAACTTACTCTGCATATGCACGTGACTGAAAGGGAGGAGAGGGGTGCGGAGGTTCGATTCCGGGTTGGGACAATGCTACAAAAGCTTGTTTGAGGTGGTGGTCCAGCAAACCTTAAACAAAAAAGGCTGGACTGGATCCACTAAAACGTCGCCAAAAATTACGCGGTTAAAGGGAGTGGAGAGGGGTATGAGAAGGAGATGTATAGGAGGACTAGAGTCTCTCATAGCAGGACGAAATCAAAGAGATACTAGTTAATACGCATAGCCGGCGTCCCATTTCACATTCGCTTAACACCACAACGGGCCCAGGAACGGATTGTCACAGTTATGCAGCCCTCACACGTTGGTTCAGTGTTGCATGGTCCATCGCAAAAATAGTGAACCTAATGAAGGGCCGAGAAACATTGAGGAGTGGTGTGTGGGGGCCTGTGGTGGTATTTACTGTGTATTGTCTGGGAAATTCACAATAGTGATAGTTCGTAGCCATTCTTCCCGAAGCTGGTGGTCCTGCTGGTTGTCACATCACCAGCATCGATGCAAACAAACAGCCGTGCATGAGAAGCTTCAAGGTGAGACGCTACAGCGAAGTGTAGACAGACGGAGGATGGATGAGGAGGCGGATTTGTGGTGGTAATATTACAGATCATGATCTAACTGTGAAATGTGCTCTTTTCGCGCACAATGTTTTTTGCTCTTACCGTCACTCTTTACTAACACTGCTATGCCTCTCGTCTCATTCACCCATATGCTCATGTTGATCGTAACTCTTGACTTGACGCCAATACAACGAAGACTTCACAACCGCTGTTCGATCCTCACAACGCTCGGAAATACCACCCAAATACGTGCACGAGTGGACTGATGAACTGTATACTGGTATGGTTATACATCACGGTCTGTACGCGATTTTGGGCAGAATATTATCACAGTGTGTCTCCATGGCAACGTTGAGAATATGAGGCCAGCTAGACGGTCCATAATACCACACGAAAGAGAATCAGGGTCCAGTAATATTGTCGACTCAACAACAAAAACAGCTGGCGGATGTACAGATATCCCGTGACAGGCCCAAACACCCACCAATGGTCACCACAGTAACCCCTCTCGTGTTGGTGCACTTGCTTCACCTATATATAGCACCAAAGTTATAGGGGCGTGGGTGAGTATGTCTGTAGAGAGGTGAGGATAGCGGGGGATCGTAAAAAGTGGATAACTAGTTAGTAAACAAGAGCCTGTGACTTGTCAAATTACAACCACAGACTCCACTTCTCTCCTCATCAACCTGACCGGTCTCGTGGCATCTCAAACACAGTGTTATGCTGAGGACTCACTATCGAACTCTAAAACACGCATTGTTTACCTGTGCGCGTCAGCCGCGTCACATCATGCATGGACACAAAGAGTAAGCGAGTTGAGGTGGGAAATTAACAGCACTCGAAACAGAACTCCACACAACTTGTCATGAGTGGTAAGGACAGAAAACGACCAATGTGAGTACTGACGGACGCTAGGGACGGTTGTGACGGCACCAGATTGATAGTCTCGGTTCCTCTGAGCAGGGGCGTGCTTTTTGTGTCTCTAGAGTGTACCTGTGACCACTTCTGTCGAGGTTCATGTTGTGGTTGCTGGGCTTGAAGAAGGACAATTAAGAAGAACAGCTTAATCTGAGTGAGCTGGGTCTGTGGCGACTCAAAACCACCCACGCCACTTTATTTTGAGCTCCACTCGCTACTCCACCTAGATGGGGGTGTTGTCTACCATGCACAGCATCAACCATTCAGTTTTGAACCTGCTCAAACTTGCTCGATACAGATACACAAAGTACGACCCAGTGTGATACCCTGCACTCTCTCTCTGACTCATACTAACACAGTTGGGATTCCGCGGACCCAGCAAGAAACCCCCCTCCCCTACCCATGAACCCGTCTTCACCAAGTCTGCGTTCAGCACCGACTTCGGGCGGACAGCTTGGAGGAAGAGTGGCCAACTCGCCATTCAAGCGGACCCTCGACCCTCGAGCTGATGAGTCCCCGACTAAACACTCGTCGTCGTCCTCTTACGCTCCCGTCATGGGTTCCCACACACCAACATCGTCTTCTACACGACCACAAACAGCTCCCATCGGAGAACTCGAAGATACCATAGGCCACATGCAGGACTCCCTGGAGTCGCTCATCTCGCGCTCCAACTCCAACGGAAAGGCTCTCAGCGAATTCAGAGGCGACGTCAAGAAAAGTAGCACAGCCCTGTCGGATATCAAGGCCGAGGTCTCCGCCACCTTCAAAAGCCTGACCTCTAATCTGGACGATTTCATGAACCAGATGGGCAAGGCTCTGGCGGAAAACAAGCGGAAACTGGACGAGACTTCCCCTACCGCCATCTTGACCGGCCACATGGACCGTATCCACAACGGCATGGACTCCCTGTCCAGAGCCATGGTGGTACTGGAGCAGGGTAATCTGGACGTCACGGGCATCATCTCAAAGGTTGAGAGCGACATTGTCGGTAAGATCACCGAATTGATTAATTCCAAGGATGTGATCAAGGTTGTGAAGGACGGAAATAATCATCTCGATAACTCCTTCAGCTCAAGCATCATGGCTGTTCACTCTGATCTCAAGAGGTTCCGAGAGCTGGAGAAGAGCGATGTGGAGGACATGAAGAGCAGTATCGACGAGCTGACTCGGGCTTTCGAGGAGAGGAATCAGAACCAGCTCACTGCCTCTGCTGACGAGCAGCAGCTTCGCACGCTGCAAAAGACCAACGAAGATCTTGAGAGTCAACTAGCCGCCTCTTCTCTCGACAAGCGGAACCATGCCGCCCAGCTGTCTAAACTGGAAGCTGAGGTGGAGGTTCTGCGTAAGAAAGCTGCTGAGGCCACGGGGGCACGCGACAAGGCTGAGGCCGACTCTGGTATGCTCAAGCAGGAGAACGAGAAACTGCGACACGAGAGTCAGGTGCTGGAGACACAGAACCAGTCGATCCGAGATACCCACGGCAACTACAAGGACCAGATCAAGAAACTGTCACTGGATGTGGAGAAGCTCAACGAGCAGCTGGAGGCCGCCAAGCGACAAGGCAAAGAGCTCGAGGACAACAAGAGCACAGTCGAGTCTGTCAAGCTGGAGCACCTGTCTGCTTTCGGAGCTCTGGAGGAGAATCACAAGTCTGCCATCGAGGCATTGAAGGATGAACACAAGACGGTGGTGGAGGGTCTGAAGCAGGAGCACCGAGGCATTGTCGACAGCATGAAGCAAGAGCACCAGACGGCTCTTAGAGATCTCAAGGAGGAGTTGAAGGGAGAGCACAAGACGGTGGTGGAGGAGATGAAGGCTGGTCATGAGTCTGCTCTGGGCTCTCAAAAGGACGCTCTTAAGAGCGAACACCTGGAGATTGTTGCATCATTGAAGAACGATCATGTTGGACATGTTGATACACTCAAGGCTGAGCAAGCTGGTGTGGTGTCGTCACTCAAGGATGAGCACGATGGCTCACTTTCGTTACTCAAGGCTGAGCATGCCGATGCGCTGTCGACACTCAAGTCTGAGCATGCCACTGCGCTGTCGTCGATCAAGTCTGAGCACGTCAAGACGGTTTCGTCTCTCAAGCAGGAGCACTCTGATAGCCTGGATACCCTCGAGGCTCGGCACAAGGACTTGGTCAAGTCAAACAGCGACACGATAGAGAGCCTGAAGAAGAACATGTCTACCATTGAGCTGGCTCGTGGTGGAGAGGACGAGAAGAAGGTGGAGATTGAGCAGGCGGTGGATATCGTCAAGGCTGAGCACGTGAAGGAGGTCGGTGCTATCAAGGAGACACATGTCCAGGAGATGGCTTCCCTGAAGGATGCCCACTCTGACGTTGTTGAGTCGCTCAAGGGAAGCCACCTGAAGGAGATTGGCGCTCTGAAGGATACCCATGCCACTGTTGTTGAGGAGTTCAAGTCGCGTCTCGTCGATGCCGAGGCAACCTACAAGACACAGAGGGTCCAGTGGCAGGAGGAGCATAAGGCAGCCCTTGCCGAAATCACCAACTTCCGAGATGAGGGTCTGAAGAAGATTGAGGCCGAGTACCAGGAGCGTGTTGCTGAGGTGAAACAGGGCCACTCTGACGTTCTCGCTGAGGTGAGGGATAGACATGAGAAGGAGCTGGAGAGTGCACGACAGGAAGCCAGTGGTCATCTGGCGACCATCGAGTCTCTTAAGGAGGAGCACAAAAAGGAGTTGTCGTCTGTGAAGGCAGAGCATACCGAGGAGCTTACTCGTCTCAAGAGTGACATGGCTAAGGAGAACGCTGCTGCCAAGGAGGAGTACGTCAAGCAGACGGACGCTCTTAAGGAGGCTCACGCCAGTGAGTTGGCTGCTGCTAAGGATGCTCATGTTGTTGAGCTGGTTGCAGTCAAGGAGAAGCATGTTGCTGAGCTTGCCAAAGCCCAGGAAGAGCACGGCAACAAGCTGGTTGCAGTCAAGAAGGAGCATGGCGATGAACTTGTTGCGGTCAAGGAGGAACACAAAAAGGCTGTCGTTTCCACTTCAGCTGAGCACAAGCAGGCCCTTGCATCTCTCGCAGATGAGCATAAGCAGACCACTGCTACGGCGCTGAATGAGCACAAGCAGGCTCTCTCTGCTGCCCACGAAGAGCATGAGAAGGCGATTTCTGCTGCCAAGGCAGAGCACAAGGAGGCTCTTTCTACAGTTCAGGCGGAGCACAAGGAGGCTCTCTCTGCTGCTCAGGTAGAGCACGAGAAAGCCCTATCTGCACTCAAGGAGGAGTACAAGCAGATGACTGCCTCGTCGAGACAGGAGTATGACAGCAAGGTGTCTGCTCTTGAAGAGAAGCACGTTGCTGCTTTGGCACTGTTGAAGACCGAGCATGAGGGTGTGATTTCTTCTCTCAAGGATGAGCACTCTAGCAGTCTCACTGTGGCCAAGGAGGAGTTTAAGAAGCAGCTGGTCAGTGTCAAGCGAGAGCACGCCTTCACCGTTGCTGAGTTCAAGTCACTTAGGGAGGAGCACACCACTGAGGTGTCTGAGCTCAAAAAGGCTCATTCGGAGGAAACTCAGGCTCTTCGGGACGGCTTCAGCTCTCTCGCTGAAGCTGCCAAGAGCTTGGACGGCCAGTTGCGTGCCTCTGAATCCACCGTTGGTGATTTGGAGAAGAAGCTAGCCGAGACCAAGTCTGTTCTTGAGCAGACCGTGACTGAAGCTAGCGCCCACATCAAGGAGACGATGGAGTCCACAGTATCCGGCATGAAGCTTGAGTCGGACCTTGCCACCTCCAAGAAGGAGCTCGACGATGTCACTGAGAAGCTTTCTACTGTCAAGGAGGAGCTCACTGAGATCACTTCCAAGTTGACCGACGCGAGAAAGGAGCACGGTGAGCTCTCGGAGACTGTTTCTGAGCTCCAGACCCGCAAGGGCGATCTCTCCAGTGCCAACGAAGGTGCCAGTGAGTGTCTCAGAATCAGGCTGGAGTCTCTCAAGTCTCTCGAGGACCGTGTCAAGAGTCTCAACGACAAGACTCTGGACTCGTTGGTGGACCGAAGCAAGTCGATTTTGGGCTCGGCCACCATGTCGATTCTCAGCAGTGGCCAGCTCAACTCGCAGGGCCAGCATTCTCCATCGAAACGAAACCTGTCTCTTGCAGGCAACGTGATTCGGGAGTCTGCCACCTTGTTGAAGCCTGATCTCGACGAGGAGGACAAGGAGAACCCCATTGTCGTCATGAAGCGAGGTACCGGGATGGGTAGTGTTGGGGGAAAGGGTCGAAGTGTTAGCATGTTCCACGATGCGCACAACGTCTAGAAATTATATATAGCTAAGTACAAGTAACATAGAAAGATTATTAGTATCCATTAGTACTCGATTGAAATATATATATGTACATATGATGCAAAGCGGCTGGAGGTTCATCTCGACTAGAACTTTTCTCGTCCGGCCTTGTTCACACTGTTGAAGCTGGCAACACCCCATTCTCCCAGAACGCCGAGAGCAGACACTCTCCATCCTCGGTACAGGTCCTCCAGAGGCATCTGGCCCGACAGAAGGTGCCACCAGACAGCAGCGGTTGAGGTCTGAGCAACAGGTTTGACGATCATGGCGCTGGAGGGCAGATCCAGGTGGTTGACCTGGGCTCGACGCAGCATGGTCTCCAGCGGCAGCTTGACGATCATGGTCACGTAGGCGCTGGCCAGGTTGAAGAGTCTGTCGAGCACGGGGAAGTGGTATGAGTCGATGCCCAGCTTGGTGATCTTCCACAGGGGAAGGGTGTGTCGCACGACGGAGGTGCAGAAGGAGCCGAGGAAGGTGGGCACCAGCAGCTCTGGGGGACACAGGAGCGACTTGAGCTCCACGAGCGACTGTCTCACTGACCGGGGCTTGGTTGCCAGGGTAGACACAATGAGCCGAGTTCGAATGAGATCGAGGGGAGCCACGAGCAGAGAAGTGACTACCGAGGCGCTGACGGCCACAATGATGGAGGTGATGGGGGTAGGCGAGTGGGCCACCTCTTCCAGAAACAGCGGGTCCGGAGAGTTGGAGATGGAGCTGAAGAATCCAGAAAACCAAGCCTCCAGAGTCATTGTGAGGGCTCCCAGTAGGAACGAGGCGTTCAGAGCTCTCCAGGGACCTCGCACGCCGTCCACCTCGTTGAGGGCCAGCAGAATGTCCCAGTTTCGTGTGGATCGGGCCTGCAGCTGGCTGTGGTAGTTTTTGAGGAACTTTTTGAGCCGCTTTTTCTGGTCATCCAGAGGCTCCGAGTCCAGCGCACTGGGCGAGTCACCGGCGTGGCTGTGGTTTCGGCTGTGGCTTCGAGGGCTCATGTCGCCCATCATTTCTCTATGGTTGCTTTCGAAGTAGTCGATTTCCTCGTCCTCCTCGCGCTCCTCTTCCTCCTGGAGAGCCACGTCGATAATGTGGTCCTCGACCTCGGCCGCGCTCTCCACACGCTGCAAGTGGCTCCAGTCTCCGACCTGCAGCAGTAGCTTGCTCACCTCCCAGGGCTGACTGAGAAACGTCTTGCCGTAGAGCTGAGTCAGCGAGTGCATGGCGTGCCGCACCGACTCGGACGTGCCCGCAATGTCGTAGTCAATCTCAATGCCGTCAAACAGATCGCCAAAGTTGTGGTTGCCCACATTGCGCAGTCGGCTGGTGTTGCCACCCTCAAAGTGTGAGTACGAGCCAGCAGTCGTAGCTCCTCCAGGAGCGTCCGAGATGGTTGGGAATTGCCGCTGGCTGTACAATGTGCCGGACCCAAACGTGTCGGAGTTGTAGTAAGGTCGTAATGTGTTTTCGGTGGCCATGGTGTGGGTGGTGATGATAGCGATGGGATAGTACGATTAATCTCAGCTTGCCATATGCACAATTTTAGTTTAAATGGGACAACAGAGTTGGGCTGGAGTCCCGCGGTTGGAGGTTGCTGGCACTTGTGGTGAGCGGTTTGGTGTTCGAGACGATTGGATAATACGTCAGTAAGCGGTGCTTGGAGCGTTGCTAGATAATATTCGTCTTTTGCAGTTTTTGGCGTTTGCTTATGTAAGCGGGAGATAAGGGGGGCGTGAGTAAGAGGTGTTGGCAGAGGAGTGAAGGGAAAGATGCAGTCTTGGTCACAAGAGTTGATCTGGACGACTGGGCTGGGATACACGTTTTCTTCGTTCTGGTCACGTGACTCCATGTGCATTGTCATATCACCATGCAAAACAGACAGCATACTGAATGGTGCTCAAAGTACTAAAACTTGGGTGGATTGTTCGCACACCAATCTCTCCTGAAAGTGCTCGTGTGCTCTTGTGGAGCACAGCCTCTCTTCAATCACGACACCTACACGACCACACAGGTGTTCCTTTCAAAATGTCATTATCATTATAATTTACAAGACAGAACCGTGCTGTCTCCTCCGTCCTCGTTACCCATGCACACTTCACTCCATCACTTGCTGTAGTTGATGAGAAACTCTCCCAGAGCCTTGACGGGATCCTCAGGCTTGTCTTTGGCAATCTGTCGCATGCCCGCCAGCAGAGCGGGAGTCACCTCCTTGTTGAGCCACAGACGCGTGGGAGCACCGTAGTTTTCGGCAGGGTTGGGCAGAGATGCAGTAGAGGCGGCCTCCTGCTTGATTGGCTCGGCAGCAGGCGTTGATGTGGAGGTTGGTGGGGTGGCCACGGCTGCGGGAGTGTGTGTGGGTGGTGCTTCAGATACAGAAGCAGCTTGGATCGCTGGCTCGGGGGCAGGCTCTGTCTTGGCAACAACAGCTTCAGGAGCCGCAGCCGTGGGAAATGCGTCTGTCATGTGAGTGTCGGCCATTGTTTTGTGGTCAGTATGCGATGCGTGGGTGGTGTTTTATTTTCGATTCTGGCGATGTTAACGCACTGTCCGAAAAGAAAACCTTATTACCGAAGCCCAAACTCTATCCCCCACATACATGTTCGGCTACATCTAGTTTATCCGGAAACCCCACTTTTCTTCACTCCACTTCCCCAACAATGGCTACACCTCTCCCCTTTGATCTCCCTCTCGAGAAAATCGACGAGCAGGAAGGCGAGTGCATTCTCATGGGCTTCAATGCCGACTACGCGTTCGAGCTGGGCTCTCAGATCCGGCAGCGTGCCAAGCAGGCCGGCAAGTGCATTCTCATCGATATCACCACCGTCACGGGCCTGACCTGGTTCCGGGCCGCTTCGGGATTGGGAACTAACATTGACAACCAGCACTGGGTTATGCGAAAGCGAAACGCTGTCATTCGATTCGGTCGAAGCAGTTTCTTCCTGGGATGCAACATGAGACAGAAGGGCCGATCTCTCCAGGAGGCCTACGGAGTCAGTGACACCGAGTACGCTGCTCACGGAGGAGGATTCCCCATCCGTGTCAACGGCGTCGAGGGACCTGTTGCTGTCGTCACTGTGTCTGGTCTTCCTCAAATCGAAGACCACACTCTCGTCTACCAGTGTCTGCGAGACTTTGCTGCCCAGCAGCGAAAGGAGTTGTCATAATTGAGCGACTGAGATGTTCGTCTTGCCCATTGAAACATCTCGCCTGTTCTGGGCCATCGATTTCAGATTCAGATCCGAATGACGTGGACTTGATTACATAATGAAGGTATTAGGTAATGACAATAGGGATTGATGTAGACAGGGACGTGGCTGATGTAGATCGTATTATATTTTCTCATCAATTCTTTCAATACCACGAATACACCATTATCATATCACCACACCGTCATCTCGCTCAGCCTCCAAAATAAGGTTGGGTGCGAACATTCCAATATTGCAGCCGTGGCATGAGGAAGCGTCCAGTATCATCACCACCACGCCCTTTTTGAACCAAACACGCAATGGACCCTTTTGTGCAAGTATGCGCCGATGCGCAAAACCAGCTGACTCAGACCCGAGATCTGCTCGAGCAGTTCCGCTCGGACCCCTCAAACCACAATACCCTTCAGGATCTCACAAACACCACAGAGGAGCTGGCGGAGACGATATCCGACCTGTCTCAGTCCGTGGAGGCCGCCCAGGGACGTCCACAGCAGTTTGGACTGAGCAGCGAAGATATCCAGGACCGCAGCAAGCAGGTTGCGCAGCTCATGTCGCAGCTGGGCCAGGTCCAGAAGGAGGTGAGCAAGATTCGAAACACAGGCACGCCACACGGGCTGTATTCGGACGAGGCGGACGACACGGAGGCCCGGACGGCGGGGCTCACTCAGCAGATGTACGCCAGCCAGATTGAGGAGCAGGACAACGCTCTGGACGGCGTCTACAACACGGTGAACTCGTTGCGGGAGCAGGCCAACGTCATGTCGCGGGAGCTGGAGGACCAGTCGTATCTGATTGACGATCTGGACCGTCACGCGGACTCGGCGGGCTCGCGGCTGCAGCGGGGTCTCAAGAAGGTCGACTGGGTGGTGCGAAAGAACCAGGAGACTCTGGGTTCGTGCTGCATCACCCTGTTGATTGTGGCTCTTATCATTCTGCTCGTTCTGCTCATTGCTTTGTAAGCGATATAACGTCAATCTGCAAATGAGATTAGCGATGGTTACTCAAGTTTCCGTACAGACCAGGGCCAACTCTTGAGTTGACGCATCGTGGTTTCTATGCTATGTCCTGGCTGAGCAATACCAGTGTCATTATCGTGCTCTACAACAGACAAAGAATCACAGTGTTCAACATGCCTTCACTATAACCACAGTCTTGGTACGAAAGCGGTTCCGGCTTGGCACCCGGATGCTCGTCAGTCACTTCCGGGTTCAGCTGGAACCAGTGTCGTGAGGAGAAAGCCCCACATGCCATGCTCACATTACATATTATATTAAATCTCCTCTTTTTGCGTCCCCTCTCGTAACCGGCTATTCATGTGTCCAGCTTCTTCTCTCCTGTTCGTTCCTGCACCCGAGCGCAGCGTGGGTATTATTCCACAGCTGCCGCAAATTATCGGAGCTCCTCTTTTCTCCTGTAGCCGTATTACGAGTAATTGCTCGTAGCCACTGTAATTGATAATATTCCTTGTGCTCGTCGCGTTTGAATTCATTTCCTGACTAAACCATGGCGCTCTGTCATCGCACGGAGCGTGGATGTGCCGAGCTCCGTGGATCTCTCAGGTCCATCAGACCGTGCCTTGGTGGGTTACACGGAACCTCAATGAGGGACCGTAAGCTCGCGCGCTCCGGGGGTGTTTGTAAGCATTTAGTGATGTGCAGCGCCCGCGTCTGTGGAGCGGACTCAGCGGCCCAGCTCGTGGGGGGCTATGCTGGTATTTTTCTGGAGGCAGTGACACACGCACCACAATACGTTTGTTCAACTCGTACTGTGCGAGCTCTGCGTCTTAGCCCCAGCCAGCACCTGACAAGCTCGCTCTGGCACCGAAAATACCAAATAGTCTTCAGATTGCTTTTGTCAACCTAATGCGGCGCCAGCAGAAAAAGAAAACAAGTTTCGACGAGCGTATCCCCTGGTCAAGGCACAGCCAGCATTAACTGTGATGAAGGGTTTCGGACCAGACAGCTGATGGCCGCGTCTCAGGAGGCGGTTCCTGGCTGCGGCCGCAACGGCACTGCGCAACTTTATGCGGCCAGGCATGGAAGTTGGGGGCTGTAATTGCGCCGGGTGGATCCGCCGCGTTCCAAGAGGGGCTAAAATGTAGCTTAGCGAAACAACAAAATGGAAGCGGGAGGAGGGTGGATGGATGGACACACGCGATAGCTGGCGCAGTTATAGATACAGGGACGCTGCAAAGGGAGGCGATAGAGTAACGCGTGCGTCCCTGACAGCGTAGGAACAAACAAACAGACCATTGAGCTGTCACTTTGTGACGTCTTTGGACGCCCTGGCTCTCTCTCTCGTCTCACACGATAATCTGACTAAGATATTTTATAAGGCTCATGCGACTTGTGCAAGAGCGCCCGGTATCGCAGGGGGGCGTGATCGATACACAGGAGATTGGGAAGCTCTCCCCCTCAGCGGAACGAAAAGCCATGCGTAAACAGCGGGTATCAAGACTCGCGAGATAAGGACAGGCACTTAACCCCCCTGGTCCATGTCGTACAGCTCAGTAGGCCGGAAGCTGCAATCACATGCCTGCTGGCTGCCATTTCCGTCCGTGCACCACCTCTTTTGGTTATCTAGCACTAGGCCTATTGTAAGCTGTCCCTGCTATCATAGAGCTGGCCCTGTGTGGCTCTCAGTCGCCAAACCTATTCTCTGAGGTTGTTGCCCTCTCCGCCCACCTTCCCCTCCAAGCCAAACATCCCAAAAGGACCTTTTGGGCATATCAAGGTCTTTCCTTACCCTTATATTTAAGCAATAGTCACCCCATTTTTCTTCTCCCAGTGCACGTTTCATGCCTGGCTGGAAATTTAATTGGCCGTTTGTAAGCAGCTCATGTACTGCGATATATTACCATACACGTCTCTTCGGGAGCGCACCCGCGGACCGCTGAAAGTAAAAAAATAG
This sequence comes from Yarrowia osloensis, assembly GCA_900519015.1. Classification (NCBI taxonomy): domain Eukaryota; kingdom Fungi; phylum Ascomycota; class Dipodascomycetes; order Dipodascales; genus Yarrowia; species Yarrowia osloensis. Next base: position 2,447,100 of record ULGU01000001.1, read on the forward strand.
ACCCACACGCCCCCCTCCGAGACATTTGTGGATCTCTGCAGAGCTCCGGGGACAGGCCCAATGGCCACAGCGCCCCTATTGGCCCTCTATATATCCTCGCCGGCTTGCCCAAACGTGCTCTCTTTACTCCCAGCCCGTTGACCACATCTTATTTCGCACAGGCCTAAAAATTCTGCGCGACCATATGCACAGCAGCCGACATAGCGACACATTACGCTGTGATAAATAGCATTGAACGGTCAAACGCAGCACCCCAGCCCCACCCGGTCTTCAGACGTCATCGAGATATATCGGGCTAGATCCTCAGGTTGCAGCTTTCTCGCCGTGCTCGCAAAAACACTCGTCTCGACCCCGTGGCCACGACGCTGGACCAATTACACATTCGCCAGACAAAAAGACAAAAGTCACACTTTATAGAAAAACACACATTCACACACACTCCACACACCACACACCACACTCTCACCCACACCACACCCTGGACACCCACACACACACACACACCACCCACAAACACCCTTAACACACACACCCACAGCCACTTCACTTTAGTCCGGCAATGTCTGAAAAAGAAGAAATTGTCATTGTGGGCGCCGGCATCATCGGAGTGTGCACAGCATACTATCTGCTGAACCACCCCAAGTTCGACCCAAAGAAACACCACATCACCATCATCGAGGCGGTACGAGCCGCGGGAGGCGCCTCTGGAAAGGCCGGCGGCCTGCTCGCTCTGTGGGCGTTTCCGTCGCAGATTGTGCCCATGTCCTTCGCTCTACACGAAAAGCTGGCAGACAAGTACAACGGAGCTATGGAATGGGGCTACCGACGGGTCAGCACGGTGTCGGTGGAGGGCAATCTCATGAAGACCGGCCCCGCTCCCCTGGGAAGAAAGGTGGCCGGAAGAGCCCCCACACACTCGTCGGAGAAGGGCCCCGAGGTGGACCTGCCTGAGGACCTGGACTGGATCCGGCCCGAGGTTATCGACTCGTGGTCCCATCTGGGCGGCACCGACTCCACCGCCCAGGTGCACCCGTTCAAGTTCACGACCTACATTCTCAAAAAGGTGCTCGAGTCTGGCCACGCGACCCTGGTTCTGGGCTCGGTCAAGCGGGTCAACACCCGGCTCAACGACGAGGACGAGGAGGAGGCCACGTCGGTCACATACACGGCGTCTGCGGGCGACGAGCGCACAATCGTCGCCTCCAAGGTGGTGCTGGCCGTGGGCCCATGGACGTCCAAGCTGCTGCCCACCTGCCCGATATCCGGTCTGCGAGCACACTCCATCACCATTGTGCCCACCAAGCCCACCACAGCATACGGCATTTTCACAGAGCTGCGGGTGTCGCGAAACCGCTACGTCAGCCCCGAGATTTACGCCCGAAAGGACGAAATCTACGTGTGTGGCGAGGGCGACTCGCTGCCGGTCCCGGAAAACACAGACGCGGTCGAGGTGGAGCGGGAGCGATGCGACGAGCTGTTCAAGTGGGCAGGCGACCTGTCGCACCAGCTCAAGAACGGCAAGGTGCTCAAACGACAGGCGTGTTACCTGCCGGTGGTGGACGTTCCTTCGTGCACCGGCCCCCTTATTGGCGAGACCACTACGTTGAATCTGTTTCTGGCGTCGGGCCACTCGTGCTGGGGCATCAACAACGCCCCCGGCACGGGTCTGCTCATCGCCGAGCTGCTGCTCGATGGCGAGGCCACGTCGGCAGACATCTCTCAGTTTGATCCCAAGCTGTACTTCGACTCTTCCGAGTTGTAGGCAGGCCCACCCACTGATAGAGGGATCGGAGGATGCACATCACAGGACACATACGCACGGCGCACACACACGGACCGACCCCAACTTACGAACAATCCACACACACGAACAACAACACACTATGAGGCGGAGAGGGCTCTTGGATGGCGCGAGCACAGACTTCAGGGAAAATGCCACTTTTGCGGCGACTGAAGGTCTACATGCTGTTTAGAGCAGTAGCATGTTTTCGGGCATGTAATGTATGTAGAATAAATAACACAAAAACAAATGAATTGCAATCGTACAGGGTGGGCGCGAGGACCAGCGGCTTCGTGGACTCGGTATCTCCCGTTGGCAAGGTTGTGGCCACCGAAAGCAAGTCAATCACTTTGGATCAGCCACACGCGAAAGAATTACGGTCCATGCCCTGTCTCAGAGGCTAACGTGGGGTGATTGGAGATAACTCCATTTGTGAAACATCAGGCGAAGAAGCGCATGTGCCCCTGAAACAATGGGCGTGAAGGCTCAGGGGGGATCTCCTTGTGGAGAACAAGGGAGACCGCCACATGTGTTGCTGGATGACGCACGTCACCGTGCACAATTGCATTGTATGTATAACGCACATGACGAAGGGGTGGGTTTAGTGTGGTCTAGATACATGTCAGATTCGTCGTTTGTGAGTCAGAGACAAAATCAGATACGCTTTCGTCAGAAGCCGGGTTGTTGGTGGCTGGATTCTGGCTCAGGGAGTGATTTGGAGATGTTCACTTTTAGTTAGGTTTTCCAACTAATTTAGTGACGCTAAAACGCGCATTTAGTTAGAGTAGTGTTACTCCAGAAAAGTTGAGGATCTGGTTCACAGACCGAATGCGGGCACTGTCGATAAGATAGAATGGTTCTCTGCTTCAGTGCGGTTTCGAGTGTATTCCCTCCGTGCCATACACACATCCACACCTCACCAGTCCAACTCCACTCCCAGGGTTAGGGCTGATCTGAAATCCCAACTGTCGAATTTCATGGGTAGGACTCGGCAGACGAGATTAAAGCAGCGACAGCACAATCCACAACCATGAACATCCGAAAAGCGACGGTGGAGGACCTGGCAGGCATGCAGAACTGCAACCTGACCAACTTGCCCGAAAACTACGTGCTCAAGTACTACCTGTACCATGCCATTTCGTGGCCGCAGTGTTCTTTCGTGGCCACCATGCCTGCCAAGGACTCGGAAAACGGCGAGAAGATTGTGGGATACGTTCTGGCCAAGATGGAGGATGACCCTGTCGTTGCACAAAACAACCCCGACAAGAGCAAAGAGGAGGATGACCGACCACATGGCCATATCACGTCTCTGTCCGTGATGCGAACCTACAGACGTATGGGAATCGCAGACAAGCTCATGCGACTGTCTCTTCGAGCCCTGTGCGAGGTCTACGGAGCCCAGTACGTTTCTTTGCATGTGCGAAAGTCCAACAGAGCTGCTCTGCATCTGTACCGAGACTCGCTCAAGTTTGAGGTGAAAAAGCTGGAGAACGGCTACTATGCCGATGGCGAGGATGCCTACAGCATGAAGAAGGAACTCGGCGTTGATCCCGATATTGAGAGTGACGACGATCTGCTTGTTGACGACATTGCCGAGCACACCGAGGTGTCGTTGTAAGTCGACAGACAAGTCCGGCACAGCTGAAAAGAAGGAAAAAGGGAGGAGGAGGATTCGTGTATGGCTAGACCATAGATATGTACAGTTATGAAGTTTTTAAGCACGTATGATATTGCGAGAGTTTCGTATGGAGTGTTGTTTCGGATACGATCCTGTACAAGACTGAACGTAGCGTCCGGGATTGGCTCCCCACGTCCACTCACCCATTCATCTATTGTTCGTCAATCTATATATACGTCGTGACTATGCAGCAATCTTCTGGTCTCTCTCAATGACGGCCTGGTCAAACTTGATGAGGAAGACTGTTCGCAGAGGGTGATCTTCGTCCTCCACAGTGTGAGCACTGACCTTGGCCGGGAACTTGGCTCCATTGAGAACGGCCTCAATGATTCCTGCAGCGTAGGCAGCCACACTGAGTTGTGAGTTTTCTCGCGGCACAGACACGTATTTGCTGACCACGGGCTCGTTGTCGATGATCATGTACTCGTCCTCTTCGTCCCGCGACTTTTCCAGACCGTCAGCAGCACGGCCAAACACCATTTTCCACACGTGGGTATGCACAAACTCGAGAATGCCCAGGATCTTGTTCTCTCGTCTTCCTCCTGCTGCGCCCTTGGCTGATGCGCCTGCTGTGGCTTCTCTGATGGTCACCAGCTCCAGTGCTCTTTGGCCGACATGGTATCCGAGGGTGTTTAGACGTGTTTCGAGATCGGGAAGCGACCCCGCGTTGGCTCCAGCCTCCTTTCGCTGTCGCAGCAGATACTGGACGAGTTCAGAGAACAGAAATGCAAAGGCGTTCAGCGAGACCTCGGGAGTACGACGGTTGATGTTTCGTTCGTAGATGGACCCGGGCTTTCGGATGGCTGACGACGATGTCGTAGGAGCAGTCATCTGTGGCGGGTAGTCGGGAGCAGGGTTGCCAGACTGGGCATTGGGGTTGAGAGCGCTGGGGAAGGTGGAGGACGAAGCGCTGGCTGGAGATTGGGCCGCAGTGGGATGTGGAAGCGTCGACGAGGGCGTTCGCGGAATCTGTGGCGCTCCCTTAGACGATGGGATGATTGGCGTTGAAGGTCCTCTTGGTATAGACATTTTATTGTGTGGTGTGCTGTTTGGTGGCTGAGTGTAGATACTGGATCGCGATGTTGGGAGGGTGACGATTTTGGTGACGTATAATCTTAGAGTTGCAGACGACACGAAGACGAAACAGGGAGTGAGATGGGGGTATGAGAGACGGTAAGTGGATTTGACGGAATCAGCAATTCATAAAAAGTGATTGACGCGGTGACACGGCTTCTGTGTACAGGCGTTTAGTCAGCCATTACTAATCTGCTTGGGTTCTGGTTCCTGCTATTCTCAAGGAGAGCATGTTTCGCGTCGACAGTAGAGATCAGTCAAGTCCTTCAAAGGAGACGAAACAGTCGTGTTTCATACACGCTATTGATACAAAAGTCAGCATCAAACCTCGTCTTTTAGGATCGACTTGATCCAACTTCGAGTAGTCTTGAGAGCGAGGCAAGGAAGAGATAGAGCATCAAGAGATCAACACTATGGTGCAATGAAAAGTCATCCACCAACACCTTTCGATTCTAGCAATGTCCCGTTCTAGATACTGCCATCAGTTAATGAATCTTCCTTCCACGACACGTCGACTCCAGCATGCATCACACTGCAGCCGTTGCTACAACCACGCCTTAACAATGAATGACCATCACGAGAGCCATGAAATCATTTAGGGTGGACGTCTTTAAGGTGGGCGACTATAGTCATGTTGTGTAAACATTCACCCCGTCCTTAAATGCTTTAAGAAGGAGACACAAACCCGTCCACTCCCGCAAAGACTGTCTACGAATCCCTGAGATACCCCCACACCAGATACCCAACCACTACAGATACCATGAAACGAATGCGTACAAAAGCGAGAGATATATTCGAGATACCCAGCGACGACTCGGCGGACACGCCCGTCCAGGTCCTCAAACGACACAGAAAGAGTGCCTCCGAGCCCAAACGAGCCGTGTTGGCCCCGAAAGACACAAACATCACACAGAGATCAAAGCGCAAAGCCGTCGTTGTCAGCGATACCCTTCCGCCCAAGATCACCCAAGCACCGTCAAAGCGCCAAGATGCCACAGGTGCCAAATCCAAGATACCAGTGAGAGTGAGAGAGAAGCGCCCACAGACCCCCGATATCCGGTCCTATTTCAAGCCACACACCCCCCTCTTGGATCAAATGCAAGAGTGCGTGAGCGACGAACAGGACAGCGATTACTGGCGGCAGGCGAAGTCCAGAAGAGCACGCAGCTCCAAAAAGAACACCAGGCCGGGAACTCCTGCTGTACAACATGGTCGTCACCACACGGCTTCCATCGAGTCCGAGCCAACGACTCCAACTCGTGACTCAATCAGACCCACCAACGTCAGACACGCCGGAACCACTCCAAGGTACCCAAAGGTGCTGGTGCCTCCGCCTGTGCTTCGACAGCGCAACCCACCGCGGGGCTTACGATCCAAGCAGGATGGATTTGGTGTCGGCGCAACATACCTGCCCGAAGTCATCCCTGAATACGATTGGAATCTGTATGAGCACAGCGAAGAATCGGATCCAGGCTTCGACTTTGACGATTGCATCACCTCAACTCCGATCCGAGCATTCCGACGCCACGAGACGTCAATTGATGGGGTCGATTCTTCCCCAACACGCTAAGCCTTCTTGGCCTTGGCCTTCTTAGGGTGAACAGGCATCTCTGTCTGCAGGGTCCATTCGGGAGAGTCGAGCTCGGCGATCTTGCCTAGAGACAAGACAATGTCGAGCTGGGGCAGAGACTTTTCTCCAGTTTCGTCGCTTGAGATGCGATTGTACTGATAGACAGTCTTGCCGTTGTCGGTTTCTCCCAGCTTGCTAGTCAGCTGCTTGACCAGTTGCACCACGGTGATGATTTTGGTGCAACCCTTGCCGCTGGCCGAAAGTCTCACTTGCTTATCTTCCAAGAGTTTTTTGTGGCTCTGCTCGACAGTGTCGTGTATCGACGAGTTGTTGGTGATCTGCTTTGTTTCTGTCATTGTTCCCTGATTTTCTTTCTGCGTGGTGCGGAACTGTGTTTGATCCACCTCTAATTTATTTTTCGACTCGATTTTTTTACAGTGTAGTTAGGTGCAGTGCATGTGGGTGTTGCCGATTTAAGTTTGGTGTACGATGGACAATCGAGCCAGAGTATGAGCGCAGAAGATGCATGACAGACGCACGACGTGTGCAAACAGCGAGATATCGGAACAAGGCAGCACAACCGAAGGAGGTGGGGAAGGCAGCAAAGCAAACAAACATGGCAACCACAGAGGGGTGGAAGAGATGGAAGGGGCCGAAGGGTGACAACCCGTGGATATACATTCCAGCGGAAAATATATTATGTATGATAGAGCCGATCGTATGGAAGCCTATGTTTGTAGATATGTATTGAGCCCAACTATAGATTGGGCAACATGACGTGCGGGTGAGTTTGCCGCCCCCGTGGCTCAGATGTCATGCCGTGGTCACCAGTTTGTGGAGGGGTGCCGATGTTTTGGGGCTTGGGCGGTTGGGAGTCGTCACCAGCTATTTAGGGCCCGTCTCACTCAGCCCACCAAACACGTTGACACGACACACGACACTAAAATAATATTGTTAGTGTGTGTGGCGAACGACTCGAGACAGGCTACTGCCGCTGTAGTCTGGTTTGGGCCGGCATCAAGGGGATGTTGATGTGTGACCAAAGGGGCGGATGTTACCTTGCTTGAATATTATTTCTCCGGTTCCGTAGCCCGTATCGATTTACTTCCGTCCGCACGTCGTAAGCCCTCGACCTTCTCTTTTCGGTATTTCCGATCTCTCCGTGCGTCGGACCACTATCTCCAGGTGCACCACTCGTCATGGAGTGTGATGGAAGTTTAGAGGGCAGTCCAGATGCGAGAGGCACTTACATGAAAGGGCAAAGCAAGTGAAGTTTATGCAGGCTGAGAGGTGGCAGCTGAGCGGTGGAAATCGAGGCGGAAGGGCCCTGTGCGGTTGCAGGTTTTGCGATCGGAATTTATGTCTTTGATTTTTTGCTTTCCGGCCGTACCCGCGCTCCACAACCTTGCCATCCCATCTAGGGGTATTATCTTCGACGAGAATTGGTTGCCCCACACTCAGTTGTCATGAAATGGGTGTGTGTGTCGAAACTTAAATTTCAACTTCCCAAAACCTAGAGCTTAATCACAGTTTTCCAGTCCCAAATTTACAACCCAGATATCCCCGTGTGTCTTGCGTTGGTGCGCCCTTTGCTCCGCTGCACGACCTTGACTTGCACCTATTCCGTTAAGACCGTGACGGATTTCGGGGTAAAACGGGTAGATATACACCTATTTTCCGGGCCAAGAAGCTGAAAAACGGCCGTACAGTGTCCCCCCACCCTCGCCAATTCTCTCCAGAGCAGCTTGACTGCAGTTCGATTCCGGCTTATGCCCAACTCTTGCACCACCAGACCACACATCGGAAAATGAGCAACGACCACGCCAAAGCGGTGTCGCCGTCACACTGCAAGCGTCGCCGACTCGTGGCCTCGGACAGCGACAGCGACAGCGACCACCACCGCAACATGGATCTCGAAACCCCGACGCCATCGTCTGTGTCTTCGCCGTTGACCGAGCCCGACGAGCCCGAGGAGTACCACGACAAGAAACGCAAGCCGCCACAGGACCACATTCGGTCTGTCATCGAGCAGCAGTTCGACCTCGAGATTCTGCTCAAACACAGAGAGCTCGGCACCATTGAGGACCGGATTGCCCAGGTGCAGACTCTCATGGTGCAGATGCGGAGGCTGCACAACAACACACACAATGTCGTGGGTGGCGAGCCCAGAGACTTTGTGCAGCGCTACGCACACTACCTGAAGGATAGAGAGACGGTTCCGGCCGAAGGAACCCCGGTGGCGAATGCGCCAGCAGCCCACCACATGGTGGACGACACTGCTCACACAAACAACGTCAACAACACACATCCGGCGTTGCAGGGCCTGGAACCGCCGACCAGGCGAATTCGACACCCCACGGCCAAGCTGGCGTCCAATGGCGGATACATTGGCCGAGGAAACGTCATGCCGTGCATCTACCGACGGCCTGACGGTATTTTGGTGCGGCTGGTGTGCCAGGATTGCGACAGATCGAATTTCGGCAGCACACAGGGCTTCATCAACCACTGCCGCATTTCACACGCTCGGGATTACGGCTCGCACGATGCTGCCGCTTCTGCTTGTGGAGTAGAAATCGAGGAGCAGGACGGCAAGGGTAGACAGGCCCTGAAGCAGCTGGGAAGGGATGCCAAGTCCAAGCCCATCCTGCGAGACCGAAGCTTCTCAATGTCGGCTGTGAGTGGAAGAGCCATGTCACAGGCCCAACTTCAACAGCTTCAGCAGCATCAACAGCAACAAAAAGCACAGCAGATACCCACACAAGCGCTTCCACTGCGAGGAGTCACACCCACGGTTTCAGCACTACCACCACCACCCACGAAATTCATTCCTCCTCCCAAGATTACGACATTCGACAACTTGGAGCAGCTTCTGATAGAACGAAAGGTTGCCCAGGACGTCGACTTCAAGGTGCTGGTGAAGGCGAGCATGGAGACTGTACCCAAGAGTCACCTGTTCGAGGATGAGTCTGAGTCAGACGAGGAGCAGCAGGTGGAGCTAGGAGAAGATGCGACGCCATTTCAACGGGTCATCGCGGAGGCGAGAAAGCTCAAACTCAACGTCGACGAGCTGATTGCTCAAGGAAAGGCCAATGGTAACAGGCCCTCGGGATACAAGCCTGCAAGACGGTCTTCTGGTTTCACAAAGAACAGAAAGAAGTCTGGCGCCGCGGCAGCTTCTGCAGCAGCAGCTTCTGCAGCTTCATCGACGGGAAACGCCAATGAGTCTTCCACTTCGCGAACCCGTCAGAAGCCCTCCAGAACTGCATCGCCCATTGGCTCTCCTAGCTTACGGCCATCCTTCGGAGCTTCTCATTCCAGTTCCAACGACGATGTCCAGGATATGAAGCTTGCCGACGCTCCTCCGAAGAAGCCCCAGGCTCGACGAATCTCCATCTCTACTCCTTCCACTCGATCCAGCACTAGAGCTGCGTCGTGTAGAGCTCAACAAAACGAGGAGGAGGAAGGCTCGCACATTGTTGGCCAGCTTTCCAAGTTTCTGTCGCTCGACAGATTCTTCTGATCAACTTTGGTGTCGATTGCCAATTACATGTACAACAGAAAATATGATATAATGATTAATGAATTATGAACGGTGGGACAAAGACAGCTGCTCAGATGAGTGTGCAACAGTATATTTCAAAACATTTGTTTCGTGTGTACAGTTCCTAAGCGGCTAAAGTTTGACCTTGATCCTCATAGATTGATGACCTTGGAAGCTAAAGATCAACAGTGGTGAGACACAGCCAAATTACGCGCACTAGTCATCGTACCACCTGTGTAGATCGTCACATGAAAGCAGCGTTCAGCTGGTTGCCGATTCGGCCGTTCATGAAGCTCAACCGCCAAGACAGCTGATTAATGCGCCTCAACAAAGAAAAATATCAGTTCTCCACACACATGTGGTATGTACAGAGTGTTTCATTGATATTGCTGGATTGGGAAGCCATCGAGATTTGGTTTTGGATTTATCTGAAACCTTGACGTCGAGAACAACGGATGGGGAGACCTGTGTTGATGCATGTCTTGCCACATGGATATCCTGTGAGAAATATATAAACGAAGAGCAGTGTTTTGGGGTTTCTGACGGTTCGTAACCATTATCAACATCCACACGTAACCATTATCAACATCCACATCCGCAATGCCCTACAGACGCTCTAGCCCCGACATTTTGCATCTCGCAGCACGCGACCTGGAGAAGATCTCTGGGGTGGAGAAGCAGCTCGAGACAGTTCAAAGGGAGTTTGAGCAACTGCAAAACCAATTGCGCGAGCTCCACGACTACTTTCACCCCATGGCATCAGTAGGAGAGTACGTGCCAATTGTATTTGTGCCTCCTTTGCATCGGTGACCACTCCACATATCCTCACTCGCATCTCAAACATTTACCACTCATTTGCATAGAACATTTATTTCAATTAAATTATATAAGGGCCAAAAAGGCTGGAAGAAGTGAACTAGATAGATCAACTAGTCTAGTTGGGGACATCACCAGTGATGACGACGTAGTTGTCGGGCTTTCCATGGGCAGCCTGGGCAATGGAGACCTCGTCTCGCTCGAGATCGTAGACAGAGTAGATGGATCGCAGGAAAGTATCACCGAACAGGTTCATGTCTCCACCATCGTCAACACCCATGAAGCACACGGAGGAGTCAACTCCAGAGTTGACCATGTTGCCAGGGATGGCCAGATCCTCTCCGGTGACAGTGATCTCCTTACCGCTGAAGTTGTAGGTGAAGTTGATCTTGGAGTTTTCGGAGCAGGGGTATCCGTGCCATCCTCCGGGGTAATCAGTGAGAGAGATTCCGAGGTCCTGGAGACCACCGAGGAAGGTGTTGTAGTAGTCGGACTTGAAGTAAGTCATGGTGGTTCCCGAGTCGAGAATGACCAGGTCGTCATCAAAGAGATCCACATCTCCAAACTTACCAGAAGCAGAGACGGAAAAGTGCTGGTAGCCACCAGTGGTTGCAACTCGGGGAATGGTCTTGAGAGAGCCCGAGAATCGTCCGGTGTTGATAGCTCCAAAGGTGATTTCGGAGTTATCGCTCTTGGTTCCGACATCGGCAGCGTCACTGAAGGACATACCGTAGAGGTTTCGGGAGATCTCTCCAGACTTTTGGAGCTGAGCAGAGATGGAGGTGGAGTGGTCGCTGTTCACACCGATGCCGAAGACCATGGAGAATCCACCGGCGCTGATGTCACCAGAGTTGACACCAAACTTGAATCCAGGAGCGGAAGCACCACCAATGACAGCATTGTCAGTGTAGAGGTAACCGTCGGCGTGTCCCTTGCCGTAGTTGATGTCGAAGGGAACGCCGGTGTCATTGCTAGTAGAGCTCAGGGAGGGGTTGTAAGAGCCCTCACTGGAACAGTCCTGAGGGTCAACCTGACAAGCACCCGAGTTGTTCTTCCAGACCCAGAGAATCTCGGATCCGGTGTCGATGCTGGCAGAGATTTGCTGTCCACCAAGCTCGATCAGCACCTGGTAGGCCATGAGCTCGTTGTAGAGCTCGGCAGTGATGGGGCCGGAAGCAGCAAAGTTGGGGATCTTGCTCTGGACATCATGGAGGGTCTGCTTCTTAATGGGAGCGTGGACGAATCCCTTGTGGGCAGGAGCAGCGGCAACAAAGGCCAGGAGAGTTGTGAGGGTGGCAAGGGAGAACTGCATTGTGTGAATGGGAAGCTGATCCGGTTGGTTTCTGAGGTATCAATGGTGACCGAGGGGGTCTATTTATGTCGTTGACCGGGGTACCAGACGGCACCAATTTCCGCTCGCTTGCACCATCGTCATATCAAGCGGCACCGTTCTACTCCACCCACAGCTTCATCACAAGCAGGGGACCAGCAGCTATAGTTCACCAAACGTAACTTAATGTGATTTCGGGGTTGAAGAAGTTGGATATGGGGTTCGCTGCCAGAGGTATAGAAACGAGCTGTTCGTTACCTGATCTCATTCGAACAGGATCTGTCGACACTATATTCTCGTGGTATAATAGATCCCCGACAAGTTCGCTCAACTTGCCATTCGAATGCTGTATCTCCTGAGATGCATACGACAATGGCGAGAGTTCCAATATAGTGCGGTATTAGAAGGTAAATAAGGTGGGCGATAACGGTGTGGGTGTCTCGGTTCTCTTGTCGAGGGCCTACACCATTTGACAACGGTTGACTCATGCTGCCACTTCAAGACGACTCGTGACGGAACTTCTATAGACAAATTCTGTCGCTCAATCACTGGAAATTCCCGTTGCAAACACCAATCACGAACCCCCACGCTGTGCGTTATCAGCTCCGCTATCACGATAGACCCTGAGGTACCTTAACCAGGGTCAAACTTTGGACAAAGACGGGGGATGAGGCTCGAGCGAGGAGATGGGAGGCTTGACGTCTGAGATGCGGCAAGGTGTCTTTCAGCTGCCTCTCTATCAATGCCGTGTTGACACTACACTTGGCAGACTGCACAACACCTACCTTGCGGAACGCGCCATGATTCTTGGCACCGTCGTGGCATCGCTTGGCAGGGCTATCGTGCAGTTGACTATAGGTCAGCCCCCTGCCAAACCATGCAAGCTTCGAGATTAAACACTGATTTACGCAAGCACGTGGATTTTCACGATCGTCACAGTGCCGTTCCGGTTTTGGTGGATGCTAAGGTTCATGGCTGGTCCCCCGACGGTGTTGAAGGTGGGTGTAGACGATAGTAACATGTAGACGGCTCCCTTGTTTGCTGATTTCTTTTGTTTACGACTGTGGAACGGCTCCACGCGTTGATTCAGTCGAAGTGGAGAGGTAGCTCGATAGCAGCGTCTCGGAAGATGATGCTGACTGATCCCGGTCGACACTGATAGATCCGTCATATAGGAGTCCGTTACCGATAGATAGACATCCCCATTGTTCCGCCGGCCGTTGCAAATCACGAAGATTCGCGTGGACTATCGTCGCGAGAGCCCATCCAAACAACGTTCAACACTCTAAACCCCACATTAGACTGCTGGTGCCGTTCATATTGGCGCTAGAGATCAACAAGTTAGAACACTGATAACTTCGACTAATGAGCTTCTTTGGTGGTCACTTTTGGTTTTTCGGGGTCCGCATACATTTGAATAGCGTGCTAGACAGTATGCTTTACAATTACCGGTACCGGTACAGTATGTACGGAGGTGTTCACTTCTTCATTCGCTCAATTCAAGTCTGAGTGCGGGTGGCACGTGATTACTAGTACTGGTACACGTTCTGTGCCAGTGCTGAAATCTGTATGGAACTCCGATGGGTGATCAAGATCTATGGTACAAGTAGAGTACGTACAGCAATACGGCTTGGATCATCGTCGTCAGGTCGATAGGGCTACACTCAAGCTCCTGCGGAGGGATGAGTACTCACCAGATCATATGATGAGGCGATAAATGAATAAAATCGAGCCATTCAGTAGTACAAACTGACTCTTACTTCTATCGAGGCCCTTGAAAGTGGTTTGCGTGACTCTGTCGTTGATACCAACTGCAGCTCTGGTTACAGAGAGATATCCATTGTCCGCCATAAAAGTAATTCTAGATCAAGTGTAAAGACAAGATCCTGAGAATCATTTTGATACCATGAACTGTCTGTTTCGCTCTCATACCTACTGACTTCTCCCGTATATTCATTATTTCTCGGTTCTGACACATCCTGCATGAGCTCATGCGCCTCTGAACTCTCCACTATTTTCAACTTCACATTATCGCATTTCACCAGAAAATCACACACCATGACGGGACGCAAACACGGCTTAAACGAGGGCGACGACAAGACCGTTAAACGCGCAAAGACCGACTCGGAGTCTATCGATGCTAAAAGGGCTTCGATAAATGCTCGGATAGCCAGTCTCAAGGCCAAGCAGGCTGCCAAAGAGATTAATGGCAAGAACGACACAGCCGACAAGAAGGATCCGAAAAGCAGCGTCGCTGACAGACTCGCACGCATCAAGGAGAAAACAGCTGAGATTCAACGCAAGAAGCTAGAGAAGGAAAGGGAGAAGGAGAGGGAGAAGTCGAGGGAACCTGAGAAGAAGCCGACAGAGAGACAGAACAAGAAGCCATATGTTGCACCAGTCATCGGCTTGGACCAGGAGGTGCATCCACTGCTGCTCCAGATCAAGGAGGAGCAGCAACTCAAGAAAAACAATCCCTATCTCGACACAAGTGCTGTTTCGGCCAAGACTGACGACTTTTTCGACCCCCACGTTGATCTGCCTCGAGCAAGACGTCCTCGAGCTCTACAGTTCAACGCCCCCGGCAAGTACATTGCTCAGGCGGAGGAGCTGCGATATGAGGCCAAAATGGAGGCCATGCGACTACAGATGGAGGCTGAGGCTGAGGCTAAGCGAGCCAAGCGTGAAGTTGGTATCTCTGTGGATGAGCGAAAGTACAAGGTACAGGCTCCTCCTGAGGTCGAATGGTGGGATCTGCCGTACGTGCAGACTGATGAGGGGTTCGAGGGAGAGCTGAAAACGGACGCTGAGCTGGAGCAGCTTGTTACCTGTTACATTCAACACCCTGTGATGATCAAGGCTCCATGGGAAGCACATTTGCCTCAGGGACCACTGCCGTTGCATCTCACCAAACGTGAGCAGAAGCGAATCCGAAAGCAGGCTCGAGCCGAAAAACACAAGGATCAACAGGATCGAATTCGTTTGGGCTTGGATCCCGCACCCGCTCCAAAGGTGAAGCTCACCAACCTCATTTCGGTGTTGTCGTCCGATAGCATCAAGGATCCCACCTCTGTTGAGATGAGAGTGCGACGAGAAGTTGAAGCTCGACGATTGCAGCACGAGCAAGACAACCAGGAGCGAAAGCTGAGCAAGGAGGAACGTGCTCAGAAAATTGCAGAAAAGGCGGAACGGGACAAGCAGACCAAGGGTGTCTTTACAGCGGTGTTTCGAATCGAGTCGTTGGCCGACGACCAGCACCGATACAAGGTCAATGTCAATGCGCGCCAACTGCATCTCACTGGAATCACACTGCTGAATCCTGATTTCAACTTGGTGGTGGTGGAAGGAGCCCCTAAGGATGTGCTCCGATACAAGAAGCTCATGATGAGACGTATTCAATGGACCGAGGCTGCACCCATTCGAGAGCAGGACGAGGGAATCAAGGAACTGCCTGATCTCAGCAGGAACAAGTGCACATTGGTGTGGGAGGGTCAATTACTGGACCAGCATTTCAAAAAGTGGACCACCGAAAACACTGAGGACCAGGTCTCTGCGGTCGACCTGCTGAGAAGAAACAAGGTGGAAAACTATTGGATTGCCGCCAAGGGTGTGGACAAATAGGAGCATTAGGTCGACGGTCAACTAACGTCCCATTAATATTAATCAGCTTAAGATCATTCGTACAGACACAACACACTGTACTTGTAGCTACACTACGTCATCAATCTACGATTGGTGCACATGTTCAAAGTCTCCGCCATAAGGCTATATACAATTATATTTACACGTTTACTCGTTGATCTTGGCGAGAATCTCAGCATCTCGGAAGAGGAGGTAGTCCTGTAGTTAGTAAGGTTGATCTTGTTGATCTGAGGCGCCCCGCCTTATGTCTCAGTGGATTGAAAGAGATCAGTGAGCGATCCCCCGAAACAAAGTAGTGCAATAATCACATAGCATTGATTGTTGCCACCGAATTGTCCAGTCATCGCCACTGTATCCTGCACAGGCATTCTTTGGCAAGCCAGCCATCCAATACCCAATTGTTACTCACCTCATCACCAATCTTGATGGAAGATCCGCCGAAAGGAGGGATCAGGACCTTGTCACCGGCCTTGACGGAAGTAGGGACGATGTCACCCTTCATGTTGGGGGCACCAGGGCCGACAGCGAGGACGTTGGCCTCGTTGAGCTTCTCAACGTTCTTCTCGGGAATGTAGATTCCGGAGGCGGTCTGGGAAGCAGCCTTGATTCGCTGGACGAGAATTCGGTCGAGCAGAGGAGCGAGAGACTTGACGTTCTTGATGGCGGAAGACATTTTTGTTTTGTTTGGTTGGGGAGATGTGGGGAGAAAAGCACATTTATAGTTGTGGGCGTGGAAATTTCTGGATCTTTGAAGGGTTAGGGCTGATTCGTGGGTTTTGGTTTTGGAGGCCGAACCAAATGTACTTTGTGGCAGGCAGCGGTGTCTACTCGTACACAGTGTGTAGCTAGTTTGACCTGTTCATTGGTGATCACGTCTAATCAATTGGGATAGGTAACCCACTATTTCACAAACCACCTCCTCTCACTACAAGGTCTTCATTTCATATCCCACCATTGTGCACCTAACTGTGACCCTCCTAAACGACCCGAACCTTAGTGCTCGTGTCCGTGAACCTCAATGGTAGTGGTGAATGCATGCGACTCCAGATCCTGGGTGGCGATCGACGTCTCAGCGAAAACCGCCTGTTCCAAGAGGGTCCCTTCTCGTCTCTCACGGTAGATTCGTCGGTTTTTAGGGTTCATGTTCATATCTCTTTTGCGTGCCGTTCTTCCCCAGATTTCAAGTGCATGCCACTGCGGCTTTTGACGGTTGACTCACTAATATTGCACACCGCCAAATTGGCTCAGAATGCGTCCGAACTTGTTCCGGCATGGCAACGGTACACGCCGAATCCACCACAAACACACGATACCACGGTGGGATGATGCGCTACAAAAGAACTAGCCATACACACTATTACAACATATTATTAAATGATTTCCAAGTCTAACTAGGCTGTCTGTTGCCCAACCGTCTCAGTTGCTTCCGCTCCTCGTTTCGCGCCAGAAACTTGGAAGTGGTGGTGGTCACAGGAGCCTTGGGCACAGCAGGAGCCTCCTGGAACTTGTAGGTATTGCTTCCGTACGCGGAGGGGAGCTGCTGCTGCTGAGGCGATGAGTACATGGCGTTGGAGTGGCCCACGTAGTCAAAGTAGGGCGAGCCAGGCTGAGCAGCGTTGGTGGGAGAGCCGAAAGCAGCGGTGCCGTTGTTGATGTTGGGCGTCGCGGGGTTCGATCGAGCTGCAGCAGCTGCGGCAGCCGCGTGTCCAGGACCAGTAGAAGTGGTCGTGTGGGTAATGGCAGAGGCAGCTGCGGCGTTGGCGATGGAGGCATTGTGCTGAGCAGCCACAATCTCTCGGAACTCACCATACTCGGCGGCCTTGGAGATGGCTCGGATCCACTCTTCTGATCCATTGCTGTCTTCGATGTAGTAGACCCGCTGCTGGACCTCCAGAGCAAACACGCCACCACCGCTCTTTCGATCGGGGTAGTCCCGAATACCCACGTAAGGAGACATGAGGTCAATCTCTACACGGATACGCTTATCGTCCATAGACACCACCAGAGCTCGACACAGCGTGGTGACGAGGAAGATTCGCCGCTTCTTCTTGGGGCCCGTGAAAAACTTGGAGAGTCGTGTGTGATGTTCCTTCTCCTCGTCCTCCTCCTTTCGGCTGGTAGCTGTGCAGTAAATGTGGCCGAGCTTGAGGATTCGCTCGTCGTGGGCCATCATCAGGCCAGCAAACTCAGCGTCGAGCTGGGAAGCAGCAGGCAGGAGGGGAGGGTTGTCGAGGTTGGTTCGAGGAGGCTTGCCAGACAACTCGGTGGCATGCAGCACCTCGGGGTCTTCATCGTCCTCGTCCTCCATCATGGCCTGGGTGGTATCGCCAGGCTGGATAGAGGCCGCTGTGGTGTCAGCCGCATGGGCAGCGGGGGCAGGAGCACTAGGAGCAGCCGCGGCAATGGATGGAATGCCGGGGACTGCAGCGGGTGCCGGTGCGCTCTGTACATGCTGCTGCTGCTGATACTGCTGCTGTTGCTGCTGCTGCTGGATCTCCTTGTGGCCAGGCAGGTCCTGGTCGTCAGGCAACACCATTGACTGAACATGCTGGGTCTGAGGTGAAGTCTGTACAGGAACGGGGGGAGCCGAAGCAGCGGAGGGGGGCATCACAGGCTCCGCTGGAGGAGGTGAGGCCATGGTGGCGGCAGCAAGAGCAGGGTTGGGGAAACCTCCGGGCATCGAAGATGTGGCCGGGGCAGGTGCTCGGAACTGTCGAGATGCCATCCCCCCACCAGCTGCACTGGCGGCACTTGCGGCACCGTTCGATGCAGCTGCTGCGGCGGCGGTAGGAGTTGCTGTGGTGGGGCTGGGAGAGGACTTGTCGGGGCTCTGGAGTCGCTCTGTCGAAGAGGAGAGCCCAGTCTGACCAGCCCGTCGGGGAGCAGACAATTTCGTCTGCAGGTGGAGAGAAGTGTTGGATCCGTTCTTCTTGCTTCCTCCTCCCGAGTTTTGGGGGCTCAGGTCATTGTCCTTCTTGGCGAACGGAGCCGACGGCTTCATGGCCAGAGCTGCTGCTGCGGCATGTGCACTCTGCTTCGCCTGGGCCTCCTGTCGAGCCCGGTACTGCTGCTGCATGGCCTTGTAGTTGGGAATCTGTCGGGGAGCCATGGGCTGCACCTGAGTGGAGGGCACGTGAGGAGGCATGGCGGCTTGCCGAGCCATGGGGTTGGAGGACTTGGCAGAGGGTCGGTAGGGCTGCAGCTTGGGATGGGCACCCTTCCAGATGGCCTTTCTGTCGTTCCAGTCGATGCCCTCGAAGAAGGGATGGCTCTTGATCTGGTCCATCTTCAGTCGCTGACGGGGGTTGACAACCAGCAGACGCTTGATGAGATCACGGGCAACAAACGGGAAACCGGGAGGGTACGACATCTGGCACTTGACAATCTTCTGGAACGTCTGGTACTCGTTGCCAGCCTTGAAAGGAGGACGGCCGGCCAGCATCTGGTACAGAATGCATCCAAAAGCCCAGAAATCAGAAGACTTGCCGGTAGCCTTGTCTGTGAGAAGCTCGGGAGAAACGTACTCGGCTGTTCCAACAAACGAGTGCGCCTTGACATCATCGGGGTACTTCTCGGCCACGGAACCGTCAGTGTCCTTCAGAGGCTCCATGAGCTTGGCGGTACCGAAATCTGTCACCTTGATTCGCATCTTGTCATCCAGCAAAATGTTCTCGGGCTTGAGATCACGATGAACAACACCCTTGTTGTGCATGTAGTCGATGGCATCCAGGAGCTGGGCACCGTAGTACTTTGTGCACTCCTCGTTCAGAGAGGTGGTTCGCTTGATCAGAGACAGCAGCTCTCCGTTGGCGGCGTAGTCAAGCACAAAGTAAAGAGACGACTCGTCCTGGAAGGTGTAGTAGAGTCGTACAATACCGGGGTGGTCGCCGAGTCGGTTGAGCGTGTTTTTTTCAATGTTGACGTACTTGACCTTCTTCTCCTTGATGATGTGTCGCTTGTCGAGGACCTTGATGGCGTACTCTCGCAGAGTGTGTCGGTCGATGGCTGCTCGTACCTGTGTTAGTTGAGTTTCGTGTGTGGATACTTAATCGGCATCATAGTTGCAATCTCCCAATCAAATGCATGATCCTGCAATACTTACTGTGGAGTAACTACCCTCACCAAGGGGCCGGCCAAACGAAAAGTCGTTGACGCCCTTTCGGATGATCTTTGTAGTGGACTCGCCGGACGGAGTCACCTCGGTCTTGACAGCCGTGGCAGCACCCTTCTCCTTCCACTCCTCGGTGGTCTTGGGCAGCTCCGAAGATGCCTTGGTGGCAACAGGGGAAGCGGCCTTGGGAACCTGGGGAGCAGCGTGTGTAGGAGCGGGGGGTTGCTGGACGGGCTGCGTCTGGGGAATGGGCGGACGAGGCGACACGGGCGATCCAGAAATAGACACGGGGGCGGCGGCAGGGATGGTCACCTGAGGCCGTGTCTTGACATTGTGGGCAGTGTGGGCACTAGAGTGGGCAGTGACACTGTCGTTGTTAGTGTACTGAGGCTCGTAGCCCCGCGCCAATTGCGGCTGGGAGTGCTGCTGCACATGGGTTCCCGGAGCAACGTGGATCGTCACGGGGGGCTGTGTCTGTGTGGGGGGCTGCACCTGAGGGGGAGACGCAGGCTGCGCCTCTCTGACCTGAGCCTGCTGCTGGGCATGCTGTTGAGCCTGGGCATGAGCCTGAGCCTGAGCCTGGGCTTGAGCCTGAGCTTGGGCCTGAGCCTGAGCCTGAGCCTGGGCCTGGGCCTGCTGATGAGCCTGCTGCTGGGCCTGGGCCTGAGCCTGGGCATGCGCGGCAAGCTGGGCCTGTCGCTGCTGTTCGTACTGCTGTCGCTGTAGCTGCTCCTGCTCCTGTTCCAGCTTGCGCTGCTGCTCCAACTGGCGCTGCTGCTGTAGCTGTTCCTGCTCCTGCTCAAACTGCTGTCGCTCGAGCTGTTGTCGTTCGTACTGCTGTCGCTGGTGGCCCTGCTCGAGCTGCTGGGCGTACCCCTGAGCATACTGCTCCTGGGCGGAGTAGTCTCGGGGCTCCTCGAGGATCTCCCGAGAGTCTTCGTACTCGTAGTCGTCGTCCAGCTCCTGGTCGGGCTCGTCGGGGTTGGGCTCCTCGGCTCGGTTCTGGAAAGCGGTGCTCATGCGTCGGGGGTCGTGGTGCAGGCCGAGACCCAGTCCGGCGTGCTGCTGCTGCTCCTCCTCGTAGTCGCTGCTAGCGCCGTCGTTTGTCAGGTGCATGTTGGCCAGCCGTTGAGAAGTCTGGTCGGTGACGTGCGCGTGTTCGGTGTTCTCTACCATGCTCGTGTGCGGCTGTTGTTGTTCCCACCCAAATTGAGTTGCTACTTGGGGAAAGTTTGCGGGCGTGTGGGAGGGTGCAGCACCGGCGGCAGCATGGGCAGGAGCAGAGGCGACAGCAGGGGCAGCGTGGGACGGGTGGGGCGCGCCACCACCAGCTCGACCGGGATCCAGAGTCCGACCAGGATCGAGCGTCCGGTTGTAGAAGCTGTTGTTGCCTGCAGAGTCGGGGGCAACGTGGGACCTGTCAGCGGCAGGAGTGTAGGGCTTGTCGGGGACTCCGTAGCTGCCCTGGGGCACTGCGCCGGACACGGTGGAGCCGCTGGAGACGTTTCTGGAGGTCTGGCCGCCGTGGTTGAGGTTGACGGTCGAGTTTCCGGGCGCGGTAGCGAACGACTGCTGACTAACATTTCCCATGTGTGTTTGTTGTGACGTCACCGACTGCATGCTAGTGTTGGCATGAGCATGAGAGTGGGAGGGCGAGTGGGCGTACTCCTCCACGGCAGGCGATGTCGGGGCACTGCTTCCGGCACTGGAGTCTCCGCGTCGCTTGGAGTTTCGTCGACCCAGACCAGCCGTGAGCGAGCTCAGAGCCTTGGACGAGCCCGAAAACCGCTTGCTAAGGCTGTGGCGCATGCCATGGTGCTTTTTGGGGGAGGAGGGCTCGTCGTGATGGCCCTCTCGGGTGTACGAAGACGTTGGTTGGAGATCGATGGACGACTGAGACGGGTGCGAGCGATGGCCCTGAGAGGGAGGAGCAAAGGCACCCGGCATGTTTGCGTACGTCTGCGGGGGGGACTGCTCGTCGTCTGAGCGGTTGAGACCCATGGACCGCGAGTACGATTTTGCAATCGACGGGGCGGGCATGGCTGATTTTGCGCTTGCTGTTTTGTGCGCAATTGCGTTGCGTGGGTGTATGTAGAAGGGAGCCTTTTTGCGACGGGTGTGCTGTATGTTTGTTGTGGGCCGACGATGCGCGATACCAGAGTTTGCTGGGAGAATGGTTCGGGTGGGTAGGAGAGGGTCGTGTGGAGGTCTTTGTAGTGGGGCCTCGCCGCGTCTTCCTGGGGAGGTTCACTTGTCTGTGGTCTTTTGGCGATGAGCTATATAATACTGGTCACTCCTTATACATCAACTGGTAGACTGATCTCTCCAACCGTTTACAGTAGCTGGGACTCTTAGGCTCACTATGGCTAACTACGGACAAGTGTCTCCCCTATTGTCCCATCCATGCATGCAGGCAATGTACCTGTTTTTGGCTCAGTTCAGTGACGTTGTTCGTGGGCCACTGTTAGCGTGTTTTGTAGCATACCGCTCAGACCGTGTACCTGCCTATTGTTCCCCACCGACTCGTTGTTTGCACGGAAATGCACGCCCATACATTCGTCCATGTGGACACGTCACCGCACTGTGCTTCTCCCGTGTTGTTGTTTCTGGACCGTGTGAACTTTGGCGTCAGTTGAGTTATGAACAATGTGAACCATCGTAAACCGAGTTGAAACAGTTGGCCATATAATAATACCAATGCGTGAATTTTGGGGCTGCCGAGCGTGATGATAACACAACGGTGGACTGTTTTGGCAAGAAGCGAGTCGGCCCATGTTTTTCTCTCAGCTTTGCAATGCGCATTGCGCTCATTTCTCCACTCAACAGCAAGTCTTGGACATGCAGCACGGCTGGAAGGGCACGTGACACCGCCGCCTGCCTTGCTATTATTGTCATCTCCCTGCATGGACGTGCATTTTTCGAGAGGCTGTAGCAGTGTGTAAATGTGGTGTGACCCTTCAGGTTCATGGGCCGCTGCTCACGCCAGCCGTACCTGCTCAAATTCTGTTACTTTCCAGCGTTTTCCCAAATTCCATAATGTGGTTTTCGCAGGCCGGCTGTCTCGCTCTGACTGCATTCTCGCGTGGCTCCTATGACGTCGTGGCCCATAACAATATGCTTGTGCACGCAAATAGCCGAACCTAGTTTCGACCAAACCAACTCGTTGAACACCAAAGTCGTCACCTCAATTCGAGACGTAATTACCGTGCTAAAAATACGGTTGCAAGGGGTGAAATGTACATACATCAGGGTGAAGGATTCAGTTGGCTACTGTATGCTAAGAAGGGGTGGAATTTCCTCGCCACTAGCCGAGTCCTCCCCTCATTGCATCAACGGCTGCCGAATAATACCTCCCCCAACCAATATCCCAGGATCAACGGCTGTGCTGTTATTTTGGATGTGCATTTAATTACTGTACGTACTGCCGATCCAGCAATGTTCCAACACAGAAGCAAAAGTCCAGCCCATTAAAAGCCGCATCATAAGTACGGAACGATAATTATTAGAGTTCTATCATAAGGTTCATGGAGCAAGCGTCCACGGGTGATGGTGTTCATTTATTTGGTTCATTAGAGACGCTTTTCTGGTCGCTCTATGGAATCCAGACTGCTCCAGTCATGTCTCAATTTCCATTTTGCTTATCCGTTTAGTATCGCGGTCTCTCTGAAACTCATGCTGTTTGCCCCATTGTCTCCTCACCTTAAAGTTCTAGCCTCACATTAAGCCATCCAGATTACGCATGTTCCTACTTTGACCTCGAACAACCACTATCAGCCCCACCAAATCCAAAAAGAGACCGACATTGGCCAATTAACGCTGAAACAGGAAACAACCGTCCCGAATTTGGTGATCTGCTACATTTGCTCGACGATACCGTCTCACTCTCGAGTCCTAGAGATACCAGAGATACCCAGTCTCAGTTACACAAATACCCGATACCCTTCGCCCATACCCCACAATGTTGAAACCAACTTACATTGAACCCACCCCAGTCAAGCTGGAGGAGCTCACCATCGACCACAACGTCCCCCACTTCAGACAATCGTCCAAGTCTTACAATCCCCATCCCCAACAGCTAGACTTTCGAGGAAACTCATTTGTGTCACTTCTAAGAGCCCTGGACGGCCGCAACCTCGTCGAGTCTCCCAAATCTACACCTTGTGTCTCACCCGAGGTCGACAACTACTTTGCGCCATTGGTCGTTAAGAAGCAGCGAAGAGACCGTGAAATGACCGCTTTCGATACCCTTGAATCTTCGGAGAGCAACGGCATGTCGCCTCCTATGGTCAACTCGACCAGTCCAATTACCCCAGAGTCCTCTGGTATTCACAGTACCATTGCAGGAACTACCCCTTTCGTTGCTCGAAAGAAACCTATATTAGGCCGGGTTTCTGTCAGCAGTGGTGGGCACCCTGTGGGAAAGCTCTTCATGGCTGACATCTGGCAGGATGAGGATTCCGACACCCCGGACGTGATGAACGTGTTAGTAATGGACTCCGGAAGCACTGCCGTTGCTACCGACAGTCCAAGCAAAACCGTTTCTCCATCCGATGCTCTGGACATGATGATCAGGTTTGGAGGCAGAGACGCCAGGCTCTACAAGGCAGGTACAGCCACGCCCGAAATGACATCTACCACTCCCAAGCGCCACCGCGACCAGTGGAAGACCAAGTGGAGCGACACCAAACGGCACAGCAAGGACTTCTTCAAGAAGGCTAAAAGGAGCCGAGGAGGGGCTTCTTTGAGCAGGAGCGACTACCCGGGGTCTGTTTCATACTTTATCGACGGAATCAGTGGTAGTTCCGGATGGGCCAGCTTTAGCATGGGCGGGGTCAGTGGGTTTAGCGAGACCAGCGGGGTTAGTGGGGCCAGCGAGGCTAGCGGTACCAGTGGAGCTAGTGGTGCCAGTTCTGAGAAGAAGGATGCCGATGGGCCCATTGCTGTCAACTTTACTGACTTCAGTGGCGCTTATTCTTACCAGGACATGGTCACTGCTAGTGAGGGTACCCCCAGAGCGTGCCACTCTGACCATTTTGGCAGCCTTGAAGATGGCAAGGAAGACGGCATGGAAGACGGCGGAGACATCGAGATGACCTCTTCTTATGAGCGTCTGTTCGAGAAAGAGTCACTGCGAACCAAGTTTTGGAAGGTGTTCAAGAAGGAGGTTTAGACGAGATGGTTTCGGTCCATTCTCTGGTAAGTATCGATATTGGAAGGGGAAAAAATAAAAGTATATACATGATAATACACGTGCAAGGTTAGTTATTTTTTCGTAGACAGTGTCGTACTCGTATTCGTACTTGTGTCCTGTTTCTTATGATATGCGATTTATTATATGCGGGTATGTCTTCACTCGTCGTAGACAATCTGCTTGTCAGTCTCGACGAAGTTGTTGAAGAACTCAATGAACAGCTTCTCCAGGTAGTAGATATCCTTGGATCCTCCAGTTTCTCGCACGGAGTGCATGGAGAGCTGAGGGTTACCAATGTCAATGGATCGCAGTCCGAGCTTGGATGCAAGCATGGGGCCAATGGTGGAACCACAGGAGGAATCGTTCTTGACAACGAACTTCTGCATGGGCAGGTTGGCCTTCTCAGCAATCTTCTGGATCAGCACCATACCCACGCCGTCGGTGGTGTATCGCTGGTTTCCGTTGATCTTGATGACGGGGCCACGGTTCATGTCGGGTCGATGAGCAGACTCGTAGGAGGTGGGGTAGTTGGGGTGGAACGCGTGAGCCTGGTCGGCAGAAAGCAGGAAAGAGCTTGCCAGGGACTGGTAGTTGATAGAGATGTCGGATCCGTCGTTCTGGCCGGGGGCACCAGCCAGTCGACTGAGCACGGCAGGCAGGAAGTTCGAGTCAGCTCCCTGGTAGGAAAGAGATCCGACTTCCTCGTGATCGAACAGACCGATGACTCGAATAGACTCGTCGTTCTCCACGGTATCCAGAGACTTGATGAGAGCCTCGGTGGCACAGTAGGAGGAGACCTGGTTGTCCAGTCGAGGAGAGAAGATGAACTCATCGTTGAGGCCGCCAATGCAGGACTTCTGGGTGTCAAACAGGTACAGCTCAAAGTTGTCAATCTGCTCGGGGGTGACGTCGAGCTCAGAGGCAAGCAGTCCGAGGAGAGCAGAGTCGTGGCACTGCTCCAGAGACTGGTGAGCGGTGGAATCCGACTCGGACTCAGTTGCGGGCTCCTCCTCCTTCTTCTGGTTGAGGTTCTTCTCCAACAGGCCGAGAACGGGAGTCAGGTGCTGCTCCTTGTTGAACTCGAACTTCTCCATGACAGTTCGGTCGAGATGGATGGCCAGAGTGGGGATCTTGAGAATGGGCTTGTCGACCTTGACCAGTCTGATCTGGGACTTTCCAGTGGCGGGATCCTTCACGAAAACTCGGCCGGCAACACTGAGATCTCGGTCGAACCACGAGTGCCAGATTCCTCCTCCGTAGCACTCCACTCCGATCTGCAGGAAGTTGCCGCTGGGGGTTCGCTTGGAAACAGGCTTGACTCGGAAAGTGGGCGAATCGGTGTGGGCACCAACGATAGCCATGGGGTTTCCGGGCTTCCACTTTCCTCCAACAGTGAATGCAACGATGGAAGACTCGTTTCGTGTCACAAAGTACCGTCCATTGGGCTCAATGCTCCAGCTAGCCTTCTCCTTCAGCTCCTTGAACCCGTTCTTGACAAGACGGGCTCGCACATCGTGAACGACATGGTAGGGAGTAGGGCAGGCGTTGACAAAGTCGATGAAGTCGTTGGCGGCAGTTTTGAAGTGCGACATTATTGTTGACGGACGACACAGACGGCTCATGGGGGCTTAAGTAGCGTTTCACGCCAGTGCCGTGTGATATGGGGTGCATAAACCCTTACCCTGTCCATCTGAATTGAGGGTGGCTGATCTGGGTGGATGCAGAGGTCCTGGACTTTTGAGAGTCTGAATGTAGAGTATTTAGCTGAAAACAATGTCAGTGATAGCTTTACTATGCCTCTGCTAAGAGTATTGTGTGTTTCTTGAGTCTGGCCGTTTAACGGACTCCGAAACTCTATTTGTGTCACACTGTGAAGCTCGATGTGGGCCTTTCTCGTCTCAAAGGGGCTTGCAGTGGTGAATTATGTCAATAGAGGGTGCGTGTTTCTTGTGCATATCGTCTATGGTGTGCAAGTCTCACTCTGAAACGTCACGTCACCCCATAGATCAGGAGGGTCTGCACGCGAGGGTCGTTTTGGAGTGGAACACACTTATTTGGTAGTCAACACGGCATTGTCGACAGACTGATATACTCGACTAACCCACTCACCACCTGAGTGCTTGTCAGCTTCTATTTCGCTGCAGTTGTATCGATGTCCTCTATGATCGTCAATGTTCGCTCTGAGCTGTAGCGTCACGTAAAGTTAAGATTCTCACGTGACTTTTGGACACGAACTTGGTTCCCACAAAGTGCATAACGCGACATCCATCTTTCGCGACAGACACAACATGGTGAGTAACAGGAACAAGTGCTGGAGAAGTCGCCAGGCGTTCGTGGCAACATCGTGGACGAGGTCGTGGGACTTTCTGACTTGTTTTGGTCAATCCCATCTCCCCTGGTGAACGAGGTCGTATCGCCAGTTGTCCTTTTCGACTAACCTAACACAGCTCGATCAATTAGTTGGTGCCGGTATGCTCGCCGTGGCTACCATTGTTTTCGTTTACTACAGTTCGTGGACTTTCATTCTTGTGAGTATCGTGTGACGTGACTGCTGTCATACCCAGGTGGTTTGTTCAGCCTGAACGGCTGAGTTCGACAGATCAAAGGTTCACAATACCTTTGGGGCGTGTCGGCTGCCGCCCATGGATCTGATGCCAATGCGACGTGTATTCGACGCCATTTTCTAACCTAGCCCTTTGTGGATGAGTCGCATTTCCTGCACCAGTTCTTCCCTCCCCGAGTGTGGGCCATCCGAATCCCCGTCATTCTGCTGGTCATTGCTTTCGGTGTCGTCGGCACTTTCGTCAGCTCCGTCATGATCAAGCAGGCCGAGAAGGAGAAGAAGAAGCTTGCCGCCAAGAAGTCCACCTAGGAAACACCCTTGTTGCGTGCAACCCAAGTATATACGTGACAAATTAATTAGATCTATTATTGAGGCGGCGCGTGTAGATGTTTGCCAGTAGTGACCCAGTAGGCTTTGCAACCAGCCCGTGGCATGATTCCTCGGGGTCATCTCCGATGACATGCGTGTACTGGTTTATTCTGAGACGCGTACCCGTTGCTTTTCTTGAGTTTCGCCTGGTGGAGCCCATACTGTATATACAGCTCATCTAAGTTGCATAAAATGTCGAGGATTCAGGTGATCTCGTGAGCACATATCTACTTGTAACCTTGGTCCCGGGAAATGCAGTCCAATCGACGTCAAATGAATGTCATCTCCAACGATACTCGCACTCGAAAGACCGTCTGCTCCCCTGAAACCGTCTCCCTAACGTCTAGACACTTGTACCCACATCGCTGTCAAATTAGCCGCCATTGCGCCTAGACCCACATTGTGAGTGGTTACACCTGGTCCGGCTGACACCCACGCCAGCCAAACTCTGAACGCGACGTGCGAAGGGTCAATTGGACGTATCTTATGAACTCCGAGACAACTGGAGGGTGTGGTGGCGTTGAGCGGGGCTTAAGACAACACGGCCGCAGTTCCGTGCCGGCATCTGCGTTAATAAGCAGGCCGGCACCGTGTCTCAGCGTCAAATATGTAGGGGTCAATAACCGACATGGATAATCCCGAGAGACGTCGAATCCATGTACAGCAGGCGCGTGGTTTCTTCAACGGCGTTAACTATGCGCATGTCTTAAAAGCCTCGTGCTGTTCGTTAAGTCGGCTTTTCGCCATGGTGTGTGTGTGTTTCCCAAACAGGCATCCCTGAGCCTATTTAATGAAATGAAACTCAATAACTCTATCAGCTGACGATTACATGAAATTCTATTGCCAGCGGATCTTAGCCCCGGCTGGTACGAGTAGAGGATCTGGCTGTGCAAAACTAGGTACAATCCCGGCGAGAAAGCTCATCGGGCCTTCCTTGGGGCCACCAAGCCGGCCGTTGCAGTCTTTTATTGTCTCAATAGTACAGCGCGCCCTGTGGACCGTATGGGTGGAGACCTAAGAGGAGTGGCTTAGAGCCTGGATTATCCAATCGCCACGCGCAAAGAGACACTCCCGCCACCCTATAGCCCCCCTATAGACCAGCCAAAAAGTTCCCCGCCTGTGTCGAGACCCCAGCTGTACCCACGGTACTTGGTGGCCTTCCAAGCACCCCCGCTACAGCCAATTCACGGACTTGGCTAGTCTTACCGGTTCATACCGACATCCCTCTCTTTTGTTCAATACGGGGGTTTCACTTCGAACGCCGACGTCCAGAAGGAGTTAACAGCTCGGCTGGTGTGGCACAGACAGAGGGCTAGCTCATCGCCACGCGTAGTTTACGTCGTACGCCTACAGCATACTAACGCTTCTCCGGGAAATCTGAATACCGTTTGCCTCACCACTTTGAATTCCAACCCAAGTAGGCTTTGCTCACGAGCCTCTCGAGGACCAGAATCTTAATGAATAACTCCTAGAAAAGAGAGTCCATGCTTATGTGGACACCGTTGGGCCTCGATACATACGGGGCTGGGATCCGGGGAGCCGGACGCTGTACAAGTACCGGTACTGTACATGTAATCTTCTTGCAGGGCCGAAGCGATAGGTCAGAATGTATACTGCCGAACATGTTGCGTGCCTGCCAAGATTCTGGAGGCGACTGCTCAGTTTTGTCTCTACTGGGCTTATTTTTTCATTTCATGCCACATATCGACGATTAGCTGCTACTTGTAGAGCCTCACCAACGGGTACCATGACTGGGGTTTATACAGCACGCGCCTCATGGCCCGGACAAAGGGCTCAGTCTAACATAGATACACTTGTGGTTCCAGACGTGATTCAAAGTTGGCGTGCCATGCACATAAACCCGAGAATTGCGTTGATGGTGGGGAAGACTGTGCTTGTAGCCACTGAAGGGGCTCTTTGAACACCAAACGGGATCAATGCTTGATCCCAAAGACTCCCAAAGGGCTCAAAACTTCTTCCAACCACCCCACTCTTCCCATTATCCCTCAAAGTCCGATCCCGTGCCGATGTCGTTAACATTTAGCAACCAAATACTCTCAGGGCGGAAGCACGGGTCTTCTGTAGCCGTGCTGAACGTACCTGAGCCGCAGTTTGGGAGAATAAATTTTGCGTATCTGGTCTACAGCTGCAGTGTCTCTTAGCCGGCGGAGGTTAAAGAATGACCCTTACAGATGAGGTTTGAACCAGTCCCAACACTTGGGGGTCTGTCGCCTTGAGCCCCGGGAATGGGCGAGTACCATCCACCCGAACGAGTCGCAATTCGAGCTACATACGGTCAAAATCCTATCTCATACTCGAGAGACCCCTGCTCATCGGATCTCGCAGGCATCCTTGTCCACTGTACCTTTTCCTATAGCCAAGCATTCCCATGTTGCCCCAAGCTGCTGTTGTGTTCGTACCCTAATCAGCCGCACACGTGCGACTTGTTTTACTCCTATCCTTCTGAGCTACAGTGGTGGAGCTTATGGTCATCGATGCGCCGTTTAGCACTTAGCAATTGCGGTATTAACCGGTTTAAACATGCATGCCAAGGTTCACACATAACTAAGCCGCTCTACCGCATCATGTGCGGCATACCGTAAAGCCACTGGGGAGAGGGTGTGGAAGATTTTAGGCCCGCCATCGATATGTAGAGAAGGCGCCCCAGCCAAGACTCCCACTTCGCGTACTATAGTGGCAGTCAAGCCTCCCCCCGGGTAGGTACCGACTAGTCGACCCTACTACGCTGCTAATTCCATGGACTTAAAGACAGTGTTGTGACCAGTAGCTGGGTTTTTAGTGCCGCTACAGGTAGCCACGCGGTCAGTTCTCACTCACGTCTGTGTAATGCTCTTTTGCAGCCTACAAGCAAGACCCAATCTGATTGCGGTATTTGCCAAGAAGCGATTAATCGAAATGGACTACTGATGAGTTACGTGTCCCGTGTTACCAGACGAGAACTCGACAATGAGCCCGGTGATTGTGAGTGAGAAATCCCAGCGGTTTTTATCATTGTCCATTTTGTGTGCACTCTTAGCACCCACTGGGCGAAACCCGGACTTTGTTGGTAAGACGGCCAAACCTAAATGTACCTCCCCTTTGGCTAAGCTTCTCATCTGCGCTCCTCATCTGCGGGGGGATGTAGCTATTTGACCTATAGAGTTTGCAGTCTTTTGTCCGAGGGAAAAAGACTGGAAGCCTAAAGAGTACTAAAAGGCAAAAACGAGTGTTTTTTAGTTTTTTAGTTATGTCCGCCAAATAGCCAAAATGCTGGATATCGAATAGCTTTATATATACTCTGGGGGACCATCAGCGCCTCGCCATCAGAGAAGAGACATCTCATGAAAGTGTGATCCCAGAAACAAAACACCAGCACACTCAAACAAAAGAAGACTCATCATCATGCCTGACGCTCGACTCTCTATATCATCTCTGACCAACCAGGAGCCCATCAAAGCCTCTTGTGCTGGATCTTGCCACCAGCAGATACTCCCAGACCATCATTACCCCCACACCCCTCCATCTCCTTCCGACGACGAGCATTCTCCTAGTTTGAAGAAGCGACGAACCAACTCTGGCTCTTCGCAAGACCTCCACTACCCCTCCACTCAGCATGTCCCCGTTTCCAACTGCCGAACATGTACCCTTCCCAGTGTAGTGGGTCTGGGTCTGCCTAACCCCTCGCATCAGCATCAGCAGCATCAGCAACACCAGCACCAGCTGCAGCACCAGCACCCTCACCAGCACCCGCACCAGCATCCTCCGTCTCCTTCGCCTTCGTCGCCGGAGACTGAGGCACGAATTCCCTCTCCTGTGGCTCTTCTGACCTCGCTCGCACAGCCCCACGTCTTCCCTCCTACGTACCGGGCCCCCCCTCAGCCAAACATGGGCTACTACGGCCCCCAGGTTCCTCAGGTTCCTCAGGTGCCCGTGCCTCAGATGGCCCAGGTTCCCCAGTACTACCCTCCCCAGCAGCAGTACTACTACCCCACCTCCATTCCCCAGCCCATGCCCCATCCCACACGAAGAAAGAAGCAGTGTCCCCAGTGTCTCAAATTCTTCTCCAACCTCGCTACCCACAAGTCTACGCATCTCAGCGAGGTGGCCCGACCACACACTTGCACTGAGTGTGGACGAGGATTTGCTCGACCCAATGACCTCTTCCGACACCTCAAGTCTCATCGAGGAGACGCCCCCTTCCGATGTCCTTTCTTCATGACCAAGGAGCACCAGGATGACAAAAAGGAGCCTCTGTGCCACCAGACCGGAGGCTTTTCGCGCTGCGACACCTACAAGAACCATCTCAAGGCTATGCACTTTGAGTATCCTGTAGGCACCAAGAAGAAGGATCGAAACGGCCAGAGCGGCTGTTGTCGAGCCTGTGGAATGCATTTCGACAATGTCGATGATTGGGTATCTTCCCACGTGGAGACTCGGCAATGCCGATTTTTCCAATAGTTATTTATTATAGAAATATGAATTTGCAACATGATTAACGCATTTGGAGCTCGTAGTGAACGGCACTTGGTGATCGTGGTGTCCCACGTCGCTAGTTTCTTAGTTCCATATCTCGGAGTTATTTGGGGAGAGTAGCTTTCTTGGCGCATCTAACTTTCGAGTACAGTTTAGCAGTGAGGCTGAATCAGATGAGAGAAATGAAAAGTCTTGCTTCGAACCAAGCAAAGACACGGAGCTCCGAAAAAGTGGCGGAGGTGTCGAGCCGTGACGCCTAGTGAAGAGGTTGATTTCGCTCAGGAATGGAGATGAGAGAATGTCTCCGTCTCTTCACTCGATGCTTCTAATTAGAAACCCCCTGTTTGCTTGCTGTCAAACATTAGTGGCCGGTATCTGTCATCTTTGAGCCATTTTCCTGCTCTGTCAGCCGCCCTCAGATGAAGCTGCATTAGATTCGCAGTCCATGCGCTCTTGTGATGATACACACATACGGACGTGCGATAGGGTTCTTCCTGCGGCTAAGTCGGAGCCCGGATACATAACAGGTAAGGGCGACAAAACTGAACACAAAAGATCGAGCACGGATAGACGTCACCGAATTGATGGCATGATCTCGAGCAGTCCAAAGAGAAACCTCCACGGTGTCATTCGCGTGATTATTGTGGTTCTCCTATCGGCCATTTTGTTCGGTGCCGGCACTCGGGCACGGCTGAGCTCCGAGCCCCCGATAGTGAGACAAGGAGGGGCGAGGCCGTGCAAGGTGAAAGTTACCACACCCACACCCACAATTATAAGCGGTACAAGCCATCACCTTAAACCGCTTGACGTGACAGCCAAGTGTGTGACAATCGAACGAAGCGAAATATATATTGAGGCTACGAGTAGACACCTGGAGGGGTCTCCAAGTGGCCAAAACGACCGTGCGTTTTTCTGAACCCGTAAAAGTGAATGCTGAACAATGTCTTCGTCATCGCTATTACGTGTAAGCATGTATCCAAAACACAAGTTTAACCGGGGGATGCCACTGTATGATCGCGTACAACCAACCATGTCTGCACATTCCATTTACACATCCCTGACTACACACACGGACCCGAAATCCACGCGCTTCCGTATCCGCTTGGTTCTTGGCAGGGCACGTATGGCGACGGTCACGTGACTGTATACCGCACACGAATCGGCTCGGCCGGGGTCACCCTGCATCGGGTCAAGTGGGTCTATCATCCGCCTCCGGACCGTTTTCATTCCTTTACAGTTCTTGTGCGTGCCAGCTGCCGTCTGATTCAGCCTTGCTTGCTTTGCTTGGGAAGTGGAAGAATCGGAGCGGGACGTCTGATCTGGTGTGGGTCCCTCGTCCGGGAAGGCTGTGTCATGCAATCGAGCTCTCGGTTGAACTGCCATGGCATATGGATCAGATATGCGATGATTGATTGATTGACAATAAGAGCACGCTACCCATGACTGGTGGAGCTCAAATTAATGTTGCCCTTCATAGTCAATTGGTGATAGGCTTATCCTTCTCGATGAGTGATTATCTAGGGGAATGAGCTATTAATACGCTCGCGTCTTTACACTCCATGCCCTGAATTATTTCCATGGATGTCTCAGAACATCTGCCATTCCTGACTAATCCACGAACAAGTCGATCTGTGCAGAATTTTGCATTTGTCGCATCAGCATCCCAGCTGTAGCAGCCATGAAGCGGCTTGCATGCCGGGCAGCCCTATCTATTGTCCTTATACATCCGCCTTTCCACATTTTCCAAAGGTCCAAAAAGTGGCACAAATCAAAAAACCAAAGAACATACACCCGGCCAGGTACGGTGTACGATACCCTGCGATGGTGAACGGGTGTAGTGGTGCTGGCCTTAAGTGGCGCCGGGTGCTGAAGCCATATTATGCGTCCACAGTGTAATAGAATGCGTGCTATCCAATAACGTATAGGCAGATACCAGCCTATACGTACCAGGTGGCTCCATACTGCCGTCACCTTGGTGTGTATTAGATCTGGAAACAATCACAATTACAGATACTTGTACTTCACCGATGACATCTGTACACTGTCCACGGCCGGATTTGAGGCATACCCAGTGCCACGGTTAGGTGTCAACGCCAAAGGAGATTCAGCTGCTTTCACCTGGTGCCCAGGACTCAGGAGTCTACTAATTACGATACTCCGCGCACGGAGTACATACGGTTTGTGGCGTTTACGTGTTCATGCCGTATCCGAACATCACACCGGTAGACAGTTGGGTCTCCCCGTACATCATTTTATGTCCGCACGCGTTACTGTCAGATCGATATTCCGCGTCTCCGGAAGGTTGACAGCCTTTCTGAGCGGGTGTTTTAATTATTACAAACCCTCCCATCCGAAAAGAGGAGGTCCAGTGAAAAGAGGTTCAGTCCGGAACACCAGGGATGCTCCGTTAACAGCTGTTGATACGACTGCGAGACGAGATTCAAGGCAGTAAGCAACACTATCTCCATTTCTGATCTATGTCACGCCACACATCATCGATAGCCGCGTCTCGTCATGACAGCTAACGGATAGTATGGGTTATAGGTTTGTTACCCGTCAAATGAGGTTCTTAGTGGATTCATTTGCGAGTAAGTACCGGTACCAGTGATTCCGAAAAATCTCCGAGCTTCTGTTGAGCATGTGAAAGCTCGACAATTGGTCGACGATACAATTAGACACAGGCGAACGAGCACTTGTATCGCACTGGTACCGGTAGGAGGCAGCACCCATAACGGCGGTGCATAACCAACAAAGTACACGTCGGATATATAACCGGGACCCCCACGACGCACTGTCTACGGGCACTGGTACATTATACACGTACTGGTCCTTGTAGTGGACTCACATTAGCCCCAGGACTACCGGTGCCAGTAAAGGTGCAAGTCAATGTGCTAATTTCCTGAACTTAGCGGCTTTGTAAGGTGCTACTTGTAGTAAGCACCAACACCAGAAACCGTGTGTCGCACACGCACCGATACCTATACCAGATGATACTATTACCAGCTGCGATAATCGATGCGTTCACTCGGAAGCTTGTGGCTAGTTGGTGGCGCGGTTGGTATGAGGGGGTTTCGACTTCCGTAGGTGCGAGTTTGTATCTGAGCATCTCGCTATTTTTGCTGTGCCTGTATGAATTCGCACGATCCTTACAGAAAGTCATACTTCTCATGGTTGTTGCATTACAGCACTCGTACCGGTACGTACCAGTAAGAGTAGCTGTGACTAGCTGAAATTACTACTTGTAATTAGTACATACTGTAGTCGCAACCCCGCACCGGTCTCATAAGCTCTTAGTC
Source organism: Yarrowia osloensis (assembly GCA_900519015.1). Taxonomy (NCBI): domain Eukaryota; kingdom Fungi; phylum Ascomycota; class Dipodascomycetes; order Dipodascales; genus Yarrowia; species Yarrowia osloensis. The sequence goes on from ULGU01000001.1 coordinate 2,482,534, forward strand.
AATTACAGTCGCACGTGGTGCTTGGATGGCCACCCATATCCAGGAGTCAACAATGAACATAGAGTCAATCACCTTGTGACAAGAGCACACTGCGCATCGCCTCATCAATCTCTTGACTCGTTACAGTTTTTTATGTGACGCTCCTCCAGACTGTTGTAACGTGTACGAGTGCAAGTCACGTGTAAGTTGATAAGTTGGACATTTCGCATCAATGGTAGAGATAAGATTTTTTTTTCCTCTCTGAGACCGTTGGGCTCCCGTGTGCTGATCTGTGCATCGGGCACCACACGACCAGGAGTTTGTGCAGCTCCGCTATACATAACGAGGAATGCTCCACTTGCTACTGGCTAGGTATCTGCGGTGATTGAATCAACATCTGAGCGTCGAGGGGTTATTCACTTGGTAGGAATGTTCCGTGACGGACTAATGGCACTTGACTAAGCGAGACTTGAGTTCCGAGTCTGCAGCCGTGCGTCTCATGAATAATCGACTATATACAAACATGTTTGGAAGCGGTACTGCTCTGGACAACAGTCTCAAAGCCGAGAAAGCCGATTAGAAAAATGGGCGATAAATGTTGAGTCTGACCCCCCCAGTTTTCACTATTCTCATGACTTAATTCTCAACATCCGAAGCGTTCTTGTAGACCACTCCGACTAATCACCGAACAAGCCACCCCGACGAAAGCCCGAATGTCATTGGAAATTACTGGAACTGGGGTTCGATTCCTGCAGATTCCATTTACTGCACGAGTTTTAAGCACCGATTTTAGCCCGAATTAGAAGTCCCAACGTTCGAACCCCGCCATAACTCATTGATTGACCCCAGATTTTCCCCGCGCCGAAGTATGTCCGCGCTCAGTATAAGCTTATGCACTCCAAACCCCACACCAGATGGCCATACATATAAAGACCAGGGGGAGTGAGACCATGTCATCTTTACTGTCAATCAAAACCCACACAAAACAAGATGCTGAGACCACGAGCTCCTGCCACCCTCCGTCGAGCCTCCGCACAACTCTCGGCACGGCCACAGGGCCTCAGCACCGCTCAAAGAAGCTTTCATCTCGCTTGCAACCGTCCCACCAGATCCACGACTTCGGAGGAAGACCGGCCTAAGTGGTTGACCCCCAGAAATGCACGAACGAGCCCCGTGGCTCTCTCACGACTTCTTCAGGGTCATTCCCAGCGACTCTACTCCGGTTTGTCTACCCCCGGCGTTTCTGAGGTCACTGGCGGCTCTTCTCCGGCCCTGATCGAGTCTCACTCGTGGGACTACTTCACAACACCAGCCCAGCGAGAATTGTGGGGAGCCAAGGGCGAGCACCCTGCACTAATCTCGGCCTACCAGCGACCTGATACTGTTAACGCCATTCTCGATCGAACAAGCGAGTTCACCAACGAAACCCACATCTCGTTCTCGGAGCTGCTCAAGCTTTCCAATCTGTTCGCTGACTCTCTGTACGCTCACGCACGAGAGCAAGGTCTGGTGTTCAAGTCCGGTGACTCTGTGGCTGTGTGCGCTGGCAATGTCTGGGAATACACTGCCCTTCAGATGGGTCTCTCAAAGCTCGGACTTGTGTTGGTTCCTCTCAACCCTGCATTCACTGCCAACCAGTTTGCAGCTGCTCTGGGAGCTACGGAAGCTAAGGCTCTCATTATGACGTCCCATCTGCCTGGTGGAAAGGACAGAGCCACTGGCAAGATGTCCTTGAAGTCTGCTGCGCCCATTTGCCAGGAGGTCATTGACAACTTGAATGCTTCTGGAAAGTCTAAGCTCAAGCTCCTCATCAACTTGGCTTCGGGCGAGACTCCTGGAGTCAACACTATCAAGGACGTGAAGTTCCAGGGCTCCCAGTCCGACATGCATGACATCGTCTTCCAGCACAAGAAGGCTGTTGCCAGTGGAACAGTCCCCGCATCTGTGCCCACTGAGATCAGACGCCTAACTGCTACTGTCAACGCTGATGATATCACCAACATGCAATTCACCTCTGGAACCACATCTCAGCCCAAGGTGTCTTGCTTGACTCATCGAAACCTGCTCAACAACGGTCACCTCATCGGAAATCGAATGGGTCTCAAGCCTGCTAGTGGTCCTGCTGTCAACGGAATCGCTCCCGACCAGGACCGTCTCTGCATCCCGGTTCCCATGTTTCACTGCTTCGGTCTGGTGCTGTCGAACCTGGCTGCTTTGACCACTGGAGCCGCACTGGTCTACCCTTCTGAGTGGTTTTGTGCTCGTTCTGCCATTGACAACATTCGAAAGTACAAGTGCACTGGTCTCCATGGTGTCCCCACCATGTACGTGGCCGAGTTGGAGTATCTGAAGGACCTGGAGCTCAAGGAGGCTAAGGCCCCTGGACAGGATTTTCTTCCTGGCTTTGAGCTTCTCCGAACTGGCATTGCTGCTGGATCTGCTGTGCCTGGAGAGCTCATGACCAAGCTGGGACAGTCTATGAATCTCAACGCTCTCACCATCTGTTACGGAATGACCGAAACAGCTCCCGTCACCTTCATGACACGCCCTGACGACCCTGTCGAGAAGCGTGTTGACTCAGTTGGCCAGATCATGCCTCACACCTCATGCAGAATCATCAAGTCTCAGCAAGAGGACCTCTGCGAGTCTGAGGTGGACTTTGCCCCTTTGGCAACTGGCGAGAAGGGTGAGATCATCACTTCCGGTTACTCGCTGCAGAAGTACTACAAGGACGACCCCAAGAAGACCTCAGCTGCAATGGTGGTGGACCCCGCTACTGGTGTGCGATGGATGCGAACTGGCGATGAGGGTTGCATGGACAACGAGGGATTCCTGAAGGTCACTGGTCGACTGAAGGACCTGATCATTCGAGGCGGAGAGAACATCCATCCCTTGGAGATTGAAAATGTGTTGTTCGCCCATGACAAGATTGCCCAGGCATCTGTGGTTGGTGTCAAGGACGCCAAGTATGGCGAGGCTGTCTGCGCCTTCATCACGCCCCACGCCTTCTTCCACAAGGGCCACCAGCACGCAAAGCACGACGACTCGGACAAGCTTACTATCGAGCAGGTCCAGGAGTGGGTTAGAAACAAGCTTGGCCACTACATGGTGCCCAAGTACGTTTTCTTTGTTGGTGATTACCCCAAGACTGCCTCTGGCAAGATTCGAAAGGTGGATCTGCGAAAGACTGCTGAGTCGCAGCTGGGCCTGTGCTAATTAGGTGAGCCACACAGCAGTCCCTCAGGGCTAAGGTGGATAAGTTATATCGTTAATGCATAAATGACAATACATTTTAATATTTTCCTACTAATGTACCAGCAAGACGCCATATCACTCGTAGCTACTCGTACAGGCACTCTTTTAACTCCCCCGAGCCGGCATACGAACTTCATTGCAATATCGTGCATTCAAAACCCTCATCTATAAATATTGTCTGCGCACATGAGATATTCTTATCCGTACAGTACCGGTACAGTACCAGTACTTCATGTGCTGTATATCCCACACTGGTAGGAGTGCAGTGGACACAGTGACTAGTACTTCTCAAGCAGCGCTGAGTAATCTGCGCACTGCTTGTGCTCAACGCGCGAACTGCCAATCTTGACTCCGTCAACCTCCTCAATGGGCATCTCTGTCACATCGGCGTTGCACATGACGTATTGACGGAGCTGGTCAATGCAATGTTGTCGCTGTACTCCCAACCGACCGAATTCCTCGATTCCTGCTTCAGGAAAGTAGAAGTAGGGCGTGCACATCTTTCTTAGGAAATCGAGACACCACAATTGGTGGTAGACGCTTAACTGGGTCTGCTTCTCGTCGATTGTGACGTACTGGTGGTACAGCTGTTCCCAATTTTCGTCCATTTCGTCTGAGGGCATACCCACATAGGGTGACGAGGAGTTTCCATGATACACGTCGTCAGTGAATGTCACGGAGATGTCTTTTGCAACACCAACAGATTCTTCCTTGCTAGACTTTTCCCGGAGAGTCCAAGGGTTGGAATAGAACACGCCCAGAACGGCAATGAGAATGGCCAACTGGACGAAATGCACCACCCAGTGGATAGTATTCCTGTTGGAACGAGGCTTCCGCACAATATCCTCTTGAACCTCGTTTTCTTCGCCAACCGGCTCGTACTTCGTTTGTGTCATGGTTGATGAGAAAAACACATGGACTTGAGCCTGACGAATGTGCAAACCACTGAGACTAGCTTAGGCGAGCTTATCTATGCAGGTGTGAATGCAGGGGGGCAGGCTGCTGGAGGTAACGAGGGGGTACAGCCTCCACTCGGAAGGGAGTGATAATTTTAAAAAACCAGCCTACATGAAAAGTGGCAAATGTTTTCCAGTAGTCTTCGAGAAGTCGGACCCTACACAAGTGTACATGGGTCACTCAGTTGTTGGTGGTTCGGTGACACCACCCTCAAACACCTCAACCTTATCACGCCCCTGGAATTGAAGTCAAATGCTCTGTCTCGCAAGATGTTACAAGTGTACGTGTAGTGTGGAACATCACTATTTAGCCCACTTGTGTGGCACAGTCATCACAGGTCCAATAAGATACATTTTCATCACGTAAAGAAGAGTTTATATAACAGTAGATCCTTTTCAATAGTTTTTCTTGGGAATGTGCTCACCAATTCATCACGAGCACACAGTCTGCATCAAAATGTCTACCTCGATGATGCAAGGAGGTCTACGAAGTGTATGCACACACGACGCGGTTAATTTTAGTGGAAGGACGTGCGGATTACCTCCAGAACCGAGTTCCTGGAGTAAAACTGTTCGCGTGCCTCTGCCCTTGGTGACTTGAACACATATATTTGACTATCTCACTTCGGATGCACACTTGTTGTGCCTCGGCATGATTGGTGTGTGCCAATGCATGCTTATTAATCACCATGCTGTTGGCACCAGATGCATTAAGGTTACCAATTTCAATATGCTTAGTAACGATCAAACTTGCACCACCCACCTCGACATCATGAGCGCCATTATCTGGACTGGAAACATCCAACAAAACCCTGTGCAGCCCACGATTCCTCTGCCCAGTGTTCTGGCGGACTCAGTTAAGGGCCACAATCTCACCGACTCGTCAGTCATCAAAAATAATGCTGTGTGCGATTTCGCTGTTGGCTCAGAAATCACAGGTAAGCTGTTTTTACCCAGCACCATCACTGTAAAGCAGTGTTCTGATTTCGTCACCGAGGCTATGCAGCCTTTCAAGACGAAGGGTGCTTTCAAGTTCGCTACACTGATCATCTCGATAGAGGGCTTAGCGTTTTCAGACGAGATGGAAGACATGGACACGTCTGCGGACACTGTGATTGCGCTGTACAAGGCTGCTGCAAAGGCTGCTGCTGACCTGAACGTCGTGGACCATTTCGGTGTATGCGAGTTTTCTCAGGACCTTCTTGAGGCCTTACTGAAAAGCATAGAGCCCGAATTCAAACCCGTGATCGATCACATCAACGCTGCTGACTGTTGTGTTCTCCCTCCGGGCCTCATCAAATTGTCCACACGAGAAGGCATTCGTCTTGTGGCTCACCACGACCCCGAGACATCCCTGAGCGTCAGCGATCTGGCAAAAGTGGGGTCAGAACTTGGCGTTCAATTCACCGGATGGGACTGGATCTTGAAACTTACGGCTGTGATTAAGGACAGGCAGGTGTTGCATGGAAGCGAGTACGTCGTTAAGGCCGTTTACGATACAAAGTAACGGTCTAAGCAACAACGGGGGTCGATTCGCGACCAAACCGCGAAACCACACATTTGCCTTGAACATTGAGATCTGCTCAGCCAGCCCTGCTGCCACGGGTGTGTGGGGAAGGTCGTGGAAGAATACTTGCTAGGGGCATAGTATGACATGTATCCACGAGAATAAGGGTATTGAGGCTACTGTACTGTAATAGAATCATGCATCGCTAGGCAGATAATGATGTAGTGTGGCTCCGCAGATGTGGTGAGTGTGCAAGCCTACAGCTGTAACGGTATCCTTGGTCAACTGGTACAGCTCATTATGTGTATTACGCGATCTTCAAATATTTGTACTGTTGGTTGCTCTATAATTAATTCAATTCTGTTCCACCGATTGGCCCGAGACCGAGAGATGGCATTAAATGACCCATGCATGACAGGTCTCTGTTAGCTATGTTGCGGCACATAGCACACAAGAAAGAGAGTACTGATCTACAGATTCTCGGCTGTTAAGTCCACGATGACGTTGAGAATGGCAACCACAACCTCAACTGCAATCAGCACGATCACAATGAACTCAAGATACTCGCCGTGCGAATGGCCCAGCTGCTCCTTCAACATGGAGAGCAGGTCCGAAATCACTTCGAGTCGGTTGTTAAGGAGGTTGACCCGCTGGTTGATCTCCAGGTATCCGCGAGTGGCTTGATAAATCGGCTCCAAGTGCGGCTCGGCCCACATCAATTCGGGTGAGTCGAGAATGGAGCCATGTAAGTTGATGTTGATTCTCAGAATGAACAGCTCACCAATAGACTTGATGATATCGCTTCGGTCCATGTCGATCTTTCCTGTGACGGCGATCTCCTGGGGGAAATCTTGGGTGTCTTCAATGGTGTTTTCGACAAGTTCTTCGAAAAGGGAAATCTTCGCCGACTGTGCAATTGCGTGTGATATCGACAACTTCATCATGTAGTTTCGCCCGTCCCTGAGAGTAATGAAGTCATTGTAGATTCGGGGCTGGTAAGATTGTGTGATGTAGTAGTTGAACTCCTCGACCTGGACATCCTCGTCGGCAAGCTTTTCTGTTTCGAAACGTGCCAGCTCCTTGAGGAACCGCTTTTCCTCGGCTTCGGTGAACCCCCACAAAACTACCACACCATACTCGAACAGAAAAACGTCAGTTCGGGTAATGACAACGTCGATATCGCCTCCCTCGTCGTCGATCCGAATGAAATCTTCTTGCGAAGAAATCTCCTGGTCTCGGTAGGAGTAGGGTGTGTAAAGGCATTCATCGAACAGCTTAGGGTGCGCTCTTCTGTGTTTTCGTGATTGAAGGTACTTTGTGATGTCACGCATTCTATAAGAAGATGCTGTACAGTATGCTGTGACTCGTGGAAGCAGATCTCGGTGAGCCTTGCCGAGGCGTTCGGCATCCTTGCGTGCTGGGGGGTCCTTGATTCGTGTCACTTGAGAATACACCTCACGCCCACTTTCATCGTCGTCGTCACGGTCGGGCTCCTCGGGAAGCAGCTTGAGCTTTTGTGTCGTTCTTGATGTTCTTTGAGGTCCAATTCTGTGATTGAGCTGAGGGGGGGCGCTCTGGTCCACAGGGGGTCTTTTGCGGGCTGTGGCGGAGCTAGATGCATTGGAAGAAGTACTGGGGCCGATGACATGGGTCTTGAGAGGCCCTCGTGTAGGAGCGCCCAACAGAGGTTGATTTTCGGACATGTTGTGACGTGGGGATGTTGATATTGGACACTGTCAAGCATTGTTTGCGCCCGCATGCTGTGCATCGTGTATTAGGGTTTCCTATACTTTACCACTTTAGTGTGGGAACGTATTGTAGTGTAGTATATGTGTTGAACGCGAGTCATGTGGCCAAGCTAAGGACGCTGCGTTTCTTAGTGATCTGCTGTTTCCACGGTTTCTTGCATCATGAAGATTTGGCCCTCTTCAACACAGTATCAACTCTTCTTGACTGAGCCTCACTTATCCCCTATCACAGTGTGTGAAAGTTCAAGATTGATGTATTGGTCTTTTCAACCAGTCGAGACGGTTTCGGATCGGCCTCCCGTGATTATGCCTACAAGTTGGAGATTAGGCCAGTAGCAGAATTGCACGGATTTTGGGCAGAATGAGGATAGATTTAGAGAGATTAGCCATTTGCTTGTCGATACCCTCCGATGTGTAAAGTTTGGATGACTAAGCAATCCCACCGCAGGATCAACTTAAGCTCCGACACTATGTAATTAAGTGAGCCTATCGTTGACAGTTGAGATTGGAAATCCACGAAACACTCATCCTATGCATGTGTTCCGGATTATTGATGTGCTAGGTTCTTTGCCATTCTCTCTGAGTAGATGCTTAAGTTATTCGCAGGATTTACTGACATCCTCACAATAAGTTGCAGGGAAAGTGACACTGACCCACCCATTCTGCGTTGTCAAATAGAGTTTATCTGCAGATGCACAATGGTAAAAAATTTGGCGAACTTCTTCCCTCCCTCCCTCCATCCAACCAACACAGCAAAATGAAATACGTGGTTGTCTCTGGAGGTGAGTTGAACGACAATAAGGGAGATGACATTACTTTCGGATTGTGATTACTAACCCAGGTGTCATTTCCGGCATTGGTAAGGGCGTCTTGGCCTCTTCCACCGGCCTTTTGCTGAAGACCAAGGGTCTCAAGGTCACTTCCATCAAGATTGACCCCTACATGAACATTGACGCCGGAACGATGTCTCCTCTGGAGCATGGTGAGGTGTTTGTTCTCAACGATGGTGGTGAGGCTGATTTGGATCTCGGTAACTACGAGCGTTACATCAACGTCACTCTCACTCGAGACCACAACATCACCACCGGTAAGATCTACCAGCACGTCATTGAGCGAGAGAGACGGGGCGAGTATCTCGGAAAGACTGTCCAGATTGTTCCCCATCTCACCAACGCTATCCAGGACTGGATTGAGCGTGTGGCCAAGATCCCTGTCGATGATACTGACGAGGAGCCCGACGTCTGCATCATTGAGCTCGGAGGAACCGTTGGCGACATCGAATCCGCCCCTTTTGTGGAGGCTCTGCGACAGTTCCAGTTCCGAGTCGGCCCCGACAATTTCGCTCTCATCCACGTCTCTCTTGTGCCCTTCATTCATGGCGAACAGAAGACTAAGCCTACTCAGGCTGCTATTAAGGACCTGCGATCTCTGGGTCTGACCCCCGACATTATTGCATGCCGATGCCAGGCGGAGCTTGAGGCCAGCACCATCAGCAAGATTGCCATGTTCTGCAACCTTGGTCCCAAGCAGGTTCTCGACGTGTACGATGTTAACTCCACTTACCATGTTCCTCTTCTTCTGCAGAAGCAAGGAATTATCGACTTGCTTACCCGAAAGCTGTCTCTTGACAAGATCCCCATTTCTGGACGATTCCGAGACCGGGGCAACGGTCTCCTCGGAAAGTGGCGACAACTCACTACCCAGCATGACCGCTCGTTTGAGACTGTGTCCATTGCCTTGGTCGGAAAGTACACACATCTTCAGGACTCTTACCTGTCGGTGATCAAGGCCCTGGAGCACTCCGCCATGAGATGCCATCGAAGACTCGAGATTCTGTGGATCGAGTCCTCCGATCTGGAGTCCGAGTCTGAGGAAAAGGCCAAGTACCACCAGGCGTGGACTAAGCTGTGCCGTGCCGATGGTATTCTTGTCCCCGGCGGTTTTGGCACACGAGGAACCGAGGGAATGATTAAGGCCGCGAACTGGGCCCGAGAGAACAAGAAGCCTTACCTGGGTATCTGCCTGGGTCTTCAGATTGCCGTCATTGAGTTTGCTCGAAATGTTTGTGAGCTTGAGGGTGCCAACTCGGAAGAGCTGGACCCTGAGACCGAGACCAAGGCTGTCGTGTTCATGCCTGAGGGAGACCGTGAAAAGCTTGGAGGCACTATGCGACTTGGTGCTCGAACCACTGTTTTCCAGCCCGGTTCCGAGAAGTCCAAGATTCGAAAGCTGTATGGCTCCGCGGACAGTGTTGAGGAGCGACACAGACATCGATATGAGGTCAACCCGGAGCTCGTGGACACTTTCGAGGCTGCCGGACTCAAGTTTGTCGGTAGAGACACTGCTGGCCAACGAATGCAGGTACTTGAGCTGGATAACCACCCTTACTACGTCGCTACTCAGTACCACCCTGAGTACCTGTCCCGAGTATTGGATCCTTCTAGACCTATCTTGGGTCTTGTGGCCGCTGCATGTGGTAAGCTCGATGAGATCACCAAGGGTCAGTCTGCAGAGATTGCCAGCGGTGAGTTCTAACCCTGGTTGAGCAATTGGGCTTACTGTATAGATTTAGTAATATAACAACTTTCGATTCTTGGTGCCATAGAGGTACAAGTTGTGTGTACTCATGCCGCGCAGTTGCAACAATGGTGTTTGTTGTCATCTGTCCTCGACGAAAGGACTGCTGCCTGTTGAACCCGTGTGATCACCCTAAGTTGTGTTGTCGCCAATGTGGTGTCAGCCTCTGCAGCAGCTCATCGCAGCTCGAAGCTGAACACGACAGTGCGCCAGAAGTACGTTACTGCAGGCACCATGTTCGCAATGAACAAAATGGTCCTGATGCAAAACCCGTTACTTTATGCGCCCTCAATTGTAGCAAGTTGCAATTAGTGGAAACCCCAAACTACTAGACCGCCGAGAGTGTGAATTGTGAAAACCACCGATGAAAGTACGGAGTAGAGTATATGCAGTAACGATGGTGGGGACATCGCGGAGATCTTTTCGAGTCGCTGTGATTTCAAACAGGACTCGTCATGCATTACTTGTACCGGTACTTGCACCAAACCATGCACATGCAGAATAAGCAGCTTGTCATTCTATGCCACCAGTGTGAATGATTATGCTGTCGGGGACAAACGGTCCACAGTTTATGGTGCTGTCAGGGGCTTCCCATAACTGGTATATGGATTACAAGTGGGTTGAGTTATCACGGAGCCGTATATAATACTGCCAGCAGTGTTCAGTAGGTTATCCAGCTTTACCGCAATATAGCACACCATGACACCAACGACTTTGGAGTATGAATTGTCAGAGGATGGTATATACAGACTGTCGCAAACCGCCAACAAGACTCTTAAGACGCCGTCTTCCAAGGGGCGCTCTGCGACGCTCAAGCAAAACGAAGTCAAAGATCCTCGACCTCCAAAAACAAAAAAATCTCGCATGCGCTTAGGGTGGGTAGGTGACTGCGATGAGTTTCCCGATCTTGTTCGCCCCTTCTCTGATTCTCAAGGCTCCCTTTACCGGAAGCCTAAGCTGGAACCCAAAGCCCGCTTGCCTACTGTGCTTGAGGGCCAGAGATTAGAAAGATGTGGTGCAGGAGAATGGCGTTACAGGTGTATCTTCGCGGTTCTGGGCACAACTGATAAAAAGGAAATTGCACGCATCAAAAGCTCCCCAGTGATTCAAGCGACCACCAGTCTCCACTTTGCTGAACCTCACCACTTTTATCTTGGCCATCGCCGAAATCGGCTGCCTCATCATAGGCACCGAGACGCCATAAACAACCCTCCACCAGGCGTCAATAATGTCGAAAACGAGGCTCCTGGTAGACGTGGCATTCCAGGCACTCGTAGATAAAGCATCAGCTTTTATCGAACTGATACATTGCGATGCTTGGGTACAGTAGCTCAATTTTCCTTAATCCTGGCGCCAGAGATTCTGACACGTGATTTGGATGTCACGGTGCTCAGTGGAGAGTGTTGTAGCCTACGGCACATACAGAATACAATTAATACGATAGCATTCTCTGCAAATCCATTCTGTTTACGGCTTGCTGTAATTGAACAAGAGACTATAGTAGTCACGACCTCCGTTTCAGATGGATGGGTGCATCCTTGTGAAATCAGATCTTGCTCTGATTGAGTTCTCACTTAGAAAGCTTCTCGATCCACACGTCCACGGGTGTAGACGACTCGAAAGCAGGGTCGACGATTCCATTGATGGCAACAGTGGGTGTCATATGAACACCATTCTGTCTGTGAAATCTAACGAAAGGCTTGAGATCATTCGTGATTGCGTTTCCAGTGTTGGAAGGCTTGCCATCCTTGGAAGGTCCGATAGTCAGCAACTCAAGGAACTTCGATTCCTCGACCCCAACTTCAGTTGCCAGCTTGGCAAGTCTCTTGTAAATGTCGTCACGTGTCTCGTTGGCGCACTCGGTGTCGAAGTACTCAGGCTGATGATCGAAGAGGATCTTTGCAAACTCCCAGAACTTGGAAGGTGCAAGCTGGCCAACTGCGAGTGATGCCTCGTGTAGCAAAGTGGATTGAGGGTGCCAAGGCTGAGGAACGTTTCTAAAGACAAATCGTAGCTTTCGGCCCTTGACCTCACCAGCTCGCTCAAACAGGGCGTTTGTGCCAGGGTTCTCAATTTTGTCCCAGATGATCTTGGAAAAGGGACAGTTGAAATCAACGAAGAGATCGACGTTCACGGTTTCGTCACCGGAGCCAAGCTCCAGAACATGCGATGCAGCGTACTTTGGGGGGAGAGCCATTGTTGTGAATTGAAGTAATTGTTAGAGGGGAGGGCGTATTGTGGGCAGCCCGTGGGGTTATATTGCTGTGGCTTATGCATGAAGAGCTTAACGTCAAAGCTTATTACACATCTATGTTAGTGGAAGGAACGCTCTTCTGTGGCTGATCGTTCGAGACAGCCATTTCCAATGTCACCGTCGCTACCCACACACACATGCAAAGTGGAGCACCCGATTCTCAATTCAGTGCATTTGCCACTGGTCTCGTTCGTAGATGCACCAATTGATGTGTTGGCGGCCCGGTTTTTCTCTCTCACCTGAGGTCTAGACCATGTGGCTGTGCGTTAACTCTAAATGAAAGGGCGGTGGCGTGCATGTGTGGCTGAGGACCCACCCATGCTCTGAGATCAATTGAGCCCTCGCATAGATGATGACTCAGTCGACAGCCCTCACGATTAAAACAGTTATTCACTACTCCATGGCGACAAATTCCATGACATCGCCGCCAATTAAACATTGCTCATCTCTTTTCCACCTGCTGCGGATTTTCGGACATCCTTTTATAGAAGGTCTCAACGACTCCCATTCTCATGCATGAGAAATTTGACGGTGTAGACTCCAGTTAGGAACAGTTATTTCTTAATAGCTTCAGTAGGTACAGTACATACGAAGTTTAGTAGCTACTACTATTGTGGTGCAAGCACATGGCAGTCATATTGTGCTTCTCGTTGGTGGTTGATGCATTATTACACTTTCGCGCTAAATCATTGGCTACGGAGCAAGGGACAGAAGTCTAAGGTTAATCGTGCATTATCTCACTCATGAACATGAGACATACAGACAGCGTCTAACGATTGATTACGGCCATCCCATGAATGAGCAATAACTGCTTGAATTGGAAGTATAAGTATTCTCTTCACTTGAGATTTGAACGTCGGTGGGGGGGTAGTGGAGAAGGTGAAATTCCTCGTACTGAGTGAGAGGTAAACTACACGAACAATACGACGCCGGCAGGTGCACGAGGAAGCTGAGAAGTGCTTGCGAAACCGGAAAGCTTTCATAGGTATATAATATGACATGTTTATACGGCTTCTGGCACTCCCCGATGGCTTCCCGTCGTGGGAGACACTGACCTCTTGATAAAACGATATATTGTCTAGCTGAGTATGGTCGGTTCAAGTAGGCGGTCTGGCACATTTGACCCCCGTGGCTTACTCAAATGCCCTTTCACTCTTCATCAGTTCGTGGTACTTCTTGGTGCTCTGCGAGGTTCTTCGTCCCTCGACGTACTGCATCATCTCGGAATAACTCTCAGGGACCACATCGAAGAAGGTGTCTTCCACGAAGTAAGAGTATGTAAACTGGCCAGTGTTTGTGGTGGTGTCATGGTCCAAGTCCTTCACCGTCGAATCGACTCGCACCTGGACTAGGGTACCAGGCTTGCTGTTGTTTGTGAATACCTCGGTGTCGTTGTCCTTGGTGATCTTAATCGTGTTGACTACCGTGGCGGTGAGGTAGCAGACGGATCCGACAGGCACTGGAGCTCGGAACGTTGTCGAATCAAGAGAAACAAATCGAGGGGAGGAGTGAGTGAAGGCAGCGGCACACGCGTAGGCAAGCTCGAACGTGGTTCGAAGGAGATACCCACCGAAAATCATATAGGAGTGACGGTTTCGGTACTGAGGCTGCATGACCTGCGTGGAGTGAATGACTGTATCGGTCATTTTCTTGGTGTGAGCAGGAAGCGCAGGCTTATCTCGAGTCTCGATCCACATATTATGAATTAGTGATGCCTCTTCTTCGGTAGGGGGAGCAATAGCAAGGTCGTGCGTCTTGGCCAGCTCCTTCTTATGGGCGTTGAATTTTGAGGCTCTCTCAAAATCGGCTCGCTCCTTCGCATTTCTCGGAACCAGGCGGTTGATAGCGAACGACTTTTGGGTTAGAGGATCTCGTGCCACAAACGTGAAGCCCGCAGTTAGGAACACGTCCTCGTCCTTAATCTGACTCTCCTTGAGCTCGTGAAGCTCAGAGGCAGGCGTCGATGTCTGGGCCGCCTTGATGGTAATTTCCATGGAGGATCGGCCAGTCCAGGTCACGTGGCCACTGAGAGTGATGTTCTTGTCGTCCACTTGATCAAGGCGTTTGAGAATGGTAACTCGATCAACGGACGCAGTCACGATCATAGGCTCGGCGGGCATGCAATGGTTATGAGCAATAACACCTGCCAGAGCGTCCAAATCCTGGAAGATCTGGCCGAATCTCAACCGCCCAAACGAATTGATGTAAGCGTCCAGAAACCAAGGGTCATCTTTGAAAGGCAGAATCACGTAGGAGAACGAGTCGTCCACGGTGCGGTCAGACACTTTCTGGTCGCTTTGAGACTTGTTGAAATCAAAGGAAAGAGTAGTAGACTTGCCGGTCTTGGGGTCACGTGACGCCTCCCGTGCTCTGTAAGCTTCGAGCCAAGTGTGGGTACGTCGCGTAGGGCTAATCGACGGCTTTGAGGCCACGGGTTGGAAGAGGTGAGATCCATCCTCGGTCTTGTGGATCATGACTTTCGCTTGAGTTGAAGACGCGGAGCATGACAGAGCTCGGCTATGGGCGGTTAGCTGAATAGCCCTGCTAAACGGAGTTCTCAGTCGAAGCATTTCTGTTGAAGTCGCCTTTTGCTATGCTGTCTCGAATGGTGAAAGAGCAAGAAGGTGTGAGTAAGATGTCGTGCTGTGTGCCTTGGCGGAAGGAAGTGTTTATCGTGACCAGTAATATAAGCTCCACCACTGGAAGTGTAATGTAGCCTGAGAGCAACGATTGTACAGAGGAAAAGATCGTCATCTATGAGGAAAAAGTTGCAATTGATTCTAGAGATACGGTCACTACAATATGCGCGTCTCTTCAAATTCACAGTGTCCTGATATAAATTATTTCATTGTGCATCGAGACGTTATTTTTCATTATTGTCGGATATAACCGGGATAAAGCCAAGCCCTGCATGTTGGGTGTTGTTGGGCTGGATTGTTATGACATCAGCGTAAGGATCCGTGCGATCCGACATTTACAGCTGTACCTGAGTGATGTACTCCGTACTTGCACAAGGTGCTTCTACGCTTGTCAGTCTTCGTCCAATTGTTCGACGTTACGAGGGGTACCTCTTTTACCAGGTCGTTCGCTCCCCTGCACCCGTCACAGTGAAGGCACTTCATCTTTAACACACACTGAATTCTGAACACCGTATGCAGCGCATCTTGCTGGCACCCTGTAATGAATACTCGTACTCGTACTCCGTGCTTGTATATCGTGCAACTACCGATACCTTCGTACGTGTTCAAGCGCGTGGAAAGAAATATAGAAAGCATCCTTTCTTCTACCTTAATAAACAGAGCTATGTAATGTACCGGTACATACAAGTACCGGTACATACAGTATGGTCACCAGTGTACTGTATGGGAAGGTCAGACCCCAGTTCTCATCGCGACACGAGCTTGGATTCTTCACGACGACCAAGTGCTACAGTACCGGTACTTCTAGTGGTTCAATTAAATTTGTATTTATTCAACGAAGGTCCACTAAATTAATTGAACCGCCTAGTACATTAGCAGTGGCGATTACAAGCATTGTATGAATCAAAAATAGCGGCGTGTAACACTATTTGCACCGTGCAAGTTCAGTATTTCTACTTATATCTTCTCGTACCGACTTCCTAGTCTAGCACAAGTTGTGGTTTTATAAGAGGCACGCACTTGACATCAAGACTCGAACGGCGGTGTGTTCAAAGCTTAATGTAAAGTTGTCTCAGTTGCCACCGCCTCCTAGGTCACGTGCATATCCTTGAACGTTCTGCGCCTGACACGCACATTTGCTATATCTAAGGCAGTCATCGCCCAACCTATCGCCACACAACGCTCAACGACCAAAATTATGTCAGCTCCACCCGCTTACGAACCCCTACTCAATCCCAACGATCAGTCCAACCTGAACACTGCCTCTGCAGCAGCTGTTCGGGATGCAGAGGACAACCTGCCAGCCGACTTCAAGTACGATACTCCTGTTGTTCAGTGTGACATTGATGTCAGAAACAACTTCATCAAGCAAGTTTACACCATCGTGACCGCCCAAATTGCGGCTACAGCTATCTTCGGAGCTATTATCGTTTTCAACCCTCCTATTACCATGTGGATCCTTGAGCACATGTGGGTGTATTACCTTACAGTTTTTGGATCCCTAGGCTGCCTTATCGCCTGCATTTGGAAGCAGAACAGCTACCCTCTCAACATGGTCCTACTGGGTGTGTTCACTCTTTGCCAAGGATTGGCCATTGGTACAGTTTGCTCTCTTATGGACTCGAAAGTGGTTCTACAAGCGGTGGCTATTACCCTGGTGTTGTTCTTTGGTCTTACTCTGTTCGCATTTCAGACCAAGTACGATTTGACCTCAATGGCTGGAATCCTTTCTGCTTGTCTATGGGGACTTATTGGTGTGGGCCTTGTTGGCATGTTTGTCCCATTCTCATCGGCTGTTGAGCTCATCTACTCGAGTATTGGAGCTCTGGTTTTTTCAGGCTACATTCTAGTGGACACTCAGATGATCATCCGAAAGTTCCATCCCGACCAGGTTATCCCTGCTGCAATCAACATCTACTTGGACATTCTCAATTTGTTCCTTTACATTTTGCGAATTCTTAATGAGATCAACCGGGACAATTAGAGGAACAGCGACGATGTTGCGGAGTTGCTCAAACGCCCAGGTAGATCGAATAGCCAAATAACCCCCTAATTAGATTTTACAACATATTCTTGAGAACAGTTTGAACAGTATTTGTAGTGCCTCCCAGCTGCTCGTATCAGTATTCATTGCGATCCTTTCATGGCTTGATCGCGCCATTCACTATTAAGGGTGATGTCATTTGTGAGGTGGCGAATGTGGCAAATTTCATAAACTCCTTGGTGTGTCCATGGTTGATATCTGAGAGTGGAATTTTTCCCTTCTCGCTCATCCAAGCCTACAATTATACATATCACTGCAATGAATTCCACGCCAAAGCCGTGGCCTGAACGTCCGAGTACATACAATACTACAAGTACAATAGGTCCTCCCGCATCGGATTCCGATATCGCATAAAGTTTGATATCTTGCATAATGCTCGCTTGTGATATTATAACCACTCACTGAGACAGACGGCACTTCTCTTCTCCACAAACAACACCATGACACCCCGAACTCGCCATTCGACGTTTGCACGCTTTGTTGCACTGTCGGCTTTTGGCTTCGTCTTTTTTGGGCTCTTCACTCTCACGTTCGCCCCTCGAACATCCGCTAGACGAGACTTGCGTCGGTTTTTCCAAGGCACGAAGACCGAATTTGATGTCAAAAGATCGATTTTACTGAACACCAAGGCTGACAACATCAGAGAGAACTCTCTAAAGTACACCGCTGAGCCTCACCTTGCAGGCACTAACAAGGAACTCGCTGAATGGACGCGAGACCAGTTGCAGTCATTCGGATGGGACGCAGCGATCGAGGAGTATGAGGTCTACCTGAACTACCCGCTCGACCATGCGCTCAATTTGATTGACGGCAATGGAAAGGTGATCTACGAAGCGTCTCTTGAAGAAGATGTGCTCAAAGAGGACCCCACGACTGGGCTGCGGGATAGAGTTCCTACCTTTCACGGTTACTCGGCGAATGGAAACGTAACAGCCCAGTTCGTTTACGCTAATTACGGTGAAAAGGGTGACTACGATCTTATTCTCGAGAAAACAGGAGACCCCGACTTCTTCAAGGGCAAGATCGTTATTACCCGTTACGGAGGAATTTTCCGGGGACTGAAAGTGAAATTTGCCCAAGACCTGGGTGCCAAGGGTGTGGTTATCTATTCCGACCCAGGTGATGATTCCGGTATTACCCCTGAGAATGGGTATAAGGCCTACCCGAAGGGCCCTGCGCGAAACCCCTCTTCAGTCCAGCGGGGTAGTGTCCAGTTTCTGTCTCTCGGTCCAGGTGATCCAACCACACCTGGCTATCCCTCTAAGGGAGCTGTGGAACGACAGGATCCTTCCAAGTACATTCCATCTATTCCCTCTCTCCCTGTATCATACAGAGACATTTTGCCAATCTTGAAAGAGCTGAACGGACAAGGTGAGACTTTTGAAGGGTTTGAGGGTGGTCTGCAGGGCGTTGACTACTCGATCGGTCCTTCCAAAACTTCCCTCAACCTTTACAACGCTCAAGACTACAAAATCACGCCAATTTACAATGTCATCGCATCCTTGACTGGTTCCACGTATCAAAACGAGGCAATCGTTGTTGGCAATCATAGAGATGCCTGGATTGCAGGTGGAGCGGCTGACCCCAACTCGGGCTCTGCTGTTCTGCTGGAGTTAGCACGTGTCCTTGGCGTTCTTTCCAAGGCTGGATGGACCCCCACGCGTACCTTGACACTCGCTTCGTGGGATGCCGAGGAGTACGGACTTGTTGGCAGCACCGAATGGGGTGAGGATCACAGCAAGCATATTTCGGATAATGTTCTTGCCTACGTGAATCTCGACGTGGCCGTTTCGGGCTCTAGATTCCACTCTGCTGGTTCCCCAGTTCTCTCTGCTCTTCAACGCGCTGTTGCCAAAGAGATACCTCACCCTTCAGACAACAAAACGAGCTTGTACGATGTTTGGAAAAGAGATTCTCGAGCCTATGTTGGAAACTTGGGCTCAGGTTCTGACTACACCGTTTTCTTGGACCACTTGGGTGTGCCGTCTATCGATGTCGGATTCTCGGGCGGAAAGGGAGACCCGGTGTACCAATACCATTCCAACTACGACTCATTCCATTGGATGGACAATTTTGTTGAAGATGCATGGGAGTACCATGCGGCTATCTCCAAATATGTGACCCTGTTTGCGGTTTCGCTTTCCGAGAGAGAAGTCGTTGCCTTCAACGTCAAGGAGTACGCTTTGACCCTGAGCAAGTTTCTGAAAGCAATCCAGAAAAAATTCGTTGGAGATACAGAGCTTTTCCATGGCGCTGACGCTGACTCGAGCGAGCAGAAGATCTTGGACAGCGACAAATCGGACATCGATACGAGCACCGCTCCGTGGGCTGAATCATTTGATGATGTCTTGAAAACGGCTAAGGAATTCGTGGAAACGGCGCAAAAATACGACGAGTACACCTCTCAGCTTCAGAAGGACATTATCAAAGATTGGCCCTGGTACAAGTACTACAAGAAGCTGGCTCTTCTGGCGCGAATCAGGGTTGCCAATAGAAAGCTCTTCAATCTTGAAAAGCTTTTCCTGTCTTCTAATGGTCTTGAAGGTAGAGAATGGTTCAAGCATATTGTCTATGCTCCGGGCCGGTACACAGGATACGCGGGAGAGGTTTTCCCAGGTATCGTGGAAGCTCTGGAGGATGGGGATTATGAGAACGCCATCAAGTGGCTTTCCATTACTAAGGCTAGCCTGAAGTCCGCCAAGGGCTTGCTCAGATGAGGATAACTGGAGCTTTATATATTGATAACAGATTGTTAGTGTTGCTAAGGGCGTGTAGTAAGCCCGTTACTACGTGTGAGATATGAGGGTAGTACAGTTGAGGTGCATTAATAATTAGGTGTGCCCACGATTGCCTACTCCCGAGAGCGGCACTCGATGAAAATCTCTGAGGCAGAGCACGGGATGTGCAGACCATTGGTGAGTTTCTCGCTTTGTTCCTGTTGGCTTACGCTCGCACTGCTTGTAGCTCGTACGTAAGAATTGATAAGTTCTCATCTGTCCCGAGAAATCGGGCTCATCACTAGTCACTGCTCTCCTCATCAATACGCTTTTCTTCATCCCTGCTGGTCCATGTGACTCCATGTAAGTCGCACCAGGCAATAGTCAAGACTTTAGATATCTTGATACCATGCTCCTTGTTGAATTCCATCAGCTGAGATAAGGGGATAGGTTGGTATGTGAGCATTTTGAGCCACATCCCACGTGCTTCGGGAGCAGACAAGATGAACTCTGTCAGTTCGGACATCTTCATTTTGTCAACTTCGCCCTTTTCAATCATCTGGCCCGCGATCGACGCTGTTGCTTGTGTGGAAGGAGGAAGGTTGGCCTCGGCGATATCCGACCCCTCGTCGGATCGCTTCGACTTGGAAGACCGGAGGGAATCGCTTTGGGGTACCAGTCGCTTTTGTTCTGATCGAGTTGACAACAGACTTTGGGTGAACGAGTTGGTAACACGAGGACTGCCTCCGGTGACTTGTAATTCAATGACACTCACGTCCTTCTCTTTGTCGTTACTGTCACATGCGGCATATGTCTCTCCTTCTTGCAGGGCTGCGTCGCATGCCCGAGCCGGGGTGTTGGGCCAGTCGGTCCCGTTCGAGCGATGCGTCAGGTGTAGTTCCGAAGCAGCATCTGGGGACTCGGGGATAATGAAACACGCGTCACTTGTTTCATCGACTTCGCGCGTTAGACCGGTAACATCCATTTCGGGGCGGTCTTGTAAGTCGTTCACATCTGTCAAGAGTGCTGACGTACTCGAGCCAACCCTTGTCTCTGCTGCGTCTCTTGCTCTCGAGAAAAACCTGGATTGGGTGCGAGGACTGGGGCCATGGATGGATTTCCCAGAGCCAACCCTCATCGAGATGATCGAGGAGCCCTCAGAGCTCAGGATGCCTTCAGGGCTAGAAGCATCACCGCAGCGTGGGGAGCAAGGTCTCTGTGCTATGGGCGTACTGTGCCCAAATGCCATCGGGCTTGACGACAGGTCCGGGGGTTGATGAGACGATTCGTTGCCATTTGTGTTGAGCTGTTGAGCCAGCCCTTCACGTGATTTCATAGGAGTCCAAGAGTCTGCCTCGTCGGAATCAGAGGAGCACATTCGGTATATGCGGGTCGGCCCAGACTTGGTATTGATCATCCTTGCTATTGGCACTCCTTTATCGTCGACATTGCGCTTTCTTGGCCTATCTGTGGAATGGGAAGTGCGTTCTGGTGTGGCGACGTGGCTGGCTCTGAAGTTGTTTTCGTCGCCTGCTAGGTTACATGCTGACTCTGGTACCGACTCAGATCGACCCGAGATCCCTCCCTCGCCTCGGGGCACATCACCTTGCCGGTCACAGTGTGTCGAGACATTCCCTTGTGGCTGTATGATATCGGACTCTGAATCGGAAACGTGCACCACATCGCTCTCACTAACATTCCAAAAAGATTTGTAGTTATTGTAGTTCAGAGTGGGTGGTGGGGAAAATGAACAGTCACGTTCACTGCAAGCACCCAACACGCTTGCACCCCATGACGCCTCCCCCATGTCTGCAATCGTGGTTGAGACATTTCTTTCCAGATCTGTGTCCTCCCCCACATATATCACTTCTGGGAGGCTCTTCACGCTTGTTATTTCGATACTCTTGTCCTCGATGTCGAATGGTGCAACTCGTGCTACCCCCTGTTCCTCCTTGTCTGATAACAGAGGACTGCTGTAAGACATGCGACCAGTGCCAAGTTTTGAAGAGCTCATGAGACCTTGGGAGCTACTTGTAGCTTGAGCAACCCTTGCGCTCGTTTCACATGACCCACTCAAGTCGGAATCCCATGATAGATCACATGGTTGGTAGCTCACATCATGAAGCTGATAGGCCTCCTCAAGACCCAAGTCTGAGGGTATCGATCTGGTTAGACTCAAAAAATAATCAGAGGTGTTGACTTGGCCGCTTGATCTCGCTAAGCCATCTAGATGGCGTGAATTCATCATTTCCTTGATGGCGCGCGGATGCACCTTGTGTTCGTCGTCGCAGAGATTGCGCTCGCGTGTTGTAACTCCAGGTCCCACCAGCTCCACCCTTCGGCTAAGAGAAACCGCCTTTATCGCAGGCATGACGGTGTTAGGTACCTGGTGAAGAGGTATCCTTTTGCGCCGAGCTGTTTTCGTCTTTTTGGATTTCGTGGTGCTTTGGTCGTGTGATTTTCGAGTTTTCTTGTGCGTTTGGGGCTTTGTCGGACCCTTCCCTGCCTTTGTTTGTTTGTCAATCACGCCGGCGGATCGCTTCTTTCTTGGTGATTTCTCTTTTGGGATTCCTATCGTGTTTGTGGCGTGCTCTTTTCCGTCCGTCACACCACCTGCCGTGAGAGCTGAGCGAGATGGAACGACTCCAAGCACAAACTGGCCGAGCCGCTGAGCTCTTGCACGAAACATTTCCTCGTCTTCTTCGCGTGACAGGCCCGGCTCCGGCTCAGTGAATTCCGGCGCTTCGAGATCTTCAAAGGGCATACTCTCCTTGATGGAGAAAATGCATCCGAGTGCAAATTTCGTGCGTTGTGATGATGAATTAACAGTGTTGTGGTGGTTCCCTTTAATTTCTACATTATGCTTGCATTCTGGATGCAATGCTAATGTGTCCACTGCATCGTGCATCCAACTGAGTGGAGATTTTGTTTCGGCAAATATTGAGATGGATTGATTATGTTGTAAAAAAATACGGAATACTTGTACTGGAACAGCACTGTATAGTACCGGTAGGTCTAACGACATGGATGAGACAATGCTATGATATGGATTTCTTAGGCAAAAAAAAAAACCGGCTTGGTATGCAGCCTTCCGAGGCTATTGGTTTATTGTACTCGTACATTTGTTCTTGTCGTTATTCATTAATCGTTATTCGTCAATCGTTATAAACGCCGCCTTCCTTATCTGGCGTTCCGGTAACACAGGAAAGCTGTCCAAAAAACTCCGATTGCTGAAGAAAATGGTAGCATCAGCTGTGGGGGGACCAGGGCGAAGTTAATGAACTGTGCTAAGGGCCAGACCATATAGTTGATACCAAGTGTTGTCACATACTTCGCTTTCAGCTTTTTTTCCACGTCACTCTTGCTTCCTCCTTCGATGACAATAGTTGTGTACACGAAAAAGGCACACAGCGACAGCGGTGAAAAACAAAGCTGGTCAGTGAGGACGCGCATTATGGATGATATAATGACATTCTTCTCGTCATAGATGTTGTTGACGATGTAGTACCATGGCTGCTGAATGAAAGACAGGAGAAACCCGTAGACCATAAACATTGTGAGTCGCCAGAAGTTGAACTGTGGAGAGGATTCGGGAACAACGACCTGGAAGGAATCTTCTTGCCCCCTTCGTTCACTTGACTCGTTTTGGTAAAAACTCATGAACATCTCGACATGCTCATCTTCATCTGGTTCGTCAGTGTACACTGTTCCAATACCTTCCTCTTCGTCCAATGGTAGCTGCACGGATTTGACAGCGACAATGGTCTGCGCTATCGTGTCCGCCAGCCCGTAAAGCAGAATGTTCGTAATCATTGCTGCTGCTATCGAGTGAAGCGTTTGAAAGCGCCATGTCAACCGCAGAAGAAACACACTGTAGATGACGATGATAGAGGTATTTAGTAGCGGAACGCGCATCATGGTGGCGGGCGAGGGGCTGTACTTGTGCGTTCTGAGTGCCACCGTCTCCCAAGTTCTGTCAAACCTTTGTAGGAAAGCTGATGCAGATTCCAAGATCGCGGTGGTGTGGTACCTCGTTCGGTTGTTGCTTGATGTTTCTCCGGACCGTCCGCTACGAGTAATTTCGAGGAAAGCTGTCTGTGGCGATAGGATGAGGTGGTTGGCAATTTAGGGTTTGCTCGGGTTCTATTTGAAGGTGCTAATTATTGGGTTGTCGGTGTCGGCATACTGTACAAGGGATGATGCACAACCGGGTATCATTCAGAATGTACATCCGTGGGATTGTTGATGTGGCATGGCATTTGGGGAAATTGCTTCGAAATACGAATGACGCGAGTAGCAGCAGCGTTCGAGCGAAGATATAGGTGGCACTACTGTATACTCATGTGGATTATGATGTGTAATACATGTTTACTTGTACAAGCACAATAAAACTCATGCAGGCGTGGCACGCACATAATCAGGCTCAGAAGTACTGCAACTCAGAGTGACATATTGGGATTACCACACTCGTGGTACCGGCGCAGAACTGTGTAAATAAATGCGTGTACACCGGTACCGGAACCGACTTGAACATATCCATCGCACCTTAATTTCCCGTGGTGATTAGGTGGAAGGAACAACAAGACTGCACAAACCTTGTTTCCGCGTTGCCTCCCCCAAATCACAAATGGATGAGAAGATTTGAAAAAGAAAGTCTGAAGTTTCAAATACAGACAGGAATTTGTGGCCACGAGAACGACATCAGAAAAAAGAATCCTACTGTACGACCGAAAATGAGATATATTATCAGAGCGGAAAAATGCCCACAAGCTAAAGAATTCCGGTACGACTTGTACCGGACATGCTGTACATACTATAAGTATGTACTATATCTCTACCTGTATATATGGAAACCCGTAATTATATAGAGTTGATGCTCGTATTATAAAAAATGTATGCACTACTCGAAATCCAGTACAAGTACATAAAGACATGTGCTTTGGAACTGTGTCGATGTGCTCTGTTTTCTTTGAGATAAGGGCAAGATACTAAATAACAAGGAAAAAACCGCTTGTGCCTATTAAAACTTCCAGAGATCCGTCTGAAGGCCGGGTAACCCCAAAATCTGCAATTTCGCCTGATCCTCACACGGGAAAATCTTTGAAAACCAGCCATTTCCGCCCTGCTGACTAATCACAGAAATCACAAATAACGATCCAGCGGTCTTGAGATTAGCACTGTGATAAAATTTAGAGTGTGCCCGTTCGAAATATACTGCCCTTGTATCTACCCGTCGCCGTTGACATGGTTTTATCCTCTTACAAAGTCGGCGAAAAAATATTTGACCCCTAATTCGGGCTTTTTCGGTTTTTTTTAATTTCTGGAATTTTGGAAAAGTTTGTTTTCCTGATTTTTTCCCAAAGTCCCAAGGTTGGGTCAACTTTTTAAAACTGAGAAAAAGATTTGGGAAAAAGTTCTTTTACTGAAAAAAATCGATTCTTCGAAAAAAAGCCGAAAAAATCAGAAATTCAGAAAAAGCACGAAACCAGAAAAGCACGAATTTTTTTCAGAAAACCACGAAAATAATTTTGGAAAAGCTCGAAAAACTGAAAAGTGCGAAAATCAGGAAAGGAACACGAAATTCCGAAAAACACGAGATCAGGAAAGACACACACAAAAATCAGAAAAATATGAAAAGCACGAAGTTCAGAAAAAGACCAAAATGGGCCGCTTGTAGCATTGACCGGCAAGGATTAGCTGAGTATTCTATTGTAACTTTTATCAAAGACGTGAACTGTAAATTATTAAATCATGTAGCGTATCGGAGGGATATAATTAACAGTTTAGTCAAGCTGATAGCCAACGATGAATATCGTATGTACATGCTGTGATTCTTTTTGTTGTTCTTGGTACATACTGTGGCTTCAGGCTTTGTGAGCTCAAAAACAATGTCACGCTGAGAGATTACTAAACTTTGTGTCACATCCCATTTACACCTATCCCATTAGTGAGTTGCTATTATATACTGAGCAATGAGCTTATGTTTGAACATTATGTAGTTCTACTAATTGTTTTACTTGATCCTAAATGCAAACGCGACGCTTGCCTTTGCTACATAAAACGATACTTGAGTTGATCAGGTCACTTGAATGGGCTAACATAAATATCTCATTAGCTATTCATTTGCATTATTCCTTTACTTCGTTCAGAAGTATATTTTACTGCAGCAATATCACTTAATATTGTGTGCTATGACAGATTTGTTGGACTCTAAACATTTAATTTTTCACAACTTCCGTCTGTTGTACTCTTTCAATGTCCTGAATTTTTGTCCCTTGTCGTTTTTACTATATATCATCTTTATAACACTCCGCGAGAGTATTATGGATACTAGAAAAATTAATATAGTACATAATTTCTTAAATATGCAAGACATCTAATTGCTAAATTTCCTATTTGGGAAAAATAGATGTACTAACATAACAAGTATCGATATTTGCGAAGACAAAGTAAAAACTGTTTCAGTAATTACCACTGTAGAGTGTTAGTGATTTGTATCTTTAGGAAGCTAAGATAAATTTCTGCTATAGAGTGAAGATGCTCTATATAACTAGAAACATGACACAGTGTGTACTATTAGGAGGATTACGATAATACTTTTTATTCAAAACTTTTATTGCTTCCCGCTGCATATTGCAAAGTGCAACGTAGAGTAGCAAAAAAACACCGCATAGCGGATCAAAAGAAAAAATGTCTTTGTCGGCCAGAGACTTCTCGACAAGGGGTGCCCTTCTCTTACGTCTCCCTCTACATGTGTGCCTGTTTTCTTGTCGTTTTAATTGACTCCGTTTAAAAACAAATATAAAAATATATTTATATGTGCACAAGTATTCTTGTTAATCAGATACCGTCCTACAGTATAGTACATATAAATGATGTTCCAACTCCAAAAGAAGAATTTCAATATGAACTTTTTTTCTTCTGACTGCCGTTCTATCTGATTTAAATGGAAGCTCTGATTTTAATGTGTGCTGCTTTAACAAGATCCGAGAGTCTGAAGAACCAACGACATTGATTCCAGGCAAATGCTTCTAGTCCCTAGTGCATTCTGTAATCATGTTAATAATGGCGCAAGTTGTAAAAACAGTATATCAGAAACTTCCCAATTAGGTAATTTCTCTAAACCGAGACATGAGATTTCAACGATTTATGTACTGATTAGTTTTGGGTAAACATAAAAAGAGTTCTTCGACAAGACATTTATAGCCAGATCCATATTTTTGATGAGTAGAGGGAGCCGGATACCTGGATCAGAAGTCAATTATCCTTTCAAAAAAAAGTGGCGAGTGGGAATATTGATCAACTAACAGAGAACTTGTCCAGCCATTTCTACTTTACGACTGCATTTATATATTAAAACAGGGTTATGATGTGTATATAAGGATGGACGAGCGGTAAAATAATGCCACAGAAGTAACATGGGAGGCCCAAATCTTTGACTCCACTGTAAATGTGGAGAAATAGCAAATGGTTTACTCATATAAGGTGGTGAAATAAATATTACGTATTCGCGTCCACGTACTGAGTAGCTAGTATTTACGGCTTGCTCATGCTCATTGTAAGAATAATTGAATTTTAAAGAGTTATATATTGTTACTGCTGGTAGCTGTTGAAGTATGTGTTTATGTATGTACAACTCTCAGCTAATTCATCATTAGTCTTACATATTTGCAGATCCAGCATAATACATTTTCATATTTGAGAAAGAAGGTAGACAAAGTTCTGTCAAGAGTGCCTTCAAATTGAAGTCTTATGAAGCCCTTTGTCAAGCTTTGATTGACAGGCAGAATTTTTTTTTCTTGCTTAGTTGTGTTTATATTTTGCTCAATACTTTTTCCACAATATATTCTGAATCGTGTTATTATTTCCCTTTGTTTCTGATTGGTTTTTTTTGTTGTTCTTTTTTTTTCTTCTAGTTCTGTGTTTGCTACAGGGTTTTCCTTTTCTCTGTATTTTTTATTTTGATTACGAAGATTTTGATTACGAAGATTTTGTTTCCCAGGTTTTTTTTTTTCACTTCTGATTTCCAGGATTTCGATTTCCAGGATTTTGATTTCCAAGATTTTGAATTTTAAGATTTCGATTTGCAAGAAATCGATTTTTCCAAGATTCCTGTCAACCTCGGGAGTTTGAGAAAAAACTCCAATAACAAGGTTTGTTAAAAAATGGGAGTTTCAAAAAAAACCAAAAAACGCCCGAGTCAGGGGTCAAGTAATTTTCTGACGACTTTGTTCAAGGGTTAGCCACATTAAATGCGATGGATAGATCTATTGGCAGTACCAGAAGAACTGGAGCACTCTGAAGATTATGACAGTGCTAATTTTGAAGCCTGGAAACCATTATTTGCATTATACATGATTAGTCATCAAGTTTGAAATCATCGAAGTTTGATAATTTTCCCGTGTATAGATGAGGCGAAATCGAAAGTTTTGGCATTTTCGCCGAATTACCTCCAGTCACCCCAAGTCGTGGCCTACAAGTAGAGGGTTGTACGGGGTCTCACGAGCCTGATGGCATGTTAACCCTACTCATTCCCTGTATATCAAAAATGCACGACGAAAATAACTCGCTCCCAGGACTCCGGAGCCATTGAATTTTATGATAATGAGTACAAGCAGGTCTTCACGATGCGACTCATGTCTTTTTTTTCCTTTTTGGCCCATGAGAACCCCGTCATTTGGCCACTTTACTTTGCCAAAATTGCCCAAAACCTGGCCCTCCTTCCTATCTTGGACGAGGTTAGGGTAAATACTTAACGACCTTGCATGCTCTCATACAAAAATGATATACACCCAAAGACGTCGCATGTTAACTCTCATCTGTGTCATCTCTAAGGCAGTTTCGAGGTGATGTGGAATTCTGATTTTTTAGGGTTACCCGGCGTTCACAAAACCAGAAAAGTGTCGATAAGCAAAGAGATGAAAGATGATTATCAACCCTGGTATTGGTTAACATAATTATACTACAGTAATGATCTCAGCAGGTCTTTGTATCAATAGTGTTAGTTTGTTGTTTGTGATTGACTATTAACGATGCAGCGCTTGTCGTCAGGTGGAAAGCTAACAAACTAAGAAGGTTGATTGTTCCCTGCTGGGAAAACGTGATGAAAAAACAGGTTGTTGTCCTTCCAATTTGTGGATGTCAGTGACACTTTAGACAGGTTCCTTAACTAATTTAGCTCAGACTTCACAACTCAATGACAAGCACCAGCTGTACATACTCTAGTTCCCTGGAACCTCAAAGTTTACTTAAAACAACTGTTGAGTAATGCGAGGAATTTAATACAGCACCTGGATACCTGAAGTAATTCTCCATCAGATGGAAGGAAAGCAGGACACGAGCACGATAGCCAGACGCTCTTCTGAACACCCAAATCAGAGTCCTATATGCGGGCTTAGCATGATTATAGGCCTCAAGTATCTGAATTGTACCAGGTACTTCCCCAGAATCAAAGAAAACAAACGTGCTAGTATTGTACAGTGGTAGGACCGAGTGTGTACATCTGAGAGAGTAAGAATCAGAGTTATCAGTGCACAAATATCGAAAACGCGTTAGGGTGGTGTGCATGGGTCGATACGCGTCATATCCTCACAAATAATTGGCATCATTGAAAAGAAAAGGCCGACGTACGGAAAAATCCACGGACCTTAGGGTGGGCACGTCTTCCAAATTTCACAAAGATACTCTTCTCTCAAAATGGATCCCTTTCTTGATGTGGATAAAAGGTAAGGGTTTACGCTTTGAGGTCAGCGATATAGGGTACAGTCAGCTTACAACCGTATGACGACAACCCAAGTGACAACTAAACTGTCATGGGAATAGTCAATTTGAGCATCGAATCAAAAAATGATTTCCGCGTAGAGCACTTGTACGTGTCGGTTTTTAGATAGCCCATCTTTGGCTTGGTCATTATCCTGCATCACTCCTGAGCTGCACGACACACTGAAATTAAGCTCAGTCAGCTTCATTCATTTCCACATATACCGGAACTTACCGCCAACCACTACGAATCACAAGAAAACAGCCATGAAGCTACGATGGAGTTTGCTGTGCGGATTTGCTTCACTTGCCCTGTCGCAATTTGATGAGACACCACCGTCGCAGTCGGACTACTTTGTTCGATCCATTCCAGGACTGGACAACGTGGACAATTACACGATGCATTCAGGAAACATTCTCACTGATGCAGCTCACAACGGCAATTTGTTCTTCTGGCTGGTTGAGGCTCAGTACAGGGTCACAGAGCGTCCCAAAACTATCGTGTGGTTTAATGGAGGACCTGGTTGCTCTTCCATGGACGGTGCGCTTCTTGAAGTGGGCCCTTTCCGCATCGTGGATGACCAGCTGAGAGTAGATCCGAACAAGGGTTCCTGGCACAAATACGCGAACGTGCTATTTGTTGATCAACCATACGGTACTGGCTACTCCTACTCAGACACAGACTCTTATCTCACTGGCTTGGGCCAGGTAGGAGATGAGATGGATTCGTTTATGAAACAATTTCTCAAGCTATTCCCAGAACGTGCCCACGACGATTTTTATCTTGCAGGAGAATCTTACGCTGGTCAGTACATTCCTTACATCGCAACCAAATTGGAGGAAACAAAGACCGTTGACCTCAAGGGTCTTCTTATTGGTAACGGGTGGATGGACCCCGCGAACCAGTATTATCAGTACGTGCCATACGCGCTGGACTATGGTGTGATTGAAAAGTCGGAAGAACACGTCAAGGATTTAAAAGAACTAACCGACACTTGCGAGCGGGCCATGAAAATGGCCAAGGACAAGAACAACGGGAAGCTCCCCGTCCATATCCGAGCCTGTGAAGATATTATGAACGGCATCGTGGAGTTGAGCAGAAACGAGCGCAGCGCCCCAGACTCGGATGGAATTTGCGTCAATTATTACGATGTGTCTAAAGAGGATGTTTGGCCTTCGTGTGGTATGAACTGGCCCGAAATCCTGCCGTTTGTCACGGACTGGCTGCGACATGAAGACACGGTCCATGCCTTGAATGTTAACAATGACAAGCAGGAGTCGTGGCAGGAATGCAATGGAGCAGTTGGCTCCAGCATGCGACAGGGAAACGACGATGCTGCAGTCTACCTGCTACCTGACCTACTGGAGAGCATGGAGATTCTCTTTTTCAATGGTGATCGAGATCTCATCTGCAACCACTATGGAAATGAGAGAATGATTGAACAGCTGGAATGGAATGGAAAGAAGGGCTGGACTGATGGTTTGGAGCTAGACGATTGGGTGATCGACGGGGTTTCCAAGGGTAAGAAGCAAAGCGACAGAAACCTAACATATGTCAGAATCTTCAATGCTTCTCACATGGTGCCTTACGATGAACCAGAGGCATGCCTGACCATGTTGAACGACTTCATTGGTGTTTCCAAGGCTCTGGATGAACTTTCTGGTGACAAATCGCGCAAGGGTAGCGGAAGTCCCAACGACAAGGGCGACGAAAAGTCTGGCGAGGAAGAGCCCAATGATGAGAGTACTGGTGATGAGGAGGATGACGACGCAGAACACGACAAGAAAATTGCAAGTGATGCTATGTGGAAAGCATACTACCAAGCTGGATTCACAGCGCTCATTGTCGTACTAATCATCTTGGGGCTTGCAGGGTTTCTTTTCTGGAGAAAAAACCGAGGTCACATCTACCAAGAAGAGACGTCGCTACTTGGCTCTTGTTTTGGAGGAATCTCTCGTTGGAGGAACAGTTCTGGTGGGCCGCGCTCGAACCAGCAGGGTACTTTCGACTCCAGGCAACGGCTAATGGAGCCAGGGGAGTACTACGATCTCGGAGAAATTGCTGAGGAGGACGAGGACGCCGAGGAACTTGTCATCCGGAGACCAGAGGCATGAGGACAATAGAATGACTTGCCTACCTTTTCAATTTAGTTTGCTACGGCTTTCTAGCCCTTTGAACAAAACACAGGTAATCTACATGATCTTTTGGTTTAGTATGCGACGGCTGAGCTTCTTATGATTAACGTGGACAATAATGGGACTCTCAACGCCCGTATATAAGTTAGTGCATAATGTGATTATGAAAAATGATTAACGACGACAGAGAAATCCGTGGGCCCTTTCCAGCCCATGGATACGTCTGCACAATACGGTACTTCAGATAGAACATTTCGTCTTGTTGTTGCAGGTCATATCAAAAAGTCGGCCTTGTTGAGTCTGACCACACAGTATGTATTACGGTACGAGTAATACATAA
Source organism: Yarrowia osloensis (assembly GCA_900519015.1). Classification (NCBI taxonomy): domain Eukaryota; kingdom Fungi; phylum Ascomycota; class Dipodascomycetes; order Dipodascales; genus Yarrowia; species Yarrowia osloensis. The sequence continues at coordinate 2,514,445 of ULGU01000001.1, forward strand.
TCCTTTTTTTTTTGCAACTTATCAATTGTCATATATATGAGGGATGAATTACTTTCAGTAACCTTATACACTTTGTCGTGGACAGTATGCACTACAAGTAAAAACTCAGTCCGGCATCAAGGAAACATACCCTGTGTCGAATCTTCGGCTGCTAAAATCCTCCTCAGTTAGTTGCGTGCTCGTGACACTCTGCTGCACCTTTGCAACCCTCATTCTGAGAGCAAACAAGACATCAAAACCTTAATGTTGGAGGTCGTGTGCACGCATCTCCATCTATAGGGCAGTGCAGTGCATGCTACTTGTACATGTTTATCATAATCGTCGAAGAACAAGGTATGATGTCATTGCATCGATCAAAAAGCGGTAGAAGCTGTAGTGTTAGCAACGTAGCACGGCGGCGGGAGCAGTCGGCTGCGACACATTCATGTCAATAATAAATATTCTGCTCGCATAAAAACGTGAGATCGCGATCCATCAATGAAAACGGCCGAATTCCCGTATATATCAATAGGCTGAATGTGGAAACGCTACGAAGCTAATATTGTATCGATTGACGGCTTCTCAACCCAATATGCGACAGAAGTTGTGCTCTGGGTGTTACACGGAAGCACATCTTATGAATGAATGTGTCTTAAAAGCGTCTCTCTTTGCCTGTGGCCTCTCGATTCCATTCATCCGTATGTTCGACGCTTATGTTCGACGTGCGAATCTGTGCAGTAAAAAAAGCTCCTTGACTTTAACTGTTCAAGGACAGGTTTGATCACACGAAGAGGTAACTCCCATCACAGCATGTTGAGGGGCTCGGAAAAATCATGGATCCGCTTGCCTAAGAATGGCCAAAATATTGCGACTCGTGAAAAAATCAAAAAAAGAGATGCGAGCAGCAGGGCGTGCAGAGTCGCCCTGAAAAACCCCCGCTGATCTGTTGGCCTTCCGTTGCGAGCGATCACCTGCTTTAAGTTCGCTGTAAGTGCTAGTGAAATTGGAGCTCCGCTAAGCGCACACGCCGTGCCTCAAGCTCTGAAGGATGGGGTCGGTTTGTCAGTGCTGAGACGTGACATGAGAGATCACACAACGGGACTGAGCCTGTCAAATGGTCGAATAGAACCCACAGCATTCGTGTGACAGATAGGGGAGAGGAAGGGGGTGTTTCTGCCCCTGTAGTCACTGCTGTCACTTGCGGAGTTCGTTCCGCTATTCTTTTTGCGTTTGTACCAGTACAATTTGCACACCGAGCATGAATTCAGTAAGCGTGCATTCAGCTGCACTCGTTTCGCAAAGCGAAGACGATGCACAGGTGCGATTTGCAAGCTGAGAACACCATTAATGTGACACACTAAGGACCCAGGAGATATATGGAACACTTCTGTTGTATTCTAGCCACGTGCACGTCGTTGGTGACAATCTCGCGCATGCAGCAACGGCACTAAACATTATCACCACAGTTGCTACCTGTGATTTAGATTTTGGCTTTGCGCTTTGCTGGACAACGATGCATGCATTAGTCACTTCGCTTTGGTTGTTTGAAGGGCAACCACACCACAGACACACACGACGGACCGCGGAGAAAGACAAACTGCATTCGCACAGCACTGGATCCTGCCATATCCACTTTCTAGTCTGTGATGCCCAACCGAAGAAACACCTTCTCCCTTCCCTACTCTGGAGACGCCCCCAAAAAGCTCGTCAACCCAAACTTGGCGGTTTTCCACTCTCGACGTAACTCGAACGGCTCTTCCGATTCGCAACGACTGCTCGACCACAGAGACGACGGTGTTGCTACATCCACACCCGGAGGCATTTCAGGCCGCAAAAAGAAACTGAGAAAGATGAGCTCTCAATCCGCCCTCAACAAGGGTACGCCCCCAAAGCCCTCCTCGTCAGCGAACCAACCCCGAGAGTCGTCGCAGCTCAGAGCAGAGCACACCAACTACAACTCCTTCCGACGTCGCCTCTCATCTCAGCAGTACTTGCGGCCTAGACGGGTGTCAGATTCAGTGGTCGGAGATGATGACGAAGAATTGTCGCCTCTCATGTACACAGATTGGGACAACGACTTTGATCACTTTGACCTTCACAGTGACTTTGAAGGCGACTCAGATCTCAACTCAGAGCCCTCATCGAGACGACTCTCGGATGCTTCGTCCTTGGACGACGTTTGCATGTTTCCTCCCGGCTCAGAGGAGCATCATGACGACAAGCCCAAAGTGTGGCCCGAGCTAAGCTATCTCGAGGAGTTCGCGGAGCAGGAGCGCAAGGAGGACGACGAGACAAGCTCCATCGGGATCGTCAACGAGGTGTCAGTGTCTGGGCCTCTGAGACCCAAGCGAGTGGTGCCCTGGAAACGTGGCATCAAGCGGCAGGATTCTGGCATCGGCACTGACTTCCAGTTCAGGTTCACTTACTTCCGTGAAGATCTGGAGGCTACTATCCACTCACAGAGCATCTCCGGGCTAGTCAAGGGTGGCCAGTCATTTGGGGACCTATTCCCTGAACGTGTCGAGGTGGAGGGCACTGATAGGCACGAAAAGTTCATTCCCACCGAGCGAAACTCGGTACCCACGCGAGCTTCCACCCCAACACCAGGGGACAGAAGTGGAAACGAGGCTAGATCTTCCTCTAAAGACGCACCAAGAGACTTGGTCCTCTCGAAGGTCCAAAGCCAGCATACAGGTTCCAGTGGTGACAGGGAGAGGGGAAACAGCGTCGGCGACCGAGGGGAGAAGATCCCTAGAGACCATAACGGCAGTATCAGCGGGCAGAGCTCCCACACAACCACGGGCCCAGCAGCTCACGCTACTCCCGAGCCCTCAGACACTCCTTTTTGGTTGGATGTTCTAAACCCCACTGAAGAGGAGATGAAGGTCTTGTCCAAGGCATTCGGTATCCATCCTCTCACAACCGAGGATATTTTCTTGGGTGAAACCCGCGAGAAGGTGGAGCTATTCAGAAACTACTATCTCATCTGTTTCCGTTCGTTTGACGTTTTGCGGACTAAGAAGAAAGGCAGCAGTATCTCATCGAAAGCATCCAAGAAGCGGGCCCATAAGCATAACCGGCAGCTCAAACCTCTAAACATGTATATCATCGTGTTCCATTTCGGAGTGCTGACGTTTCATTTCCTGCCTACAGTTCATCCCGTTAACGTGAGAAGACGGGCTCGGCTTTTGCGCGACTACCTCACCGTCTCCTCGGATTGGATCTCGTATGCAATCATCGATGACATCACTGATGCTTTCCAACCCATGATTGACTCGATTCAGGAAGAAGTGGATGACATTGAGAACGACATCCTGAAGCTTCATGCCGGTGCTGATTCTTCCGACGATGAGGAGGCTGAATTCTACACCTATGAGGATGAGCTCGACAGACGCCAGCGACGTGGCTTGGGTGGTATCGCGGATGACTTGCGATCTCTCTCTTCCATGTCATCCACTACTACGACTTCGACCATTCGATTGAAGAACAAGGGTGACAATCTTTACCGAATCGGAGAGACCCGTAAGAAGGTCATGTCCTTGTCCCGTCTTCTCGGAAACAAGGCCGACGTTATCAAAGGCTTCGCCAAACGTTGCAATGAGCAGTGGCAGGTCGCCCCTCGAAGTGAGATCGGCCTGTATTTGGGCGATATTCAGGACCATATTGTGACAATGGTTCAGTCTGTCAACCATTTCGAGAAGATTCTTGCACGTGCGCATTCCAACTGCTTGGCACAGGTCAACATCGACATGACCAAGATCAACAACGACACAAACGATGTGCTGGGTAAAATCACTGTCCTCGGTACCATCGTGCTGCCCATGAACATCGTCACCGGACTGTGGGGTATGAACGTCATTGTTCCCGGCCAAGATCACGGAGGAACTGTTTGGTTCTGGGGAATCACTGCGTCGCTGTTTTTCTTTGCGATCGCCTCCTACTGGGGAGCCAAGAGAGTATACGGGGTTTGAGCGTCAAGGATGTGTGTTATATAGTCACAAAAATTATAATGCGATATGCATCGTGTCCAGTGCTCGTAGCAATCACAAGTATTACTGTAATGTACAAGTGCATCACGTGTATATTATCAAATCCCCAATGTTATTATTTTACAGTCTAGTTACGCTCTCGCTTGGTCCACACAATGTAGGATGGGTGGACAGGAAGCGTGATCATCGAAGTGGTGTCGACAGCAGGCAGCTTAGCGCCCTCAGGGACAGTCCACTTGAAGTTTTGGATATAGCAAGACATGAGGGTGGTGAGCTGGCAGTTAGCGAACTGCTCACCAATGCATCGGTGTCGACCGCCTCCAAAGGGCAGGTAAGGGGAGGAAACGCCCTTAGAGATGGCACCGAAACCGTAATCAACAGTCTCGCCAGCCTCAGCCTCAGTCTCGGTCTCGGCCATCTTCTCTGTGGGGGACACCCACCGACGAGGATCAAACTTCTTGGCGTTGGGGAAGTACCGCTCGGACTGCTGAGAGTAACCAGGGGAAGCCATGACGAAGTGACCCTTGGGTACGACGAACGAGGTTCCAGGAACGGGCAAATCCCGCATGACCTGTCGGAAGATAGAGTGGATGGGCATATGCAGACGAAGGGTCTCCTTGATGGTGTTCTGTAGCTTGGTCATCACCAGAGTGTCCTCGTACGTAGGCTGTCGGAAAGATCCGTCAGCCTCGCCGAGAATATCAACCTGCTCCTGGTAGAGCTCGTCCTGGATAGCCGGGTCGAGACCAAGCCGCAGAAGCATCCAAGCAGAGGTAGAGGCGGAGGTGTGCTGGCCACCCATGAGAACACCAATAAGCAGGTGGGCAATCTCCTGAGGGGTCATTCGCTTACCATCCTTGTAAGTATGGTTCTTGAGCAGAGCGTCGATGAGGTCACGGTCCTGGACGTCCTTCTCCATCCGTCGACGCTGAATGACAGACATGTATGTATCACGGATCTTTTGCTGAGCAAGGTCACGCTTTCGATAAGAGGGCAGGGGAAGGTTGGGGAATACAAAGTTGAGAGGCGTGAAACCGTTGTCGAGATCAGAGTAGAGCTTAGCGAAGTCACCGTTGAGCTTGGATCGGATCTCGTCGCCAAGCAGACAACGAGAGGCAGTGAAGATGGTCATCTGAGGCTGAGTGGTCATGACGTCAGCCTTACCACTCTTACCCTCGAAGTTGGCGGCAAAGAAGTTGGTAACCTCCTCCACAATCTTGGGAACATACGATCGGAAAGCATCTCGAGTGAGGGCGCCCTTGCAGAACTTCTTCTGCTCCATAAGCCGGGAGTTAGGGCAGTCGTAAACGACGCCGGTGCCAAAAACAGGGGTAGTGAGATGAGTGTAGGCCTCCTCCGCAGACACGTCAGCAAGCTTGGAGTTGAAGACAAACTCGTGACCCTTGGTGCCAAGGGACACAGTCATGACACGACCAAGCATATAGAAGGAGAACACGTCGCCGTAACGGGTTCGGCAGTCCTCGAAGAACTCGTAGGGATCAATACCATAGGGGATAGATGATCCCACCCAGGGGATCCAGTAGAAAGCCATGGGAGCGAGAGTCTTGTTTCGTCGCGCCAGCAGTTGTGATCCGATGACGTAGATCTCTGTGATGACAGCAAGGATGGCCAGGCCAGCAAGAATGTGCCAGCCTTCCACGGGAATTCCCATGTTGTTGAGTGTCGTCAGAATGATCATGTTGTGACTGGCTTGAATGAGAGACCAGTTGCAGGTGATGAAAAGCACAGACAAGATGGGGTAGAAATGGAAGGATAAATTAAACTCTTCTGGAGTCTCGTCCACAATCACGAAACCTTATTCCCTTTCAAGCCTGCTCGCTAACGTCGTATCGATCGTGTCTAAATGAAGGTGTCCAATTAAATGGATGATAATGCCAGGGATAGGGGTAATGAGAAGTAAATGTATCGTTTTGAGACAATAATCGACACTGTCATGATCGCTAAGATGGGACGGACTGGGTACAGTGGTCACTCGGTTGATAGCAACGAAGCCCAAGCAATTTCAGGGGGCCATTTCCTGGCCATCTTGTTATGATTATGCAAGGTATGACACCACCTTTTCAAATGGGAAATCATCACGTCATGGAGTGGGTGTAAGGGGGCGAAGCTAGCTTTCGAATCCAGGGAAATGCAGTGGCCCCATGTCACGTCACACCCATCGTACCACCATGAGACATCATCACGGTGTAATAACTGCTTGTGCCCACTCTCTAGTGCTCGGAATTTAGCCTTCGACGCATCGACTTAAGCCATTGCAAAAAAATGATGGCGCGTGTCATACGTGGCTATGCTGGAAAAGGGATGGTGCACGATGATACCACGTGGCACACAAAGTCGAAACCGATGTTTTTTAGATTGCGATATCTCTCTAATCCGCCAGAACGGCTGTGGCTACATGGCTGAGAACATTGATGTCGTTTTACACACCGCTTCAAGCACGAGTTCATTGCAACTTATTACAAATACGCAAGGATCATCTGGGAGCATGGTGCCAGTAAGCCGAAAAAGGGATTTATCGAGCTCATAAGATAATGCACCATGACATCCACGTAATTCACAAAATCTAGTACAGCTCTCCAACTGACGGCCACAGATCACTCTTGGTGCCTGATTTGGGAGCTCTGATGACTTATCCAGTCACATTAATTATGTGAAGGCGTGAGTGAGCATGTGCCAGTGCCGCCAGAAGGGTGGTCACTTGTCCATCTATCAGAAAGAGATTTCAGACCAGTAGGTAGCTCCTGTCTACAGGACAGACATCAGTCAAACACCAGCATTACCACTTACACCCATATGGTGGTGATTGCAGAAATATTACCCTACCTTGTACCGGTTCTATGTTCATTTGCATTTACCTATTGGGGCAATTGACCTTCCCGATATGGCATAGCTGAACCTTGGTGGGACTGAGCATTATGCGACAAGACTCAGTTCAAGCTGGGGAGCACTTCGTTATTTGGTCTTCTAATTTGAACTATCAGCAACATGTAGTCGTATTGCTTCTGTAAGTCGGAAGAAAACTACAAGCTCAGTACCGGTACGAGCGCGATCATATTTTTTGAACCGACGACCGATCAACCTTCAAGATACAGTGAATACCCTAACCCTCGAGGTAGGTTGTCGTTCAGTGATCATATGTGACGTTGCCTAGATCATTGACTTCATAATCATTCATGCAGTGCACAAAAAGCAGTTAAGAAACAAGATACATCTGTGTTCATTTACCAGATTCCTAAAGATCTGTTTTTATCGTGATTTCGGTCCAACCCTAATCTTGACTACCCGATTTAGCTCGCCCCGATTAGGCTCAACTTACCCACCACCCCACATCTGATACACACGGCACTTGCATAATCTGTTCGTGCCACTTACACTACACTTGCCACCCACTATGAAACTCTCAACAATTGCTATCCCCGCCATTCTGAGCTCCATGGCTTTAGCAGCTCCTGCTAAGGAGGAGCTTCGGTCTACTGCCATGCTGATTCAGCAGTCCGAGGAGTTTCAGCGTCTCAACTATGACGAGGGTCTTCTTTCACTGCCTGATAAAGACGAGCTGCGACTTGTGGAGACTGCCCCCGGCGTGAGAACTTGGATGACCGAGGCTGAGAAGCTTGTTCTCAAGCGACAAGGTGTTCGCTTTTTCGATGTCACCGGTGAGGACCAGTTTAGAGCATCCGAGGAGGTCCCTCCCGCTAATGTCACTTTCCCCGACTCCCCCCACTACAAGGACAAGGTTACCCCTTTGCTCGACGAGATCAACACAGATAACATGCACAGCAACCTCGCCGAGTTCACGGACTTCTTCACGCGATATTACAAGTCTCAGACTGGACGAGAGTCTGCTAAATGGCTCTACAAGCAAGTGAACCAGCTGGCTCACGGATACAAGGGTGGCAACAAGAAGCCCACCGTGGAGTACTTTGCGCATCCCTGGGGCCAGCCCAGTGTCATTGCGCGACTGAAGGGTTCTAAGAACCCCGACACCATTGTTGTTGTGGGTGCCCACCAGGACTCCACCAATCTCATCGCCCCTTCGCTGTTTGCCGCCCCCGGTGCCGATGACGACGGATCTGGAACTGTCACGATTCTGGAGTCTTTCCGGGTGCTTATGGAATCTGGTTTTGAGCCCGAAAACACCGTTGAGTTCCACTGGTACTCTGCGGAGGAGGGCGGTCTGTTGGGCTCGCAGGAGGTCTACAAACAGTACTTCACTGAAAACAAGGACGTTCGAGCTATGCTCCAGCAGGACATGACTGGCTACGCCCAGGGAATGACGGATGCTGGTGTCGACGAACACATCGGTGTTATCACTGACTTTGTCTCGCCCGATCTAACCGTGTTTGTCAAGTCTGTGATTGATACGTACTGCGACATCCCCTACGTCGACACCCAGTGTGGGTATGCATGCTCTGACCATGCCTCTGCTACCAAGTATGGCTACCCTTCTTCATTCGTCATTGAGTCTGGCTTCCAATACACGTCCAAGTTCATCCACACCACCAAGGACACTTTGGACCGTCTCTCTTTTGAGCACATGAGACAGCACGCCAAGCTCACTATTGGTTACGCTTACGAGCTGGCTTTTGCTAAGCTCGAGAAGAATTAGACTAATTAATCAATAGTGCAATTTTTTCCGTGCTTACATGTATGAGGCTATATGCCCGTCCCGACGCCAATAGGTCGTGGTTGTCGCCGTATTTCGCCCTACTTAAACCTATTTGTTACCGCATTGCCACCTCCCTCATACCTCTCGGGGCGACACAAACGGTTACACCATGTACACGTAAAGTTGTATTGAGAGTTGAATCTAAAATCTGTTTATAGGCAAGGGTTCCATGAGAGCTACGAAACAATCAAAAGCCAAGGCCTCCGAACGGATCGCCGCCGCTACCGAAGGGATCACCTCCGTTTCCAAAGGGGTCGGATTGACCAGTAGCGTGAACACTGTATTGAGTGGTTGCGGTGGCGTAGTCTGACGTGATGTCACTGTCGGCAGTCCAGGTAGCGGTGGAAGGAGGAGCTGTGGCAGAAGGGATACCATTGGAGTCAATTTCCTTAATGGTCGCAGCACCTCCGTTGTAGTTGGCCTGTCCAAGAGCAGCCTGATTGTTCTGGAGATCATAGACAACGTAGGCAGATCGGAGGAACCCGTCTCCGAGGACACTGAGGCCATTGTTGCTTCCAACATCGCCAACCAAGAAACTGTAGGCGGGCTCATCGTTACCGTTGATAGTGATGTACTGCTGGTTTCCACCGGTGTCCTTGAGGGGAATGAAGAGCTGGTTGATGGGAACAACAATCTTCTTACCCTGGAAGTTGTAAGTGATGTTGACGTTGGTGAAGCTGTCAACCTGCGTCTTGGTGGCCACAGCGCCAACTTGATCTGCCTGATAGAGACCGAGGTTGTTGAATAGGGTCCAGTAAGTGGCAGAGGGAACAAGAGAAAGGGTCGTTCCAGCATCCAGAAGAGCCAACCGAGGTTTATCGAGAGCGTTGGTTGTGGTTCCAGCGTTATCAATATCGACAGAATCAAGAGTGACTTGGAATTGGGAAGGAGAGGTGGCGGTGGAGCTGGCCTTGATAAAAGGGACCAGAGCAAGACCCTCGGTGAACTTCGAGGTGTCCACAGCACCGAAAAGCAGGGAGCCAGTCTGAGCCTGGAGCGAGTCCAAGTACAGCGAATAGGCGGGAGTGTTGGTAAACCCACCCTTGGCTAGACGGATGGGGAGGTTGTCATACTCGAATTGATTTCCATTGCCGAGGTCATTAACGTAAGATGCCTCGTTGCTTGGGTAGCCGATACCAAACACGGCGTCGGTGTTAGACTGAGTAGCGAGTGCAAACTCGAACTGTTTGACCGCAGCACCACCAATGTTGATGGTGTCCTCAACCCAATCTCCGGAGGCCGAGGTGTGATCACCGTAAGCAATCGCAAAGCCGTTGGGAACGACGTCCTTGAACGTAGAAGATGATTGCTTGTTGAACGAACCAGATGAGCCGTCACCCTTCACCCATAGGTCGGATGAACCAGTGTCGATCTGGACGGTGAAAGGCTGACCAGGTGTGCCGAGGGTGATGTTCACGACGTACTCAACAAGCTGGTTTCCAAGAACGGCAGAGGGATTGGAAGGGGCTTTGTTGGGGTTGTTCAATCCATTAGGGTCGGAAGCAGTTCCGTTGGAAGGGTTGTTGATTCTCTGGGTGAATCCCACCTGGAGGAACTTGGGGGCAGGGGCGGGGGCAGCAGCAACGAGGGCAGCAAAGACTGCCAGAGTTAAGGTAGAGAACTTCATGACTGAAGAATGAGCTGAGCTTGTGTAACAGAGGACATGGCGGTGAACACTTGCTATTTATGCCATTTCATCGGAGGTAGTATGGTGGAGTAAGAGGCTCGATACATGGGTGGAGGAAGGCAAATTGGTATCAATGAAGCTTGATCAATTGAGTTCTTGGAAGTCCGATTCAATTACAAATAACCTTGGTGTCGAGTCACTTTAAACATGACCGTACTTTGATGATAATGTCGTGACGTTGGACGCCCGGACAACACCCCAGAACACAGCTGGTTATCGTGGCAAGTCTTCCTACCACTCCACCACCCTTGCGTGTGATATAATCGTTGTTTTTTCCAGAAGCTAAATGCTCAGGGTCTCCATTTTGCACCGATATCTCTCAAGTGGGCTGGCAAACCAGTGTCCGAAGTTTAGAGACCTACGATACATGATGTAATTGAGAGCTGGAGTGGCCCCGGAGTGGGGAAACGAGAAAATAAAATAGCAGTTAAGGTATTCATTTGTCCATTACGTATCCAGTGTAGTATCGTGGCTTTTACCAGAGGCATGTTTGAGGAGCCTTCAAAGGCTCAATCTTGTTGGCACCCAGAAGAACGGCGCGTGTATGTGAACGCTCACACAATTGTATAGAGGAGAGAGCACTTATCCGCCAGAGTCGAGAGTCAAGGTCTCTTGCAGCCGCTTTAGTGGCCCAGCTGTATACCTGTATTGCTTCAACTTCCTCTTTGCGCTACAGCTGTGAGAACATTTCTGAGCAATCCCCCGAGAGAGGTATGTGAGAACTATGAATGCTATGGTGAATGACTGTGGCTGTTTTCCGAAGCTCGCTCAGGTGCTTAGCGAAATCCAGGTCAGCCACATCATTGTGAAAGCAAGAAATTAGGCCCCAGAGATTGAAATGAATCGTGCTACTTGCACAACGACTGCCGTACATTAAGGGGCTCTGTCGAGAACAAAATGATCAGCATGTACAGTACGCGAACGGGTCCGAACATTGCGAAACCTCCTATCAGGCTGTGTATCAGGCTGTTTTTCCAGGGAAAAAACCGCTTTACTCTTCTTGGGCAAGGAAACTGAAACCCGCGCAGCCTAAACACCTCATCGTGGCACCGAAACAACAGGGTATTTCAGTTTGCCAGTCAAGTGGAGGTTGCATCTGGGATGTAGGGAGGTTGATGGTTTTAGATCAATGTCGCAAAACATTTGTTTTGAATTAATAGCTCACCGTTGCGTGACCGAAAAACCAATTTTCTGAACCTTCGCAGCTCAATCCCACGAGTGCAATGTGGAAATGACTCTTTTACCAGATTGTTGACGCAATTTACACAGCTAATTCATAAGACATGTGAACCCTTGCTTCTCGCCCCAGCCCAACAGCATTGAACTCTCTTGTGCTTCGATTATGCCGTCTGCAATAAGCTCAGGGCCGTGCCAAGACAACAATTGTAGATGAATATTGGAATAATGTACAAGTAGATTGGCCGCATACATTTAATCGGGTGGGAATATTGTAGACAATTCTACTTGCTAGGAGCTGGATTTTGATTGATTGTTTGCAAACTTGCTGGTCATTCTGAGAGGCCATTGTTGTCTGCCAACTCCCGAAAGCTACACAGAACCCGTGCATTTCTAATGTGCGCTAATGTGCCAATGTTACATCGTGATGCCGTTCGTCATAAAGAATTGGAAGGTCCGTTGCATGTGGCCACAACTTATCCGCGGCACATGGAGTATCATTGTTCCACGGGTAAGGTAATACTCCCATGGACCCACTTGCATGCAAGTACAGTACTGTAACGTACAAACGCAAAAGAGGTGGGGGGTTTCCTGTCCCCCCAATCTGCGCCTTGTAGGTGTTTTGCAGTGGGAACTGAACAAGCCAGAAGTCATACAGTCACGAGTGCAGTACTGCCCAATTCAAAATGGAAGTGTTTGATTTAGTGCATGCAAAATGCCCCTACACTCATCCATTTTTCTTTACTAAAAGCATAACGCGTTTGAACCATGTCGCGGGCTCTTGTCAGTGTGATTTGTCACAAGCTGATCAGGTCGTAGATTACGACTGCAAGGGTACCCCGGAAAACTGAGCAAGTGAGATGTTATTCCGCCTTTCCCGAGAAGCGTTGCTGTCGTGCTTCAGTAGTTCTGAAGCTCATGCTCGCCCAACTGCAGTGTGATGGTGTGCAACCAGGCCCATGACGGGGTTCTGTGGGACAATGAAGCCGGGAAACTAGACAAAGGTATGTCTTCAAAATGCTCAGTTTTCTGTTTAACAGAGAGAGGCTCTTGTCCAATCTAACATATGATTGTGGGGGTTACGTGAATGGATTTCTTGTCCTTTTCTTTTACCACAAAGCTCGAGGTTCTCGACTGCCACCTGATACTAGGGCTGCAAATCCCAGAAATTGATACGATATATAGCAGTCAAGAGGGGATACCAGAGTACACACAAAAGTGACAGATGTGGCATTCCTGGAAAATTGCAGCCACTTCTCTCAATGTGCTTGTAGAGTCTACCAACTAATGAATCAGTGAGAGCGGAGAATGGCTTCGAAGGTTTCGTATCCAGGGCGCAGTGGCTTCTGAATCGAACTATACCACGCTCGTACACTTGTCATCTCATTTCTTCAATCCAACTTCCATCATGTGATATAGATACCAATCGCGATCTGGAGTGCTTCTAGACCCCACCGGCCCTTAGGTTACTATTAAGTCCCCTGTGTCAAGAGAGGGCGATGATTCGCAATACAGCGCTTGTATAACTTCGCGAGATGCACATCTATCGTTTAATATGCCTTGGGTTTGTACCGTCGTGGGTGGGTGAGTCTCCGCGTCTGTTGAAGGACGTAACAATATAAGTGCGAAGATTCGTAGTGGAAAGTTCAATCAGTGCCTCTCTGTAAAGGGCAATAAGCAGCATCATAATACAACCCATGAGTACAGTGGGAATGTATGTACTCTGCACAGAGCCTGACCTTCTGTCCCACTACAAGAACGTACAACGGGGTCAGAAAAGTCAAGCGTTTGATTATGCATCATGAGAAAAACGAAGAGCGGCCAGGTATTTTGTGCCGTGCCAAGATTATCTGTCTCTTCGGTAATACTTATACTGTTTTTCGAAGTGACTCAAAGGCAGCTACTTGTAGATCGATGACGGATTACACAGCGCGGCTCGCAACAATGCAAGGCGAGCTACAAGTGTCAAAGATCGTGTCCATTCGTCCGAGTCCCTCATCTTTGGGTCCACTTAGCATCATTTGACAGGGTTGGAGTGGGTCAACAGCTGGCGCATCTTGGAATGTGTCACACATACGACTAATGTGTCATATGTAGGCAACAGAGCCACCAATGATGTCTTCCAGTAAAGAGCTAACTAATTCATTTAGTTGTTGAAATGAAGCTCTTCATCTACCACCTGAATGATCAGCATTCTCCTCAGTCTAGCCATGGGAAAGAGTTCATCCTGCAGGAACCATTATCCAGGCCTGGAGAAGCATCAATTGGATCCTCCTTTAATTGGTAAGAACTTTGTGACGCTCGTCAAAGCTTGCTCTAAACCAGTGTCACTGCCATCTGTCAATCCCTATGCTTCTGTTCTTTGCATGTATTGTATCTACATGGCAGCCCCTTGGTGCCCACCTTATCTCACGCTATCTATGCATGATGCCCACCCTTAAGTTTCTGTCGACCGCATCAGGCACTAGTTTAGCTGCTCTGCTAACAACTGTCATCTGTCGATGATGACAGGTTGTTAGTAAGGGTCCATGGCACGAAACAATCAAATGGAGATGCACAGGAACATCACTTTTACCGGTTAAACTCTGATTGAAGGCCATTCAAAAACACTTTCTCACTGCTTTGTCCAAATTGCCTCAATTAAGCTAAGCCCAATTCTTAGCTGCAAAGCGATCCCGTCATAATGTTCACAACTTGCAACTAAAATACTTAACAATCCGCCGAGATCATTGATGTCTCGCACCCCAGCCTGTACTGTACCATACCCCGCATACCACGTTAGCATATGTCAGTTCCCCGGTCCCTAACGTCAACCGCGGCTAATTAGCGCGGCAACGCGGCTACGGTTGTGACGTTGAGGTTTAGTGCGTGTCAATCGGCGTCGGAGGCATCTTTACAAATGTCCGGAGGGTCACGTGAAAAAGTCAGCAAGAGATTTGTGTTTGTGTTCACTGATCGTAGTTTCTTTGTGATTTGCCAGGGCACTTGGCGAATGATACGACCTCTTCTATTGTTCTCCTTTCACATCTGCTAGCTGCAAGTAACAAGAGTTCCTTTTGTTTCGACTGGACCAGCAACATTGAAGCAGCCACCTTTGTTCCCCTCGACTGACTAGTACAATGGCAACCCCCACCTTGTCTCAGCCTCGCAAAGAGGTTAAAGTTAGCGAGAAGCGCTTCCAGTGGACCGTATTATTTGACACAGCCCAACGACAAGACAACACGTCGTGCCGTGAAAATATGCTGGGTCACCACTTGTCTCCACCGCATCAGATATTGACAGTGCTTCCTATTGTTGTAGCTCACCATCGGACAAATTCGGTTTAATTTTAGCGAGATGAAACACTAACCGAGGTGTTTGGCTTCAGCAGCCAACTTTATGCGCAAAGACAATTTTACGAGCTCAGAGATTCGCAAGCCTTGCGCAATGAAGATGGTCACAAGCACAATCAAACCACCCTGAGAAGCTCGTCAAATGGACTCTCTTTACTTTCATTGGTGACGCATTCTAATGGGTGTAAACTTTCGCATGAAATTGCTGTTCGCGCAATAATCATCCATCGGTCACCAACACCCTTCCGTGCGAACAAGTGTGTCTTCTGTCCTCAGATTTACGAGGCTAGTGCTTTCACTTGTTTAGCTGCATTTCAGGGATGCTAAATGGGCTACTTTAGCGGGTGGTGTTATTGTGTTCTTCAAAAGGCACTATGTGTCAGTCTAAGGTCCGGATACAATAGAAGATACGAGGTTTAAAGGGGGTCAGCAGGTGATTATAGATCTCCCATTGCTTTTTTGGCTCCGATACGAGGAGACTGGTTAGTGAGGGCCAAAAATTCTACTCGCAGATGTAACATTAGCCTGCAGTATCAGCACCTACGTAAATATGTGTGAAGGACGGCTTCGGCGAGTTGGCTCGACAGCGTCCTCTCCCATCGAGAAAATCTTGCTTGTTCATAACTGACGTGACGTCTTGTTTGTTCAATGAATCAGCGCTAAAATAAATAATATTCGTCCAGGTTTCGTAGCTTGGAGCAGGTCCCATCGTACTCGAAGAGGGGCTGCAAAAGGAATCGCTGTTTTCGGTATAGGCTGTAGCATTTTATTATTTCATTTCGGCGATTTGCCGGACACTCCGCGAATAAGAGTAATCCTGTACTTGTAAATCTGGGCCATCTCTGACGGTTGTCTGAAGGAAGAAGAATATCTCTGATTTGCCTGGTCCTTTACAACTGCGTGAACACAGCTCCAACGTAGGTGGGCCATTTCCAGAGTCAATGATGGCAGTTCCAAATCAGTGAATGCCGAGCCCGGATTACAACTGAGAGCTTGCTAAGACACTAGTGAGAGTAGACATAAGTTCCGGTAGTTGCACAAGGGTACCAATGCAGTCGCAATCGTTGCTCTCCATTTCATGTCTATACGAGGTGACCTACGGGATCGGAGATTACAAAAGCCCGAGGCAGCCCGGTGGCTGCAAAGCAATAACGGCAAAAATTGTTGAGGAAGATCTGACTTGTCTTATCCCATGCTGCTTGTTTCTCTCATTCCTCTTCCGTCAGCAGCCTCGACCTCTTGTCTGCCACCTCGAAGTCAGCTTTTAAGAGCTCTTCAAAGGCTCCAAGGACTTCAAAATGGCGTACAAGTGTGTATGTCCCACTATCGATACACGACTCTGTTGGTGATGATGAGAAGCTGGAGGGGTTGACTGGCATTACAACTCATGAATATAGCAACATATCATGTCTCAATACCTGATTTACCTAACATGGAATTTATGGAGTCTTACTGCCTCCATACGAGACATTTCATGTCGTAGCTGCAGGGCTTAAAACATGATAATGCGAGTGACCAACGTCTACAGTTCATACAAGCAGTTGAGACCTGCCCGTTGTCTTGATCGTACAGCTCCCCCGGACCGAAGCGACTCCTAGCGTGCCTGATATCTCCAAGAATTTACCACGTTTTCCACTTCACTCTCCAGTGTTT
Organism: Yarrowia osloensis; assembly: GCA_900519015.1. Taxonomy (NCBI): domain Eukaryota; kingdom Fungi; phylum Ascomycota; class Dipodascomycetes; order Dipodascales; genus Yarrowia; species Yarrowia osloensis. The sequence continues at coordinate 2,530,951 of ULGU01000001.1, forward strand.
TTTTTGAACTAAGCCTAAATATTATTATTGCGAGCTGCTGACTACACACTTACACTGGCTTTTTTCCCCACATACCAGTGTCACAGCTGTGTATAAGCCTCCGTGTTGCCGTATAGACGTCTCTCCGATGTACGAAGTCGTACCGTATGCCTGTCGTTGTGACGTGGTTCTCCACCTAACGCAATTGCGCTCATTGCCTAACAACGGTATCCATGGTAACGCGACAAGCACAGGATTACTGTACAGATTCGGTCCGGCTTAACGGGCCGTAAGAGTCGGTCCGTTAGGCGGCATTGCAGGTGGAGATTCTGACAGGATCAAAGGATCAAGAGACAGCATCCGTCATCGAACCGGTTGACGACTGGCTCTCGCACTGCGTACAAGTCGGCACAAGTACGAATACGAGCAAGCCCACCATCGGTCTTAAAAGAACAGTGTGTACATACACATACCAGGAACTGATACTGCAGCATGAGATCAGGGAGGATTTAGATCCTGTGGGTGATCGGGGTTGTGGTTGCGCTGACCCGTCCACGTTACAAGTAATTACATGAGCTGGGTGCAAATTTGCACTGCAAGGAACATTCAGTTGAAGTGCGGGCGGCTCAGTGCCGTCTATTAGATAAGATGAATAATCGGCTGGAATATGGTTCCACGTGATATCGGACATCAGGATGCGGAAACACGTGACGCGCCCTCTTCAAAATTTCTTTTCCGGTTGCCTCAGTGCCGCATTCGTGGCCGAGCCAATCTAAATATAAGTAACTTTTGGAACAACATTCCATTGACGTGTTGATACGACGTGTTTGGTTGCTCGCTTAATTTTCGGGTTTCAGACGATAGAGAGAATACGCCGGTGTCCTGTTGCACATATTCCGGCATTTGGTATTCCTTTCACCTCATCTATTTAACCCCTCATGCAACTCAAGAAATTGGTTGTCTCCACGGCCCCACCCACATACCCTGGGACAATTCACCCAAATACGAAATACGACATCTGACGCAGGAACCGCATGGATCCACCCGCATGCAACAATTGGGTTCGCATGTTTCAAGGCAGCATATGCAAGCAACTATAAGGGCGTCTGTGTGCCTACTAGGTTTGCGTGACGGATGCGGGTTCAGAGTTCACTGCGCCTCTTTGGCAGTCCCAAATTTGAATTTGAGAAACCCGAACCGACGAGTACAGCATCCACAGGAGAGCGTATATATAATTCATCTCACGGAAACGTCAATCTGATTCACTCTTCCGTGGGCTATGAATGTAATTGCTTAGTGCAACCTTCGTAACCCTATTACTCAGCCCTTACCCTCGCTCTTGGACCTCCCGCACAAGCACAGTTTAGACAAAAATACGCGAGGCACCGCATCGCAAATACGACCAGAATACGGAGATTATGAAACTAAAAAGAGGGGTAGTCCGCCAGTTTTGGGGAACCGACGGCGACATATTCTTCGAAGCGCTCAGCGGCGGTTCATCTCGGGAGAAATCCAAGTGGGCAGGTGTCCTGGCAATGAGTCATGTATTTTGTGGCCTTCCCGAAAACATGCCTGTGCCACTTTTTAGCATTCCACCACCAATAATATGGTTGCAGAGCGAAGGAAGTAAGAAGACATGGAACGAACTCTGACACATTTCGAGAGATGTGGAGAATCTGGGGCCAAAAGTCCGAGGAGAGACTGGAGCATCACGCGTTTATGGTATCAGAAAAATGCCCACGTGTTTGTTCCGTCTCCGGGGTTCTACTATAATGGGGGTTTTGCCCAATTTATGAGGGGCCAGGAGCCCAACTTAACCTCCAACGGGGGCTGTTGGGTGACGCAACGGTCACGTTGCATGCGGGCGTAGTTGCTATAAGAGTGTGCTGCAGCAAGTTAGTCTCCAGGACAACAGGGTGGAACCAAAGACTAGACAATAAGATTAGGGTTTCCGCAAATCAAGGTGTGAGAGCCGCCATTTCCCTTGAATCCTAACAGAAAATCGAAATGAGTTTTTCATTGAGGGTGGGGGTCACCGCGTACCCTGGTCATCCAGCAAGCTCGTTCGCGATTTCTTGTGATGTGCATTCAGGAGCTCAATCTTGTGGGAACGTTTTGCGTTTATGCCCTTTGTCACTTGCCGCATTGGGATGGCGCACTACTGCTTAGCGGCTATTTGTGTCACAGTTGTCGCATGACGTCATTTAAAGTGCGTGAGTAAATCGTCCCCAGACCCGAAGGCAAATGCGTACAAAAGCAGTCTAACTGTTTGTGTCCGACAGGCAAGCCTTCCTCGATTTACGATTGCAGTCTGCGTTTGAAACAACTCGGAGAATGCGGCGAATAATAATATGCAAATCGGTTACTGTGGGAACTGCGTTTGGGTGTTACATTACCAATGCAGATATTATTGGGGAATTTCAATCCCATTGTGCGCTTAAAATTTTCATCTGAGATGACAGACAAGCTGATGGGACCAGTATCTGATCCTCAGGTGGGTCATTCATATCCACATCATCCCCTATACAAAGAAGCCGTTAGTCACGCTGTCGTCGGGCGTGCAATAACAGTACATACTGATACACCCAAACCCTAGGGTCGTGATCTTCAGTAACACGATTTGCATGTTTCATCATGGACTGTGGCTCTCAGGATGCTAAAGGATCCAACCCTTCAGTAAACCAATGTGTCGCCAGGGTAACAAATACACAGCTGGACCTTCGTTTCTTCGGCAGATGGTGAAACAATATGGCTGTGCGAGTGATGCTGTCTCGAAAATACCTACATTTTCAGGGGACCTTATTACCCAATCCGTCTTTAAACGAACAAGAGGCACATGAACAAGGCAATATGAAACCACAGACATCGCATTGTTGTCACGTGGCTTATTAGCTTCTCTTCTCGGGTTTCTCCTTCTGTAATACCCGCAAAAGATTAACTGGAGCTCTCTACGCAGGCCCCGTACCCCCTTGCATAGAGGAGTTGGGGCGTAATTATCGTAGCTTTTGCGATGTCGGCGATGGTTCATAGTATCCCTGGCTACACATAATCAAGTTCAAAATGAACAGGCCACTCGATCTAAACGCGTGGCTTGCGTGTTGTTATTAAATATACATATTCGAGTCAGCACTAGACTCTGGCCACTAATGGGCCATGTTATCCGTCCAACTAGTTGCCCAGAATTTCCATTCTATCCACGAAATATCGGGCAAAAGCTGTTTGCTTCCAGGAAGAAGCGCCGGGAGCTGTGGGCAAGGCATTGGATGCGGCCACATTCATACCTTCGTCTCCACTGATACTAGTCACAGAAGTTCGAGGAGACGAGCTGCCACCAGTGACACTAGAGGCAGACACGGAGTCAGGGCTCTCACCCTCATTGGTGCCGTTGGACTTGTAATGATCGAACTGAGGCACCGTGGGGTTCTCAAAGGAGTTGACGAAGATCTCCTTGAGCATTCCAAATCTGCTCTTCTTTCGCTCCACCAGCGAGTCGGAGCCCTCGAAGGGATCGTCATCGAACAAGATGCGAGAGGCAAGCGAGGTTCGCATCTTGAAGAAGCCCAGGACTCGGAGAGGGTAGCTCAGGGGGTTGGTAGCACCAGTGCTAGGTCCCAGGCTCTCTTCGAGGGAGTTGTCAAGTCCCACAAGGTCCACGGGTCCAATGAATCCAATCTGGAAAAGGAACCTCACCTCGGGGAACAGGGCATCCAGGGCTCGAGAAGCTGCATGGCAGTAAGAATAGAGCAGCTTCTCGTCGTGCGTCTTCCAGGTTTGGAACCCGGAAAGAGCACGGCTGGGGAAGATTGTGAGCCACTGCCGCAGGAAACTGTACAGCCTCTGGGGAGGGTACGTAGTGGGGTTGTCGAAGTTTCGAGGCTCGGTGTTCAGCAGATTGGTGACCTCGTTGAGAAACTCCTCAATCTCAGCGTACTGGAGAAGCAGAGTGGAGTCGCTGAGCTGGTGCTTGACCGCGGCAAACTTGCTGATGAACTCCTGCCAGAACCCAGACTCGTAAGGGGGGATGTGGATGGCCTTGATGCTCTGAAACAGCGACTCGGCCATGCAGAAGGTTGTGGGCGACTGGCTGGTGTTGAGAGAAAGAGACTGCAGAACGGCAGCCAGACCCTTGCTGAGCTCAATGTAAGGCTTGATGTCGTCCTCTTGCAAGAAGATGTCCCAGGCCAGAATGAGAGTGGTGACCAGGAGAGCGTCGGAAGCGTTGGGCAGCTGCTCCGAATTGGGGCCAAGGCTGTCCGTGTAGGTGTGGATCATGCTGAGAGCCTTGGACCGGTGGTGAGAGGATAAGTCACGGATTTGCTCGGGAGTCATGCCCCCAGTGCTGCCCTTCTCATCAGGAACCTTGGAGTGGCTCTTGAGGTACAGGTAACCGTGGCTAAAGGCCAGAAGTGAGTGGTAAAGAACCGGATGGTCCTCGGCGTTCTTGATGCTGTCGGAGATCCACGCACCGTAAGCGTGTCTCATCATGTCGGTTTCAAACCCCTGCTTGACAATGCTGGCGGTGTTTCTGGCTCCAAACTTCTGGGGCAGTGATGCGTGCTTGGGGTTTTGAGCCTGGATGATTGGCGGCAACTGAAATGAGTCGTTAGAAGCGCCGTTGTCTGTGAGAGTCGAGATTGGCGGCAGGGTTGAAGACAACGGAGGCAGTGACATGGGCTGTGAGTTTTCCGTCTTCACGCCATCAGCCTGATGACCATTCTCAAGCTTCGCAGCGGAGCTTCCAGCAAGAGGAGGCGAGCCTCCCAGCGGGGGCAGTGTTGCGCCGTTCTTAACACCCGGCAAGGGTCCGGGAAAGGCACCGGGGTAAGAGTGGGGCCCCTGCGGCGCACTGGTGGGTGGTGGAGGTGCACTGGGGACGTTGTGAGCATGCGGAGAGTGTGGTGAATGATGTGACTGGTGTGGTGAGTGGTGGGGAGAGAGATGTGTTGGTGGTGCCTGGTGAGGGGGCGGGGGACCCGGGTGTTGTGGCTGTGCTGCAGGATGCTGCTGTGGGGCCACTTGGGTCTGTGGTGGCATGGGCATATGACCATACATGTGGTGTTGTGGGGGCGGTGGGTATTGCACTCCATAGTAAGGCTGGACCATGTGGCCGGGTGCCATGGGAGGCATGTGCTGCAGAGGCATTTGTGGTGGCGGGACTCCCTGAGGAGGATAGCCCATGGGCATCATTGGTTGTTGCATTCCCATTGGCGGTGGCGGACCTCCATGAGGCGGTGGTGGTGCTGGATAGCCGTAGCCCTGCATAGGCACCTGTGTCGTGGGGTTCATGCTTCGCATGTTGATGAAGCTGGTGGCATCGCTCTTGACCTTGGCCTCCCGAAAGAAGGTGAGCTCTTGAGGAGTCATGTCGAGGTACGGGCATGGTGAGTCGATGCGAGAGCACTGAGAGCAGCTGGGCAGACGCTCGTCGCACTTAATTCGTCGTCTCTTGCATGTCTTGCACCCCAAGTGCGACTTCTTGTGGGCCTTTCGTGAGTGGAATTTGCGTGGTTTGGTGGAGGACATGGTTGTGTGGAATGTCACGTAAACGAAGGTTGGGTGTGGTTGTGGGGGATGAAGCTGGCCGCTTTATCGATGGAGGGACGGTCTCGAGGTATGTCAGTCTCTTCAACGGCTCGTGGTACTCGTCTCCTATTCAATTGTGATGTTGATGATGACAAGAAAGAGTGTTAGCAGTGTAGCAAGTATATATTCATGTACAAGCACGTAGGTTAAGCTGACAGGGGGTTGTGCAAAGAGTGGGTTTGGAGAGGCACAAGAGGCCCAAAAAATACATGGAGATGCTCGTATTGACGCGGCGGACACAATGGTCTCAACAAATATTTTCATCTACTGCCACATCCCCTCGTTTCACCATCCTCCCCACCTCCAGGTCCTACGTTCGTATCCAACGCACAAGGCCCGAAGTCAAACGTACAAGGGGTATTATGAAAAGCTAAATGCGACTTGGAAGAAGTGTACAAAGAGCGGTTTACTTCTTTGTCACCGAAACCGCAAAAGCAAGGCAAGAGAAAAGCGCAAAAACATAAAACGCAAAAAAGACAACAGGAAAAAGAACAACACAACACAGAGAGAAGCAAAACCAAGGGTGGCGGAGACAGGTCGAGAAACGAAGCGAGAGAGACGCAAGAAAAGACAAAGTCAACAGGGAATCTCTCTCTGTTGCAAATGAAACACGGCAGCGGGGCGGGGCAGGGGGGGAGAGCTGTGCATGGTTGGAAAAACGTGGAGAATATGGGCAAGGATGTATTCTTAGGTGGAGAAGGGTCCTAAGGGCCCAAAAAAGTGGAGGAGGCAATAGTCCGACAATGTCAGAAACCTTTTGCGGCCCAAGGGATTTTCCTCGCCCACCTCCTAATCCCAACTGAACCAGCCCGCAATCACAGGGGTGGTGACATAATGCTCTTTTTGCTTTTGTGACGGTTTCGGCTGTCGTATGCAACACAAATGCAACCAGTGGTGGTGGGCTGGCAGTCATGTAGGGTCGTGTAAAAGACGGGTCCTCTGGCCCAAAACTAGCGTGTCCCACAGTTCCACGCTAAGCATGTCGTACTTGTATCGTACTGCGGCCGGCCGTATCCCACACAATGGGAAGGGTCTCCACAATTTTTGGCCCATTAATGATAAGTCAGCGAAAATGTGTCAGATCTGCAGCCTATCGATCACGTGGACGGGGTCGACGCAAGCGACATGTCACCTTCGTCGCGCCTCATCTGCCAAAACGTGTGGTCAATCGTCGGCTGGCTTCTTTTTGCGTTTTGCGTTTTACGCCCACTCGTGATTACCTCGCTCTCGCTTCAGATAACCATCTTTCAGTAACTCTAAAAACAAGGTTAGCATGTGTCAACGCCTTTTTTACGAGTACGAGCAAGTATAGCCGTGGCGGCGAGTTGGGCCACAAGAACAAAATTAGGCAAAAATTAGGCGAAATATGCAACAATACGAACCCGATACGACAGAACAAATAGCTACTGTCGAAATTCTGACAGTCACATTAGAAGGCGAGGTACAACATTGCCCCCTGCTCAGTGGCGGAGATTTATTAGATACCGATCTACGACCACGCTCTTCCCCAGTGGGTGGGTCCCTCTTAGTAATGTTTCGTAACGGATGGGTAACCTGTGCGACATGAAACCCGGAGGAACAAACTTCCACGGAACCTTGCTATTGCCGTGCAACCCCGATGATTTGAGTAGGTTGTATCTCGTGAGAGTCACGTGAGTCGAGCAGGCTCGGTACAAGTGACGGTTCCCCGTATGTTTCATTGATTTGACAGTCGGGTCGCGTCCGGGATCTCTCCGGACACCTATCATAAATCACGTGACGCGCAGTGGCTTCTATTGTCAGGGTACCCACCCCAGAACCTGCAAAGATCACAGCCCAGTCAAAGCGCGCTTACTTGCGTCTGTGAGGTTTTGAGAGCCTATCTTTCTGCAGGAACGTTAGAGTGGAAGAATTGAACCCTGGCTCTAGAGCACGGTGGATGTGGACATAGATACCATGATTGAGGCTGGAAGTGGTTTTTACAAGTCAGTTGGCAAAACTTGTGCTTTTCAAAGTCTTTAAAGATGCTTCTCGACGCTTCCAGCTGTTAGGTTAGAATCCCGCTCTTGCAGAATTTTGCATTTCTTGTCACATACCCCTGACGTCAACCTAGTTTAAAGAGCCGAAAAAACAGGTACAAGCCTGAATTTTGAAACGTGGGGGTCTGGCCCTCGGGCTTCGCTCATGTCAAGCCGTTCTACGACGTTTCATAGCCTTTTGGGGCATATTTGCCGGCGAAAATCACAAGCGAACACGAATAGGGTGGGTGCAAACACGAGAGGAGAGTCAAAATTTCCACACAAAGGAAAATTAAGCGAGGGGCATGGTTTATTTCGCCCCCAGAGCGGACAGTTCTTTTCGAAGCAAGATACGGTTGGCTTTTTTATTGGCGCGAGTCAGCATTATGTGTCCACTGCCTGCGGTATTCTTAGACCAATCACATGATAGTCTAATCCAAGGCAACTGTTGCAATCTCTATTGTTATGCAATACCGATGAAATGTCTCAAAAGTGATACGACGGCGTAGCATATGACGTCAGCGGACCTCGGCTACCAGCCCATATTTTTCCTCAATAGTAAATGTGGCAACGGGGGTGAAAAGAAATGGGTCAAGGAAACGACTTCCTGAGCAAGCACCAGTCGTTTGAAAGCTGCCTCCAAGACCCCTTCGTGCCGAAGAAAACGAATAAATGCCTTCCATACACACAACATTGGTTGGGGTAACTATACCTTCATCTAAGCATGACTGAAATGTAGATAAGCTTCAAGGAATGCTACAACTATTGCAACATCAGGCTAAAGTAGCCCACGATAGTGCGGTGCGTATTCCATTAGCGATATTGGATTTTTGGTCGTATTCGTTTCACCCGCATTCGGCGTTCTCGTATCGTTAAGCATATCAAGTGCAACATGCACACGATGAGAATGTAGCGGCATTATTACCATAAAAAAAAATGCGAACTAATTAGCGATACTTGTAGCACCAGACAATACGGAGGCTACGGTAGCAGGCAGTTATTGCACGGGTCCAGAAACGGCTTGCGATCCCTGAACATATGACCAGGGCTGGTGCCTGTCTTAGAACATATCACTCGGTGGCTCAGAATGTAGTGCTGATAATTGCCCCAAATTAGCGTCTTTGAGCGCTTTCCGTAACCAGAAGCCCAAAGTAGACCCTTTACCCCGCTACTACGAGTGGTCCGCTAAAAAGGGAAGTAACATCACGTGACGTACTAGTCCACAAAAACCGAAAGTAGGGTCTGGTGGCCCCACTCGTAAAAAAGCTGAGCGCATGAAGGTGTCGCAAAAAAGTGATTTCTGGCAGGATCGAACTGCCGACGTTCTGCGTGTTAAGCAGATGCCATGACCAACTAGACCAAGAAACCCCGGCGATGTCAATTTTTGCGTTGAACTTATTTACCTATAAAAAAGCCATTTTTCAGCGGCGACAGCAGATATTGACAAGACAATAGCACCGTTCGATTCTCCTGGCTCTTAAATACCTTCCAACTCACTTTTGTATGATTTAGATCAGTCAGCGTCGTGCAGGAGCCCTTTGCGTGAGACGAAAACCTGATGAAAATCGACCTGAATCTCGATCTTCCAGACTGTGACCTACAGAAAGAAACCAATGATATCATATTCTTTATTACAAAGCCAGCTCCAACTTCCGTAATTTTGGGGCCATTCAAGTCAGTTTTGGGCTCCCTTCGATTCTGCAAGATAGTGCGGGCTGATCACGCTGTGGTGCACTCATGAGAATCAAGCCCTGGAACTCGCCAAAAGCAAGCAGTCTATGCTACCCTGGTCTAAACGACACAGTGTCAGGTGTAGCAGGTACTCTTTACCTCGAATTCTTGTCAATTGCAGCCTTCAAGCCCAGTCATTTTCCTCGGGATAAAGAAGTGGTGATGATTGGAATAGTTATTATCTGACGGTCGAGCCAATGTTGAATTCCGCTATGTATTAACGACTATTGCTCTCTGGACTGCTCCTTTCCTACTTGCAACTCCCACTAGTGTAGCGGTTTTTGGTTAGCTGTCCCTCAATCGTAGGGATCTGTGATCAGTCGAAGAGAGTACGCTGCTACACGTGACGCTTTAGCATGAGCTGACTTTTCAGGCACTACGATAACATACAACACCATCTTCAGCATCCAAAAACACTCTCATTATCTATATATAGTCCAAAGGGTCCCCCACACACATCGCGGCACAGGTTGAAACGATGAGAGTATAAATAAGCCGCGGTATGAGAATCATCTGCATCACTCGTCGTACTTTTCCTTCCAGACCCAACTCTCTCCGGCCGTGGAGTGGCCCTCCTTCTTTTGGGCCACTCGCAGCCAGTTTGCTCCGACCTTTTTGTCCTCAAACTTCTTGGATTCACTCAGCAATCTGCCACGCTGCTCTTGGGCGTCCTCGTCTCCCAGCCACGCTCCACATTCATAATAGATCTGGGCCACTGCAATAGACAACGTGACTCCCCATCCATAGTGGTAACAGTTGCCCGACTCGTAGAGAGACTGAGCGAGGGAAGTAAGAGCTGTCTTCAGAGCAGACCGGTGGAGAATCTGAGTCTTCTTGTCACTTTCGGAAATGTCCTGGTTCAACATGGTCAGAGAAACGTGACATAGGCCCACAGCAGCTCCGCAAATGTACCGAAAGGCACGCGTCTCATCCTTCTCACCTCCCCATCCATGTCGAAGAGAGAGTCCATACATCAGAGTCAGGGTCAAAAGGGGAGTGACATGACTGGGCTCGCTGTTCTGAGAGACCCAGCCCAGATCGGATCGGGTGACCACCGTTGCCATCAGGTTGTGTGCCTGTTCCAGCTTTCCATCTTGTTGCAAGTTGGTCACAGAGTTGATTGTGGCAGCGTAATCTTCTGTTTCTCGTGTTTGTGTTGGTCGTCTTTCTCGTGGCTGACTCAGTCTTCGCTCTCGTGACTGCTGAGGAGATAAGCTGCCTCGGTACGGTTGTCCTGGCGACAGTTCTCGGGGTTGAGACAGTGATTGGCGTTGCTGCTGAGGAGACAAGTCCACAGCTGTAAGCTGAGAGTCACGTGATAGCGTCTGTCTGAGATGTGAGTCTCGCGAAGCTGTTTGTCGCAGTTCGTTTCCTCTTGTGCTTTCGCGAGATTCGAGGCTGGCTCCAAACTCTTCGAAATCGAAAGCCTCCGGGGTCTTGGAGATTCGGTTCGCGTGCTTGTTCATGTAAGCAGCATTTCCAGGAGACATTTGCTCCGGTGAAGGGTGTCCCTTATCGCTGGCATGATTCACGCCACTCCATTCAGTTCGAGAGTGTCGTGCAGGACTTCGAGACAGAGTCACCTGAGGAGGAGAAGAGGGAGGAGTCTTGTGCGCAGAAGGTCTCAGATCGAGTCTGGGATCACGCGAAGGATCAGTAAGTTCTCGATCTCGTTCTCGTTCGCGATCACGAGACAGAACCAGCGGAGGAGGAGATGGTGTGACGTTACTATTGGTGCGGCTTCGGTTTGGGCTCGGGTCTCTGGATGAGACTGGGCTCGCCATGGCTATTCTAGCGTCATCTGTGTTAGTATGTGGTAAGGCAATTGGACAATGTTGGATACCAACGCGTCTCAACAGTGAATGTCTCATATCCCAGATCATGTTGCCCCGGAGACGGTGTACGTGACCCTGAATGAATGAGATATCATCCTCAACTGTCCTGAAGTGCTACCCCGCTCCCTCCACCATTTACGACGTTCCCCGTCCAACTGATCTACTCACACTTCTGCTCCACACTCAACACTCTCTGGGCCTTCTCAACCCATCTGATCTTGGTGCCGAATTCCGCCAGTTTCGTCTGCGAGGGGATTTCGTCCACCCAGGTAAATGAGTTCACCAGGGACTCAATCTTCACGTCCAAATGAGAATTCCCCCTGCTTCTGCCTCCTGGAGAAGGGCTTTGGAACCGCTGCTTGGTCTTGTCCAAAAAGCCCAAAAATGACTGGCGCTTGGATTGGGTCGAAGACGACGACTGCTCGCCATCCACAAAGATCTCGGGGACGTTCATGGTGCTTGGTGCGTGTGTAGGCTGATGTTGTGGGGCCACTGACAGTAGTAGTGCCACACTCAGGCTGGTGGGTCATCTCCCGAGGATGCATGCCACATGCAGGAGGGAGATCTCTGGGGTGCTGGACGGTGCTGGGCATAAAGCTGGAAGGGGACAAACGGCAGGATCACGTGATGCCATAAACAAGCCCATGTCAGGAGCTCACGTGATGATTTTGTTCCATCAGCCCATTTGTGCGTGTCTGCTGGACCAGAATTACGTGTCGTTCACGTGTACAGCCCCCTGGTGCTAAAAATAGAAAATGCACACAAGTCATCCCACTTAATCAGTCTGCCACACAAGACACACGGTGTGGGACATATTTTCTGGTGGACATAATATTCCATACATTTTGCTATCAACCTGCTTGTGCAAGCAAATGTATGCACTCTTTGCTCACATTATTATTTTGGAAGCAATGTGCAACGTGAAGAGGCACAGTGGTCATGTGCAGAATGTACACTATCCAACAGCAAGTGCATCGGCGACATGTCGCGTGATTCTCTCAGGCGCTTGGACACGAGAATGTGATGAAAAACGGTGCTGTTTATTATTGTTACTGATCAAAGACGTCCGGGCGGTATTGGGTGTGTGATCTGAAACACGAGTCGCGTTGAAACACAAACTTGAGACGCAGTTCGCGTAAAGACACTATACGAGACGCGAGACGGTGTCAGAATTGAAGGCGGTTACTCTTAGAACAAGCAAATATCAAATAGCACTCGTATGACTACATTGGAGGCCAAATTATTCCTACGCTTTAGTTCTGACACCATTCGATACATGGTGCATGGTGGTACGGAATGAAAGTCTCGAGTAGAACGTGAAAAGTGAATGCTAGCTCAAGATCAATGATTCAGTCATTAGCGTCGTCCAGCACCACTACTGGAAGTGATGAATGAGTGAGATGTACCGTACCGCCAACCTCACACCGCCACTCACACCACCAACAAACACAATATACAAACAATACATTCAATATCAGGGTCTACCCTGTAACCCTCATTACATAGCACTGCATGTGACTAGTGCTCTATCGTCATATTCCTGGACTGGATCACAGCGTTCCTCTCTACTCCTCCAACTGGCCGACGGAAATGGGCTTTTCCTTCTTCTTTCGGCCAAACAGACCTCGCTTCTTCTTCTCCTTGACCATGGGAGGAGGGTCTCGGATGTAGTTGAATTCTGCGCTCTCGCCGTTGCCGGCGAACGAAATGACGTTTCCGCCCTCGGGGCCGTTGCTTGAGCTTTCCTGGGGCGCGTAGGGGTTTGTGTCGAATTGGGGCACGGTGAAGCCCTGTCGGGGAACAAAGCCGAGAGATCCAGTCTCCATTTCCTCCCGCACTCGCTCGTCTCCAGTCGTCAGATACTCAAACGTTCGGATTGTGTCAAGAGGCCGCTCGTTTCGGGGCCGGGTGGGGTTGGACCGGTCGGGGTCACTGATGGGCGCTCCAAAGGTATCTCGAAGCTGCATGTCTGGCGACAGACTCTGGTGCACGCCCTGATGGTTGTACGACTGCTCAAAGGGCTGGGCGTCGTGGATGGCGGCCAGAATGGGGTCACTGACATCCTGGGCTTTGCTCTGGCGTCTGTTGTTGGGCGAGGGAGGAGCATTGGGGTCCTGGTTCGGCTCCTGCTCACCTTCTTCACCTCGGTCGTACTTGTAGTAGGGAGCGGGGGCGGAGGAGTTGGCCTCGACCTTGGACGCTCGTCGGAATGGAAGAGAAACCATGGTAGGGTGTTTGTGGTTAGAACGTGTGGTGGTGGTGTTAAGTTGTGTTTGGGGGTGGTGAAGCAATACTATTTAGTGGGTGCAATGGTAGAGCTAAAATAAGCTTCTAGCTTTCTCGGAATGTGGGTTTGGGTTCTTACTGAGACCATGCTTCAATTACTGGAGGTACAAGTCCCTCTAGGGTCTCAGAAACAAGCCTGAGGCCTCTGGTTTTCGCAGCCAGACTCCCTGCCACCTCTCGTTTGGCTGTAAGGGCCGCTCAGGCCGAATATTATCCGTTCCTGCATAGAAAACTTTTCTGCCCAACAACTGACTTTGCATCCGAGAACAGAGAGAAGATCATTGTGGAGTAAAGACACGAGTGTGAAACCAGCTCTGCTCGACTTGTCGGGCGTTTCCTATGAAAACCCGTTTTTCACCTGTCATATATCTCCAGTCTAGCCCATTTCAGGGCGGAGATAAAATTCTCGGCTTCTCACGTGAACAATGCACCAAATGTGCATGTCGTAACGAACCCGCAGAAACGCATGTATCATAAACCTGAACATATAGGTGGGTTCGTGCTGCCGAGGAGACCCCGGTTACACTTTCTTGCCCCATCCAAAGCCATTATATTGCCCACTTTTGCCTTATCCCGTCTCCACACTCGCCCAGATCTATTTATAGATTCGGAGCACAACTCTATTCAGATGTACAGCCCATCCAGCCCAAAGTTTGAAACTGAAACAGATATGATTATCAAGGAGGCCCCAGAAAGAGACCCACAGCCTCGTTCCGAAGCGGAAGGTCGGACAAACGAGGAGGCCAATTTTTGTCACGTGACGGAAAAGATCCACTATGATAGCCGCATTTTGAACAAGTGCAAGAAAAACCAACATCCGACCCGACGTAAGTTAGCGTTTCATATGCATCGCATTTTCTCGGCGGAACGGTGATAATGTGGTGTGAGTTTCTGGAGAGTCGTGCAAGGGTGCAAAGGGTCTCAAAATGATCTCCCCGTTCGTCTGATTCCAATTATGAGCTCGTCTTTTTAGCGTCGTTCGTGGTCGGCGTTTTGGACGCTATGTTTTCGTAAACTCCCCCTCATCAACCCCATGTTGGGAATGTAATAATGAAACCGACACACAAGGATCCAGGCACCATAACAGTCAAAGTTGAGACAAGATGCATTTGGATTTCGTACACGGCGACCAACAAGCGGCTCGTACAGTATTCCTGTGTGTCGCTCACTATCTGATGACTTTGGCAGCAGATTATAAAGTTCGGACCCTTACGCGTGGATGGTGACTTTTCATGAAAACCACGCTAGCGCAGGGAATCTCGAGATATTATGCGCGTTTTCGAGCTCAAAATGCTCCTCTGGATGTCGCCGTTGCTGTGTATATGGCTGTTTTTGTGTCCCGTGTGTGTGTCGGGCGCATTGGGTGTGTCGGTTTTGTGTAACACCAGGGTCTGAGATTTTTACGCATTCTCGTATCGGTCGTAAATTGAAGTCCGATGCTACGCCAGCAATTGGTGACGTTCACTTTTGACAGCTCGAGCCGAGATGACGTGAGGCGAATTGCAAATACAGAACAAGTAATTAAGGCAGCTAATGGGATTCTGTATAGATATGTGGGGACAGAACTACAAGTAGGGAAGTGAAATTGAGAGGAAATTGCTTGAACCCAGGTGAGAAGAAATCGGCTGGTTTCAGAGGGTGGAATTACTTGTAGAGGCTGCTTAGCAGAATCTCGATTTTAATAATCGACATTGACCAGTTGATACTTGAGCCTTAGCATCGCCTAGTTCTAAGGGACATCAACAACCTGACACTTCACTTACCCATAAGCGAGTGTATCTCTTCAAGCAAGACCTTGAGACAGCAGAATTTGACGGACAGATCAGCTTTTGAAAGCTACAAGTACAAAACATGTTTCGAGCAGAAGTCTGGAACGACAGAGTGTTCTGAGAAGTCAGCCTCAACCCCATGAGTATCGGTTCGATGTCGACACTGTAGAAGTAGATATCCCAAAGACTATGGTGAGTCGCCTGCTCAACAAAATTTGTCACAGTACCTCCCTTTGTACCTGATCCTTTTTGAGTGGTTACTGAGAACATGGTAACACTCTGCCTGTCCCCGCTTCCACTTCGGTCACGTGATGCCAATTGAATCTGAATTGAAACATGTCTCGTAAATGATGGAAAACACCCTCAAAAGACATCAACACTTTGAGATGGGCTACTTTCCGGCTCTGCGATGACGCTATCAAGTCTCTACCCTTTGGTGCGATATCTGCATGTGTGAGTTTGTTTTGACCAGTGGTGCAGTTTACTGTACTTGTGAGAGTGTTGATGTGGGCAGTCTATCTAGAAGGCATGAGGTCTGTGGGGCACTTGGAGTACATACGGCAGTTTACAGCTATCAATGTTCTACAAGGGGCTATATTGAAGATGTGACGAAGTACTCAACTGGCCTGACAATGATCCAGACTCAAACAGACGATTGTATTCACCTGTGCAAGTAGAGATACTTGGCACCCGTGTCACTCACACTTGCCAGAAGATGAGACTTGTGGATACCCCTTATATCTCATCTGGTAGCACTTCAGTTCTGTCTCCAGATTCAGTCCAGCGAGAGGTACTGTACGAGCCACGTCTATAGATTCATGCACTCATATCTGCACACATCGAAAGTGCAGATACCGGTACAGTACCGTATCATTCATCATCTGTCACTGAGAGCATCAGATTCAGCATCAGAAGATACTGCACTCCTGGATCGGATCAGGAATCAGCTTCGATTGTTAGAGCTATCGATCACCAAACATTTCGAACTGGATCTTCATACTGCCTGCCTACAAGTACCGGTATGTACTCACATCGCATCTCACTAAACACACAATCTGCCACTATACAGCACTTGCACACCGTCATTCTCAACATGAATAATACATTTTTATATATCCTCCCATTTACTGGAAAGAAGGCTGGTAGTTACCGGGAGCAGACTCCTTGTTGGAGTTGTATCGTCGGTACTCACCCTCCTGTCGTCGGGGACCTCGCTCGGGTCGGCCACCTCGGCCCTGAGAAGCAGTCTCCTCTCGGGCAGTCTTCTTGTGGGTCTCGGGGACAACACCCTCGGGAAGGTGGAGGTACTCTCGCAGGTACTCAACACCCTCGTCGGTGAGGGTGTAGTAGTAGTACTGCCAAGAGAACTGGGTCTTGACGAAGCCCTTAGAGGTCAGAGACTGGAGAGCCTTGATGACGTAAAGGTTCTTGGTGTCAATGTCCTCGTGCTTGGGCTGGTTAAAGTCCTTCTTAGCGACACAGACGCCCTCTGATGTTAGTATTTGTTGGATTGGTTTGTTTGGTTGGTTGGTTGCGGGTTGATTACCCCATGGCAAGTCTGACAGCGACTATTGCGCCACGGCGAGCAGCAGTCTGACAGCGACTAATCGATTTCCTTCACATTGTCACATTCGTTGTCGTTTCACAAATCAGGTCGTGCTCTGTCGTCTCACAAATCAGGTCGTGCTCTGTCGTCTGAAGTCGTCTGTCATGCCTGCCACTTTGGTCGTGTAATTTCGAATTCCCTCTCGCTCTCTACTCACGCTGGAAAAGGTACTGGTGGATCTTCTTTCGGTCTTCCTTGGGAATCAACATTTTGGTCGTACGGTTCGAGGCTGTCGTGACTTCAAAAGTGAGAAATGGAACCTTTTGCAGAGTGAGAGTCCCCGCGAGTCGTGAGTGCCAGAACCTTAATGTGAAAAGTGACTGTCTTTCCTGTTTGGGCCCAAATGTCATGTGACAACTCAATAAAAGGTGACAGTGGGTTCGAATCCCGGTGGGGATAATACTGCGTGAATTAGGCAAGGCAAAATGGGACAAAATCGGGGCATGTCAGATGGAAAAAATTGCACCCCTGGGAATTATTTCGGGCAGGCAAACCGTTGAGATGTATTTGGCGGGTGCATAACGCCTATCTTACGGAGACTAATGAGCTGTTACTCGAGATATCGATCTGTTGTACCTCCTTCATTGTCGATTACTAAGCGAGGGAGGAGTGAAATTTTCATCACGTGAAGCATGCACCTGAGGCGCCCGTGATCTCATCAGGGGTAGGGCAATCAAAGGGCTCAATGGAGGAATCCGATTTGAGCAAGACACTGTCTCAATAATCGTCAACAGGTGCCGGCAAAGTGGGACCAGCAATATCTTTACTTTTCCGTTTCCAGTGCGTACGAATATTGTGACAGTTGAGTCAGGAGTCATGGACATGGATCACTCGGCATCTTGCTCTGGTGCTTTAACCAAGAGTACGACGCACATAGCTTTGAGGAGCTTCTCTTTCAGTTTGAGCAACTGATTGTATGGGTCTCTGTATGAGATGTGCGGCCGAGATTCAAGGGTGGAGATCTGAAGTCTCGATTGCTGACCTTTTGGCAAGAGCAGACATCTGCCCAGAGAGCACGATCTGACTGTCCTTCTGCCTCGGACTAACCCGAAGCTCCAGCACAGCTCACAACCAGCTCGATAAACTTCGTGGTGGTCGCCGATAAGCAACCTTGACGCTGCGTGAGGGAGATGTATGCATCTGGCTGGTCAAGGCTCGGAATGAGGACCTCTTCAGGGCTGATCTTCAAAGGCACCTGGTAGTGCACTGGAACTGATCCAAGGCGTACTACATCTAATATCACGATGTTGCTGCCCCTACATCTTGGCTGTAGATCTCACTTCGAGTCGAAGAGTTCTTTATTCGAAGTTCTTCACTCGAAGGAGTTCTTTACTCGAGTCGGTTACTCTTCGAGTCAGTCAGTCTAAATGACATCGAATGGTTTTTGGGAGTGTATCGTTATTTCTACTCAGCCAGATACCTTGTATTGATTGTATTCAAACAACTATCATTTTGTTTTTAGCGTCTGACTCGGCTCTCACTGAGACTAGCTCGACTCACTTCGTCTATAAATATCTAACCCCGCTTTCTGAGCTGCCCAGTTTGGATCTCTTCTCCGAGATCCTGCAATGGCACCTCTTGCGACAGCTGCTCGTCGTCTGAACCGCTTGACCGGTTGGTCTGTAGATTCTCCATAATCACTCCCTCGGCTGTAGGCTGGTCCAGGACCGACATATCTGGCTCGGGGATGTATCGTGGAATGTAGTAGGAAACGAGCACAAACAGAAGCAGTACACCAGGAAAACCCACAGCTGCAATACTCTGAGTAATGCCAAACTCCGCGGCAAACGCACACAGCTCCAGGGCGGTGTAGAGGTACAAGTTTCTGGGTTTGATCTGAGCCAGGGGGTTTTCGGGGGAAACGTACTTGGAATCGGTACAGATGAAGAGCAGCTTGGCAACAATGCCATTCTCGTACACCCCCGACAGTCCCATGCACCAGAAGAGACCCGAGAGAACTCCCTGGGGAACTAGACCGAGAACAACCAGCAGAGGACCACTCATCGTTCCCAGGATCATGAGTCCTTGGCCAGTGTTGGAAACCCGCTGTTCAACTACAGAGTCGTTGATGGTGACCATAGAGTACGAACTAGGCGAGTCTTTGGCCATTTCTCGAGTCTCCGCGTTCACAGGGTACGTCACTCCTTCTCCGTCAATGTAGACTTCCTTCTTGACGACCAGAGAAGCTGTGTGAAGAGGAGCCTGAGGGATAAGTCCGTTAGGAGCGGGAATTCCAAGCAGGCCAGATAGCCCGGTAGTGATTCCGAGCAAAAACAGGTCCCAGTGGAAAGACGCGGGCTTCTTGAGAGGAAATTCCGAGCCCTGGCACATCAACGAAGACACATTGTGGTCAAAGTAAAAGAGTAGCGTAAGGAGAATTCCAAACGGGATGGCCAGAAAAATATCACTGACGTCAATGTCCCAGAAATGAACAAACCAGCCGTGTCCTCCAGGTCCGTTTCTGGCTGCATCGGTGGGCTGAAATGCACTGGTAGTTGGAAGCTTCTGAACAGTGGTACCGCCCAGAGTAGTTCCAAAGTGCACAAAGCCAGAGAAGAAGACGACACAGAGAGGCAGTCCGTAGTCGGCAAAGAGTCCTCTGACCCAGCCCTTGAAGAAAATGGAGTGGTTTCCAATGAGGATTGTGGCACATCCAAACATCATGATACACAGGCCCACAATCACAGACAAGTATCCAGAGGCGTTTCCAACTTCGCCAAACTGTCTGGTGCAGATCTGAATGCCCTTTTGCAGGTAGATGATGGAAATGAAAAGTCCAAAAGCGTCACAGGAAAACCGAGTGACCCACCGGAGACCATTGGAGAAATTGAAGATGGACAGAAACCACAACATCACCATAGACCAGAGACAGATCCAGCACATGAACGGAAAGTACGGGGTATCTTTGTTCTTGATGATGTCGTAGACGGTGTAGTTGAAAATTGCAATGGGTCCTGTGACTCCCACAACACACAACGGTTGTCCTGCAAAGAGCCCGAAGACAATGCCGCCGATAGCAGAAGCTAGCAGCACCTCGTTGACTCCGTAGGAGTTGTGGGTCTTGTCAAACATGTCCTGGGCAAAAGCAATTGCTGGGAGGAGATTGGTGAAGTACAGGTACATTGTGCTCGGTACGACTCTGTAATTGAGCGCATCTTTCCAGTCTGAAATGTAGTAAGGTAAGCGGCCTTTGATGTCGCGGTAGATTCCGACTCCGGGAGTTCCAAAAAAGCTGCCGACTTTTTTGAATGTCATTTTGGCGGTTGTTTGAAGAGAATTGCGACTGTGGTTGCTATATTTATGCACCATTGAGTGTCATTAACGTTTCAGCATGATGTAATAATTAATAGTCTAACCTGTTTCTTGAAAATGAAGGGGTGATCTTTGAGGTCTCAATGAGGCCGCTCGAAACTCCAAAACTCTTGATTTATCATTCTTCTCGAACAGCCAATTCTTCTCCATCCAAAATCGCGCCCCGGTCTCGATCTGAGCACAAACTCAAGTGATCGGATACCGAATCAGATAAGAGAAAAGGTTTAGCATGTTGCTGTGAATCATACCGACCTCTAACATGCACTGCGCACTACTTGGCGAAAATTCACGTCCTCCAGGATGTCGGTGGAGAGTTGTCCACATGAGTTTGTATGTCCATAGTGTCACGTGGATCGTAGTGGCAGTGTTGAAATTGGATGTAATGTGGAAAACTGGTTTGCACGATTCGCAAGTCAAAATTGAGAATATGTGATATCATCAGAAAGCCGAGATTTTTGTCATCACAACGGTATATTGACTGTGTGTCTCATCTCTTCTCATCTGGCATCCACTAAGAAATACGTCTTCTTCCTGAGATGTCCTCTCTTCTTCTAAACCTTAAAGTTATTCCGACCCCTACTTGAGAACAATCTCGATATACTTGAGCTCTAGTTAGAGTGCGCACAGCTTCAAAATGGGCTCTGTAAACACCCGAATGAGATTCAAACAGTTTTGTATTGGAGCCACTGCTAGAAAATAATCAAATCATTAATTCAACTGCCCATAACCGCTCCCTTACCCCTCCCAAACGCCACATAATTTCACCCCATCAACCCTCAACCGTGCATGGTTTAGGCTTCACCATAACCTTCTTGGTAATTTATTTCTGCACATTTTCTACTTATACCGACATGGGCGAAAAGCGTCGAAACTCCGAGTCTGGGCCCGCAGAGACCAAAAAGAGCAAAAAGAGCGATGGTGCCGTCGTCTACAGTCCCCAGGATGCCGAAAAGCTGATCAAGCAGGTCGAAAAGCTTCAGAAGGCACTGGCGAAAATCGTCAAGGTGGCTCCGACCGTGGAGGTGTTTCAGAAGACCATTCAGAGCAGGAAGAAGATGGATCTGGCGTTGCTGGAGAACCCCAAGAGCGAATTGGGCGTGGAAATCAGAGACATCTACGACAAGGGCACGTCGGCGATTCTGAGCCGGATTCTGGGCCAGGAAGCGGCCGTCAGACAGGAGGTCAGCAGCATATCTTTGCCCAATGTGAAATACACGCCCTCGTCGATATTGAAGCCTCTGATGACCGTGGAATACAAGGGCAAGAGCTGGCCTCCTCTGATTCCCGAGATCAAGGACGGTATGTTGTTCAAGCGAGTGTTCACCCACCGATCCATGTGTCTGGGAGACTCTGGAACCTCTGAGATTCACAAGACCGCCACCAAGGCTGGTTACGATCAGACCGGAAACTTCTCGTACGAGCGACTCGAGTTTGTGGGAGATTCCATTGTCAACAACATCCTCACCAAGATCATCTACGATGTCTTCCCCGGAGACGATCAGTCGCATCTTTCGTTCCTGCGAGGCCAGGTGATTGCCAACATTGTTCTGTGCCGATGGGCAGCCATTTACGGCTTCCCCTCCAAGCTGCGAGTGGCCGCTTCCGTGCTGTCGCCCGAACAACTGCATATCCTGACTGTGTCCATTCTCAGTCCCCGAACCCTGGGAGCAGACGCCAACATGTGGCTCGTCAAATACACCTTCCCCGGAGGCTACGCTGCCGAGTATGAAAAGTGGTTCAAGAGTCTGGAGGTCCGGCCCCAGATCGACGAGGCGCTCTGCGGACGTAAGATTATCGCCGATCTGTTCGAGGCCTACGTTGCCGGCGTTTACCTGTCGTACGGATCCGACGGAGAAGCCGTGCTTACTAAATGGGTCTACGAACTGGCCCAGCCTCTGCTGGACGCCATCAGACAGGAGGGAGGCTCCATTTCGTCCATGGCCGAGCAGCAGCAGGGCATGAAGAAGAAGGTGGACGGAACCGCCAAGAACCGGCTCTACATTCTCATTGGCTCGGCTTCTCTGGCGCCCGTCTACAACGTGGTCAACGAACTAAAATACCCGGATGGATCCATCATGCATACCGTCACGTGCTCCATGGGCACCGAGATTCTGGGCACTGGAAAGGGCAAGAATCTCGTCGAGGCCGGAGCCCGAGCCGCCATGGCTGCTCTCGATAACACTCCCGCCATGGACAAGTTTTCCGGACTCCGAACCTCTCAGGCAGACAAGCTGAGAAAGAGATTTAAGTAGACGGTGATTCTGCTGTAAGATAGTCAGTACATTTGTATACTCTTGGTACCAATATCGTATGGAGATTAACGTAGACACATTGGAATTGTAACAGCCAGTGCTGGTGTATGGTTTTGTAGTCCTATCCATCACTTTGCCAAAAACCTGTAATCAAACACCCACATCAATCAACAGACGTTCAGTTGAGAGTATTTGTAGTGCAGTTAGCAGATGTTGAATAACTGCTGTAGTGGTGATCATTAGAAGCATTAAAAACGGCTTGAAATGCTCAACCAGAAATACTGATTCTAATACTTGTAGTGACGCCAAAGAATTCGTCTCTGGATGACTACTGGCGTCGAAGTGAGCACCCTAAGCAGGATGTCTCCTCTGAGATTGTACAATGATCGAATAGATGAAGAATACTTACAATCAGTGGCAAATTTTGAGTCAAACGGTGCATCTCATTCTTTGCATCGTCTCATTGTAGAGACAGACAGACAGTCACTGACAACTTCATTGACCATACAGATGTAGCTGTCATCAAGTCAGCTGGTCATGAACTATACTGTACTTGTAGATGGTGGTGTGCTCGATGTAGAGCAGGCTTCAAATAGTTCTGGAGCCAGACTAACACATTGCATTTGATTGTTATTCTCCGTGTACAGTACAGTACCAATACATGACGTCAAGTACTCGATAACTAACTGTTTAAACATTACTTGGTTTTCTGTTCACCAACTACAGTACATGTCATTGACAGTGCCTCTTGGCTGAAGATGAAATGATACACCATCTCCAACTGGACCAGTGAAGTATTCACCTGAGGCAGAAGTACTACAATAGCTACAGAGAACAAATACAATACCACAAATAAAACATACATACAATCAATTAATTAATGAAACAAAATCCTTCGCTTTTTTCCTTCACCTTATCATCTCACAATCCCTTGAGCAGCTCGGCTCGCTCGGCCTCGGAAAGAGACGCCAGAGCGTGCTTCATGCCCTGCAAAGTGCCCTGTCGGTCCTTTCTCAGCTGAGAAGCAAACGACTGGGCAGAGGCGTCCTTCTTGAGCTCGCTGAGTCGAGCAGAGACGGCGTCAGAGTTGTCGTCAAACCACTCGGCAACAGCTCGGTCAGAGCCCTGGTCAAGAGTGGCAGGCTTCCACGACTTGATTCGAGCCAGGCACTCGATTCGAGTGCACGAGGGCAGAATGCTGTTGATCTTGGTGATGAGGTACTCCTCGACCAGACGTCGTCGAATTCGCCAGAAAAAGAATCGACGGGCATCCTTCCACACCAGAGCCTCTCGAATGACGCCCTTGGCCTCCATTCGGCCAGCCCGGTCATGCAGATCGGCAAACTGCACGGAAACCTGCTGGTAGATGGGCATGAGCGACTTCTCCCGCACGCTGAGCTTGACCTTGAGCTCCTCGGAGTCGGGAGACTCCTCCAGCTGCTTCTTGAGCGAGGCGTACTCGGGGTCCAGGCGAGCCATGGTGTCCAGCAGCTTGTCTCGTCGGTACTTGATACCGACCATTCCCTCGGGCTCCAGCACACCGCCTCGAGACTCGACGTCGGCGTACATCTCCATCATGTCCGAGTTGATGGTGGGGTCGACGACGACCCAAGAACCACCTCGCAGCTCACCAGTGGGGGGGATGTACACCATGATGGGCTGCTTGTAGTCAACGAGAGCGTCAACAATGAAAGAGCCGTACTTGAGAACCTCGTTGTACATGTCTCGCTGTCCACCGGAGAATCCTCGCCAGTTGGCCAGAATCATCAGAGGAAGAGCCTCACCGTGGTTGAAGTCGTTGATGGCCTGCGACGTCTTGAACGCCGAGTTGGGGTACCACACCTGGCCGGCCTCGGAAGTGCTCATCTCGATGGAATCGGGGTTGGCGGGATCGGCAGGAGTGGTGTTGTCGACAGTAGCGGTCTCGACACCAATGACACCGAAGGGAATGCCGCCAAGACGAGCTCGGCCCACAACAACACCCTTGGCCCAGCCAGACAGAGTCTCCTGGAAAGAGTCCTTGTCGAAGAGACCGGACTCAAAGGCGCCGTCCTCGAGAGTTCGGCCGGCAATGAGCCATCGCACGTCGTACTGCTCGCCTCGGACGGGCTGGAAAGTCACGTCTCGATCCCACATGTCGGTCTTGTGGGGCAGAACGGGCACAGGAAGACCTCGAGAAGCAGGAATGTACGACAGCCACTGCATGATCTTGTGCACACCGTTGAGATCATCTCGAGCAGTCAGATGCGACACACCGTTGTTGTACATGATCTGGGTGCCTCCGAGCTGCAGGTTGGAGGAGTACACCTCTCGGCCGAGCAGCTTGTTGATGGCAGGAGCACCGGTCAGAATGATGGGCTGGCCCTCAATCTGGATGGCTCGCTGACCAAGACGAACCAGATAGGCACCAATACCCACGGATCGGCACGTGACCAGAGTGAGCGTGAAAATGTCCTTGTAGGCTCGAGAGGTGGCGCCGGCAATAAGACCGGAACCTCGCAGACACTCGACTCCAAGACCGTCCTTCTCGCCGACAATGTAGTCGATCACGTGACGCTTCTCGGGGCCATCAGCACCCTCGTCCTCAATCTCGGTCGTCACAACCGTGTCGGGCTTGAGAGTGGCCAGAGCCTCGGGCGTGAAGTACAGGTACTTGAAGCCCTTGGAGGGGTTGGTCTCGTCGTTCCACGCCACCTTGTACTTGCCCACAAGCTCATCGGCAATGCCGATTCGGGCGCCAGAGTTTGCCGACAGGTAGATTCGGGGGATTCCGAGCTTTCGGGCCAGCTCCGTCACCTTGAAGAAGAACTGGTCCTCAGCAGGGCCAAACGAACCAATCTGGAACGTGATGTCGTTGGCCACCACAATGAACGACCGGCCTCGAGGGTACTCGGGGGTCTTGGCCTCGAACTTCCACGCCACCATACCGACGTTGTTGGCGCCGGG
This sequence comes from Yarrowia osloensis, assembly GCA_900519015.1. Lineage (NCBI taxonomy): Eukaryota > Fungi > Ascomycota > Dipodascomycetes > Dipodascales > Yarrowia > Yarrowia osloensis. Next base: position 2,556,247 of record ULGU01000001.1, read on the forward strand.
CTCTCGGTTGAGCTCCTGCAGCTCGCCGGTGTCCTCGTCGAGAATCAGCTCGTTGCAGGTCATGAGGTCGTCGGGAGCCTTGCCGTCGTACTTCTTCCAGTCGGACTCGATGGACTGTCGGAACAGCTCGGGGAAGTCGTAGCAGTACGTCGTGCCCATGAGATGCGCCTTGTACCGCTTGGGCTGCAGCCACTCCTTGGTGGGGTAGGGAGTGTTGATGGACCGCATGTGCATGGAGCCAGGCTTGCCCAGCGACTTGAAGATCCACTGGCCCTTGTCGTTCTTGGCCTCCGCGTACAGCTCGGACTGCACCACGTAGCCAGACACGTTGTTGATCATGGCTCGCAGAGGGAACGCCGAGCCGGTCTCAGGGTCGGAGACCATCATTCGGATCTCGGCGCCAGTGACTCGCAGACGCCACAGACGTCGACCAAATCGCTCCAGGAAGCCGCCAAACGCAGCCTCAACCTCCTCGGGCTTCAGGGCAAACACGGCCGAGAAGTTGATGAAAATGTGGTTGAGATCCGAGTTGGTGGTGCCAATCACCTCCAGCGCGTCCAGAATGTCGCTCATGAGCCGATCGGCCTCGGAAATGAGATACTCCGAGGTGGGGATGTTCTCTCGAAGACGGCCGGGTCGCACGATTCCTCGAGTGAAGAACCGCTTGTCAGAAGCAGCATTCTTGCCAGTAGCCTCGTACACGTGGATGTTTCGGTTGTCAGTGTGCACGGGCTTGATGTCAAAGTTGGACAGACGCGCCAGCTCCAGCTGGAACGCCAGAGCGGGCTCAATGTGCCGAATGGTGGGGTCCTCCTCGTAGGCGGGGCCTCGGAACGTAAAGTACTTGGGGTACGTGCCTCGGGAGTTGCCGAACGAGAAGGTGATTCGACGCAGAGAGCTGGCCTCAAAGTCCTCCTTGAAGTCCTCGATGACCTGCGAGATTCGCTCAATCAGCGTGTCGTCGTCCACGTCGTCGACCCGGCCAATCATGACGTTGCAGATGTTGGCCAGACCGGTGTCCACGGGGGCAGCGGCAGCAGCGGCGTCTCGAGCAGAAGCAGCAGCGCTCTTCTTGCTGGCACCCACGGAGATGGCCAGACCAGCGCCTCGCTTGGGCAGGTTCTCCAGAACCCGCGTCAGAGCGTCCTCGAGGTCGTCCAGATGGGGGACAGCCACAATGGCACCGGTTCGAGCAGGCGCAGAGTCTCGCTCAACGGTGTACGAAAAGTCGGAGACGGAGTCGGCTCGAGACACCGAAGGAGAAGTGGGGGTCTTGGAGCCGCCAGACACCACCGAGTTGTACAGAGCAGACGACATGGTGGGCAGCCGGAATCGCCACGAGATGACGGGAGGCAGATCCGAGTCCTGGTGGTAGTTGATGTCCAGGATGGAGTAGGCCTTGCATGCTCGTCGGATGTACAGCTCCAGGGCCGCCAACACGATCCATTGATCGTCGTGGGCAAAGAACTGCGCAAGCACGTCAAAGACAATGTACTTGGAGTCCACGACCTCCTTGAGAATGTCAGCTCGGGGAGTTCGGTGCTCCAGACCAACCTCACCGTATCGAGACTCGACCACGGAAGACCGCAGAATGTGCTCGAGCTGGTCGGTTCGCTCCTTCAGAGAGGGAAGAGCGCACTGGATAAGAATCTCCCGGGCCTTGAGAGACACCTTGGCAGACGCTCGAGACTCCAGCTCCACAATCTTTCGCAGCACAGGTCGCAGGTACTTGGCAACGTGCACGTTGGAGGCGGGGGAGTCAGTTCCAGCCTGGTCGGCGACCTTGTACTCGTCGAGAAGAGCAAGAACCAGGTTGTTCTTGGCACCAACTCGAGAATGAGACAGCTGGGCCATGACAACCTTTCGCAGAGAGTCTCGGTTCTCCTCTCGGAGCTTGAGAATGACGTCCTCGTCACGAACGTTGGGGCCGCAGAATCGAGTCTCAGAGTCAAAGTAGGCCTGAAGAAGACCGGCGGCAACCTGGAGCTCGTGGATGGCAAGACCGTCCTGGTACTCTCGGGCAAGATCAAACAGAGGCGCGAGAGTCTGCTGGAAAAGAGCGTCGACCTCGCCAGAGGCAGCCTCCTTCTCAAGAGCTCGCAGAAGCTGCTTGGCAGGGAACTCGCCGCCTCGCTGCTTGGCCTTCTCAATGAGTCCGGCCAGAGTGGCGTCCAGCTTGGCGCTCATTCGGGTGTGCAGAGACGACACCTGGTGAGCCCACTGAAGGTAGGGCAGCTCAGGGTTTCGCAGCAGACCCACCATCTCCTGCAGAGTCGACTTCATCACCACCTGGTTGTCGAAACCCAGCAGAATGTTGTTGAGCACGTTCTGGCAGTGCTCGTATCGCTGATGGGGCTTGTTACCGCTGAGAGTGGGGGCTCCAAGCTCGGGCAGCTGGCCCTCGAAGGGCTTGGCGTGCTTGACCTTGGAAGGATCGTCCAGAGCCAAGATTCCGAGAATGTCACCGGCCTCAATGGTGGAGCCGGGCTGCTTCATGAGCTGCACAATACCGTCCTCCTGGGCAACGAGAGTCATGTACATCTTCATGACCTCAATCTCGGCGTAGGGCTGGTTGGCCCGCACGTGGTCGCCGTTCTCAACCAGGAACTTGACCAGCTTACCGGGAGAGGGAGATCGAAGCTGAGTGGGGTCGTTCTCCACCTCGAGAAGACAGGTCTTGGAGTCGACCGACAGTCGAGTGGCTCCAACCTCCTCCTTCCAGTAGACGTTGTGAGAACGTCCGCCAACAAGACACAGGATTCCTCCGTCGGAAAGAGGTCGCACGCCAATGTCACATCGAGATCCGTTGATGAACAGAGTGTACGAGTCCTCAGACGAACGGGTCGCGGTGAACTTGTACCGCTGGCCCTCGTAGATGAAGTCCACGGGGAACAGGGTCTTGAGAATGTCTCGAGCAGGGACCTGACCCTTTTCCAGGGAGGCCATGTAGGTGGCAATGGAGTCCTCGGAAGCTCGGTGGGCCTTGGTGGCAGCACCGCAAACGACAGCGAGGAACGAGTCGGGTCGCTCGGCAGTCAGCTTGTTGGAAATCAGCTCGTCCAGCCATCCGGTGGTGATGGTGTTGTCCTCGAAATCGGGGGTCTCCAGCAGCTTGATGAGGTACTCGACGGTGGTTCGGAAGTCTCCTCGAATAGACAGCTCCTTGAGAGCCACGACCATGTGCTTTCGAGACGCGCTTCGGTTCTCGCCAAAGGCGAAAATGTGGCCAAACTGCGAGTCCGAGAAGGAGTGGATTCCTCCCTGGTTACCTACAGAGAAGTAACCCCACACGTTGGACGAGGACCGGAAGTTGAGCTCGTGCATGGTTCCTCCGGAGGGCTTGAATCCCTCGCCGGGGTCTTCGGAGGTGATTCGACAGGCGGTGGTGTGGCCTCGGGGGACGGGTCGTCGCTGGGTCTTGTCGGCGTCCTCGCCAGAGAAGTCGAAATCAATGGGAGTGGTGGTGTGAGGGTTGACACCGTAGAAGAGACGAATGTCCTTGATTCGATCGAGAGGAATACCCATGGCGATCTGGAGCTGGGCGGCGGGCAGATTGACGCCGGTAACCATCTCGGTGGTGGGATGTTCGACCTGCAGACGGGGGTTCAGCTCCAAAAAGTAGAATTTGTCGTCCTCGTGAGAATACAGATACTCCACAGTACCTGCAGAGACGTAGCCGACGAGCTTTCCGAGTCGCACAGCGGCCTTCTCCATGGCATGGAAGGTCTCCTGGCCAGCCACGGTCACGGGGGCCTCCTCGATAATCTTTTGATGTCGTCGCTGGACCGAACAGTCTCGACCAAACAGCGAAATGTTGTTGCCGTACTGGTCGGCCAGAAGCTGCACCTCCAAATGCCGGGCGTTGCCTGCAAGCTGCATAATGAAGATGGGCGAGCCGGGGATCTCTCCCTCGACCTGGTGGTAGGCGGCCTCGAAGTCCTCCTCCCGCTCCACCTTTCGAATACCCTTTCCTCCTCCTCCCTCGGATGCCTTAATCATCGCGGGGAACCCAATCTGCTTGGCCTTCTCGAGACCCTGCTGGGGGCCGGTGGTGCAGCCCTTGGTGTACACCTCGTCGGACACAGACACCAGGTTGGTCTTCGTGTCGACCACAACCTCGTCCACGCCGGTTCCGGACCACGGAATACACGGCACCTTGGCGTGCTGCGCCACAATGGTGGACGAGATTTTGTCACCCAGAGATCGCATGGCGGCTCCGGGAGGTCCGATGAAGACAATCTTGCGGGGAGAAGCGGCTAGCGACTCGGGAAGCAGGGGGTTTTCACTGGCATGACCCCAGCCGGCCCACACGGCGTCGACTCCGGACCGCTCAGCCACGTCGACAATCAGCTCGACGTTGGCGTAGTTGTTGTTGTTGGTTCCTCCGGGCACCTCGACGTACTGATCGGCCATTCGAATGTAGTCGGCGTTGGCGGCGAGATCCTCAGGAGTGGCCATGACGGTGAACGAGATGGCCCGCTCGTCGCCGAAAGTCTCGTAGGCCCATTTTCGTACTGATCGGATCTCCTTTACTGCGGCGATACCGTTGTTAGCGATGAGGACCTGGGTTAGTAGGGGATAATGTGGCGAATTTCGGTCGAAGGGGGGAGACAGTGGTATTTCTGAACTCGCCTTGATCGGGAGAGTCCAGAAATCGCATTTTTGTCGCGGTGGCGTCGGTAGCCTGGACAGATCAGATTATGATCAGATCCGAGACACAGCTGGAAAAGCGGGGTGGAGGGGGAAAGAAACGTGTCAGGGTCGCATCCGACGTGTCTGTGTAACATCTGACATGTCTGTGTCCATCTCGTCCGTTTTCTCCTCCTCCTGAGTCCTTTAATCCGTGTCTGACCTCCCGTCTGTTTGTGTCTGTGAAACACTGCTGGTGTAACGTCTGATACTCACCTTGTTGATAACTGTATGACCTCCGTGAGAAGCCACAAAGTCCTTTACTTTTGAGGGCTTGGCTGTGAGGACAGAATTGAGTCCAAAGAAATGAGAGGCAAGACCTTTGTGAATGTTGGGGTCCACTAAGGGAGCCACATCTGGCGTTGAAGATCCTGAAGCCATACTGGGGTTAGTTTTGCGCTGCAGAGCGGAGGGTGTTTGTGGCAGCCAGATTGCGCCCGTAGAAATGCTCGGCGGCCGTCGCAAAGTCGTTTACTCACCTGAAAAACCGACGTGTAAGTGTCCTCAATTGCAGTCGCATTCAGGAGCAGACGATTAAATTATATCTGGCGCACCGTTATGGTCAACAAGGTTCTAGGTTTTAGTAGGTGCATCCAACAATCCAACAGATGCACTGGGGGTCAGGTTTGGGGATGTGGCGGGAGGGCAAGGGCAGCTCGGGGAGCAATTGTGGGCTCGGAAATACCGGCCTGCGATTGGCCGGAAACGGTCCTCCGGTTTTATTTTACGCTCGACGGCCCCTAAATCGGCGTTTAGAATTCCCGCACGGATTATCTCACAATACGAATCTCCGACGTTACACGCAAAAGTGGGAGGAGACGATGCCCAAACAAAATTAGTTTAGGGCTCTTTAGTGCACACGTACATGTTCGGTTGGCCTGCGGTATACCTTACGGGCCCTACTTGTATGATACAGCGCAGTTCCGAACCACACAGCCAGCTCACCCTCAACACTCAACTCAACTTCCGCACTCCCGTGAGTTGACTTTTTTGGCTAGACGGTTTTACGTTGAGCTGCACCTAACCAAAGTTAAAGCGAGTGTTGGGGAGGTGAGAGAAGCGCGATGGTGGTGATCAGCACACACGTCGACCGACACTTGTTACATCACGGCGAGGGATTCATGTAGTTGTTCCTGACTCGAGACGGCCGTTTCCGCTAGCTCATTTTCGTTTTTCCAACGCGTAACCTTGCCCGAATCCAGCCGCCACGCAATGCATATTTGACGTGCTACTTGTTGAGCCAGTGGCATAATTAGATCCTTGCCCGAGCTGACGATGAGAGCGATTCAAGGTCGACGACTCGATCCAGCTACACGTTTTAGATTAGTTAGTGTTGGTCTGTAGGCCCTGGCGACCATATCTAGTCCACGTCATCGGTCATTGTGTCCCTCGCTGCTTTCTCGGCTTCTTTTTGGCCTCGGCACCGCTCTATTCTTGGCCACGCGTTGCCAGAACTCTACCTGGTATGTACGGAAGTCGGGCAATGAGGTTTGAGGTTGGCTGGGTACAATGGGATTTATATCAAGGGGGATGCCGTCTTTGTAGTCAGCCGAATACTCTTGGTCGCGTGGATAATCTTGGGTTCTGGAAGCCGCCATTTGACTGTAATTCTGGAAGCTGCCATTCGACTGTAATTACGACTGCAGTCAATTGAAGGGTGGGCTTCAAAGTGTTCAAGTTTTGAGGTGTCTGGAATCAGATACTGTGAAAATTTACATCAATGGAGTCACAATCTTCCCTGAATCCAACTGTGCCACTATTTACCAGCTACGATGCTCGCTCGATTCTCAGTGGCATGTGTGGTTTCGGTCCTCTAGACTTCATCGTCAATACGCTTGACTGTCTCGTATTGAAGATGGTTCATGCTCCTCGATTTGGATGACGTAAGTCTGAGAGCTTGTGAGGGTACCCCGTACTCCGTACACTGCCGTAGATTGAACACGTTTGAGGCGCAGTATCCGCTCTTCCCTCTCCTTGATCTGCTCACTCCGTACTGCTTGGTGTGCGCCTCTCAAGTGCGCGAATACCTCATCTCAATGAGACTTTGAAGGGAGGGTGAAGGGAAGGGTACAGCCCCCAATCAGGGGACATAGCCTTTGTTGAGGGGCTAACTCGCTACATTATGAGTGCTCCCTTTCAGATCCGACAGGATCGTTTCCACGGGTTGTGCCCCTCTTTGAGACCCTGCTTGTCATCGTCGTTGGACGGCACCCCACTCGCTGAGGTTGCCTGCCAAGGCCACTGTGTCAGAACTGCGTCTGAGATCCAGATGGAGTGCATGAGCAGAAGCTTGAGTTGGCTGTCTGTGTCGGCGGGTCGTTCGTGTGGTTGACTGGTTCGGCCATCCAGCGGTTCATTGGTTGTAATTGCTCAGAGGGTCTCCGTATGTCGTCGTTTAGGTTCCGCCGTCTTGGAGTGAGAGATGGCAGTGTGTGGAAAGAGGTGGTTGTGGCAGGTGATATGAGGACGGCCCTGATGGCATCCGCTCGTGTTTGTACGGCCGCGCTAACTGTCGGTGCCCGTTTCGTTGTCTTGTTGATTTAACGAGGATACAGTAGCTACTATGGCTACGGGTGTGCAATACTGCCGGTAGAGAGTGTTGACAACCTCTAGAGCAGTAGCACGGAGTGGGAAATGTGGCAATCAGCATATCATTCGAATCGGCTTTTTCTCCTGGATCCGGTGACAAGCACTTCATATAGTACATATTTTTGCCCGTATCAGTCCCTGCTATTGCCGTCCCGACTCCGTTCTTACGCCGAGGTGAGTTGATGACGTTGAATGTCCACGTGACTGTCGGCGGAGTAATGGCTGTCGAAATGGTGGGTGACACGGCATGCCACTCCTCTTGACACTATCGGATACCAAATGAACTTATGAATGCAGCATGTAAATGGGGATGATATGTGGAGACATATCCGACGTGAAACCTGAACTACTCAGAGATACTCGATAATTGGTCCACCAGATGCTTTATGTGCGACGAGGACTGCGCTGCTATCCAGTGGCAAAAACATCGCCGACTATCTACAAGTCATGTTTAGCATAATAAATCCATTCCAATTTCATATATAATATAAATAATTAACCACCGAAACCGTAAAGGGTTCGGCCCTGTCGCTTGAGAGCGTAGACAACATCAAGAGAAGTGACAGTCTTTCGCTTGGCGTGCTCAGTGTAGGTGACAGCGTCTCGAATGACGGACTCAAGGAAAGACTTGAGAACGTTTCGGGTCTCCTCGTAGATCTGAGCGGAAATTCGCTTCACACCACCTCGTCGCGCGAGACGTCGGATGGCGGGCTTAGTGATACCCTGAATGTTATCTCGAAGAATCTTTCGGTGTCGCTTAGCGCCACCCTTTCCAAGTCCTTTACCTCCTTTTCCTCGGCTATTGTTAGTAACTGTTTGTGTGTTTGTGTGACCATGTGGATTGTGTCGTGTTGTGTTGTTGTGTGGAGATACTCACCCAGACATTGTTTAGTATTTGTTGTGTGTGTGGAAGAAAGACCTTTGGGAGGGGCCTCCTGGTCTTATATATTTTTTGCCTCTCCCTTGGGCCTGTTTTGTGTTGTGGGGGGGCTCCCAATTAGGCGTTTCCTATCAACCGTTCTCTGATATACATGTCGTGCTGTGATATGCTGCGCAGCGTGGTGCTGGGACCGGAAATACCACACAAAATGCGAGGCTTTTACATCGCTCCCAAATTTTGACACTTCACCATATGCCAAATCTTGAGACTTGGTTACCTCCCAACTCCCAACGAGGTAACCTTAACAGCGTAACCTTAAAGGTGATTAGGCGAAACTGGGGTGATGTCGTGGATGAGGAAGACACGTCGTATGTTGGTTGGATGGGTGGGTAGGAGGGTCTTGAGCATGAAATCTCGGTACAGGGACTGACATAATACCATAGTTGTTTTTCCCTAATCAATGCGACATCAGGAAGGTGGTTTTTCGAAAATGTCACCCCTTTCCTACCCACGACACCATTTCGAATCTCACTTGTGTAGGAATAATTTGTCAGAAAAAGACACAATTGTGAGATAGCGCCACTGAAAAAAGAAGCAATTGCTTCCGAAGCCTTGCTAATATTTTCTGACCTATCGTACTAAAGCCGACTCATTGATGCCCCAACCACTTGCACTTGCTCTGTTCGCAAATGGAGCAAGTTTGTCCCAAAGGAGTTGCGCCCTAACCCTATTTAAATCACCCAGAGGCAGCATGCCATCTCCCAATCACTGCCCCAGCCCTAATCCGAATGTGGAAGACCTAACCCTAAACACAGAAAGGAGGGCCAAGCTCTTTTCCCAATTGGGACACCCTAACCCTATCGGGACGATACAGAAAGAGTTGCTGGGAGGAGGAAGCGGCATCGAAAGAAAACCCTAACCCCGAAACTTCCTCGCCTATTCTACCCCAGACGATAACAGAGCAAGCCGCACCCCAGAGCAGCCACAGAAAGAGCAAGGTGCAAAAATCGCCACAGTTACTTACAAGCACGGTGTTGAAAATGCTTTGTAATCGGACAGTGGTGGTGGTTAGCGAAATGGGTAGATTATATGCGGATTGGCGACTTCTCCACAATCGGACTCCGCAAGTTCATCTGCAAGATAGCACGGCGTGATAACATACGGCACCAGAAGAGGGTGTGTAGTTGGAGAGTGGAAAGCGTTGCTCAAGTTTGTGCAAGTACGAGTACAAGTACAAGTAAGAGGTAAGTAGAGGAGTCCATTCAGAGCCAAGAGAAGTCAGAATGAATCTCTGTACACGTGGCTTGATGGCCATCAGCTGACTCTCTCTCCTCTAACATCGTGTCGTGTGGTTGTGTCACGATTAAAGACATGTATTAAGCATGTAGGAAAAGCCACTAAAGAAGCCTTTAATTATGTGGATGCGTGTGGAGAAGGGGAAATGAGAAGTCGCTGTACACACGTGCTCTATCCAGGCGTAATATCTGGGTCGGCAGAACCACTTATATAACCCGTTCCGTTGCCACCGCATTAGGTTTGCTGATTAATAGCTGCAGACGATTGCTTCGGGGTTAACGGCTAATGGAGGTAAATCGTAGATCTAAAAAGCGAACCCCAATATATCACCATTAGTGCCGTGCCACGACCAGGTATTTAACCCTAGACCAGCTAGAAGAAGTCAGCACTTCGCCAGCACTCGTCAGCAACTCGCCAGCAACCCTAGACCGCGTCTTCCCTATCTGATCCACATCTCTACGGACACAGACACAGACGCAGACGCAGAGACGCATCCTTATCTACAAGTTCAACCTGCCAACAACTCCACACTTTACAACCGACACACTCCACACTGACACAAACACACTCACTTGCACCATGATGAACCGCGTGATCACAGCGGCTCTGGTCGGAGTCGTTCTGTACTCGTGCTTTCTGATCTCCACACATTCAGACATCCAGTTGCTACCCACTACATCAGGATGGCAACCAGGAGACCAACATGCCAGCTACTACAAGAAATCGCGACAGGACGGACTCCTAGACACAACAGATAAGAAGATCAACATTCCCTTGAGAAAGGGCACCTACACTCCCTCACGGAAGCGTTTGGAGGTCCGATCCAAGGCCGCAGTTTCTTGTGATGTCCCCCAGTGCTCTACGATGGGCACAGACATTCTGCGACGAGGAGGATCGGCTGTGGACGCCTCAATCACAGTGGCTCTGTGTATCGGAAGCGTCAACGGCTTCAGCAGCGGTATCGGAGGAGGAGGATTCATGGTTGTCAAGGACCCAAAGACCAAGGATCTGTCGTTTGATTTCCGCGAAACCGCCCCTCTGGCTGCCTCGAAGGAGATGTTCAATGACGATCCCAAAAAGGCGCAGTTCGGAGGACTCGCTGTGGCCATTCCGGGAGAAGTCCACGGTCTGTACGAGGCCTACAAACGGTACTCTTCCGGCGTTCTGAGCTGGAAGGAGCTGTTTCAGCCCGTCATCGAGCTCAACGAGCGCGGCTGGACCGTCGACAAGGCCTTTGAGCTCGCTCTCGAGGTCACAGAAGACGATCTGTCTGAGTTTGGCAAGGGAGACTGGAGCTGGCTTTACGTTGATACCCCCTCCACCTCCGCCAGTCCCTTCAAGGCCCGTCCTCTCAAGTCTGGCGACGTTCTAGCTCGAAAGGCGCTTGCCGAGACTCTCACCCTGATTGCCAACAACGGCTCCTCTGCCATTTTCTACGACCCCAAGGGCCCCATTGCTCCCAAACTCGTGGACGCCATCAACCGGGCTGGCGGAGTGGCGTCGCTGGAGGACTTTGAGCAGTACCAGACGATTGTGGAGGAGCCTGTTCGAGGCGAGTTTTACGGTCGAGAGGTTCTGGTGGCAAACAACCCCAGCAGTGGACCTGCTCTGGTTGTTGGTCTGAACATTATCGACGAGTTGGACCGAAAGGAGCGGGAGAAGGACGCCAAGAGCCACTCCGAGTCTGTTGGAATTCTCAAGAAGACAGCCAACTGGTTCAGCCAGGGATTTTCCCTCTTTGGACTCTCCACCAGTGGTCTCACTCCTCGAGACTCGAACCCCATCTCAGTCCAGCGACTCACAGAGGCCATGAAGTACACCTCTTCAGCCCGAACGGAGCTTGGCGATCCCGCAGACATTTCCAACAACAAGCGTGTGGACTACCTTCTCACTTCGGACTGGACCGACAAGGCTGTCAACAACATTTCCGACTACCACACTCGGCCCTGGGAAGACTACCAGCCCGCGTACGAGGTGTCTGACTCTGCTGGAACCGCCCATTTTTCGATCATCGACGAAAATGGAATGGCGGTTGCCATGACTACCACCGTGAACCTGCTGTTTGGTTCTCTCGTGTACGATCGCGTGACTGGCGTGATTCTCAACTCTGAGATGGACGACTTTTCCATCCCCTCACGTGACAACGCCTACGAGCTGCGTCCTTCGGTTTACAACTACATTGCCCCCGGCAAGCGGCCTCTCAGCAGTACCACTCCTACGATTGTGTACAACAAGGAGACCGGTCACGTGGAGCTGGTTCTGGGAGCTGCCGGTGGCTCGCGAATCGTCACGTGCGTGCTGCAGGCCATTGTGCGAAAGTACTCGTACGGTCTGTCGTTGCTTCAGACCGTTGCTTTCCCTCGTCTGCATCATCAGCTGATCCCTGAGATTGCCTATGTTGAGATTGGAGGCAGAAAGAGTATTGGGCAGAGTCTCAAGGCTCGTGGTCATGGAGTTGATTATTGGATTCCCCGGTCCGTCATGAACGCCGTTTCCAGAGAGGAAAACGGCGAGATTCATGCCGTTGCCGACTACTGGCGAAAGGGCGGAGGAAGTGATGGCTATTAGCCGTGTTGATTAGCAGTCAATTGTATTTATCGTATTTGAGGAGGGTGAAAGCTGTAGACGCTGTAATGCTGATATGAGAGTGACAAGGTGACACTGAGGGGTTAGAGAAGTAGAACTTGGGCTGACATCTCTCGGGCGTCTGAGAGTAGGACAATTTCTGTGGAGAGCAGCTCAATGGGTACGGGTATGAAATGTGGTGTCTGCTTGTTTGCCTGTGATTGCTCTACTCTGTTTGAGACTGTCGCTTCGGCAAGAGAAGGCAACATGATGAGTGAGAGCAGGGAGCTCGGAGTGCTATGAGAGACTGTTTTACAATGAGACCGTGGGACTACAGTAGGTACAGTATGTACACACACACATACTGTACTATTCATTTATTCAGCATTTTCAAGCGATGGCGCCAATAACTGTTGATCGTCTACCCATGGCCCATGTTCGGAACTACAGTCATCCTTATCAGAATGGATTAATTAGATGAATGTGGCAGAGTGCAAGCGTCTATCCATCAGTCAGTGACAAAAACAATGATTTCCGACTGTTCGAAGATGGAGGACCACGTCTTTCGATACGCAGACATCTTTTCTGATTCCCACAATTCTTGTTTCCTGTTTGGTACTTTTACCATCAGTGTGACTGGAATGCGGTCTCACACTCCGTTGCAAGCATCCTGGACTGTGCTGTTATTTACCGTGAGTAGACGAATGAAGGTACCGGTACTTGTAATGACTGTCTCTCTTTTATAATGGATTGGTAGAGCATTTTCTCAATGAGTTGATGTTGACTTTAGCGGCTTCACGCCTAGAGCTCCAGTCATATGATTACGAGCTCCTGTTGACATCCCTGTATTGGCATCGCGCTTTTGGACTGAATTTGTAAATATGAGACAGTTCAAGGCGAGGATGTGGGCTTTTGTGGCAGATGTGTAGAGCTCTAACTAATGCTGTTGTTAGAGAGCCCCCAACAGCTTACAACTCCAAGATCGAGTTGATGATCATCGGGGCTGTTCAGATGGATAGCGAGGAGCGCTTACTAATTTGGTACCATGACTAAGGCTCACTATGCACTAGGATTTCACGACCGTTGAACGGCGGCTAAATGTTGTCCAGAACTAGCCAATTTGCGAGTGATTCGTCCTAGAGCCGTAAATTTCGTATCAATGGAACCAGCTGCGAATTTCGAGTCGAACCGTATAATTTGTATCGAAATCCGTCCACTCATTGCGATCCTCAAGATTACTAACATCGAACTCTCAATTTCGGCAGACTGAATACTGCAGACATCAGCAGCGTCCAAAACCAGATAGGAGTCCGAAGTATACACATGTCTACGGCCCTGTAGGTTGTACACAGCCGTATTGGTACAGATACAGTGAACGTATCGGGCCGGCGAGGACGACGAAGCTTTGAAAAATCACGCTAAACCTTGGCCGTGTGGCTGCTCATACAGTCGACCCTTGACGTGTTCGATGGGCGTGGCAATTGTGGGCGGATGGTTGTGGGCGAGACGAATGTGGAATTGACTTGGTTGGGGTGGAGAGTGTTTGCACTGTATGAGCATTGTGTTTGTAGATGTAGAAGTGGACGTATGTACCAGGTCTCTCGGACCCTGCAAGTATCGTTGGACGGGCTGCAAGTACCGGTACAACTACTGAAAGAGTTCGTTAGCACTCAGAAGTGCATCAATGACAGCTAACCAGAACACCTCCTGCATACGCGGTATTATTCGCTGTCCACCATGTGTATCATCCATCTTCGCTTCCCTTGGAGAATACGAGAGATAATATCTGGGGAAGGGGTGTAGAGAGTGGGGCACTGTATGAGTATGTACTGTACGTACGACGTGCTCCTTTTATTATCACGTCACAGGGAAAAAATATCGACTGGAATTCTCATATTATGACTAAGCTGACACACGCTGATAACGACACTGCCTCGATGCAGACACGTCTCCACTTGATGACGCGTGAGACATATCTCGGCGAGTTTTCGACGTGGAGAAATGGAAAGGGGATATACAGGGTGGTAGCAATCAGTAGATTCAGCAAAAACAATTCATTTATTTCTTCGGATTTTTATCCATTTTCACCCAATTTTTTCCAATTTCCACCGCTCCCATTTTCTTCGAATTAAATCCCACTCAAACTGATCACCAACCTGCACAATCGTTATCTCTCCACGTGGCTAAATATAGCTCCTGACGTCGCCCAGGCAACTCCCTACATAACCCTTCGCTTCCCTCCGCTTCGCTGCTTCCGTCAGGGTTCCAATGACGCGACGCGTGTCTCCACAGAAAAGCTCCACAAAAAGCCCCACAAACGCACAACGTGAAACACGGAGAGTTTGTGGATAATTACGCCAAGCCAATGTGCGGGTGGTTATTTGGAGAGATGCGATGAACAGGGTGGTATTTATGCAGTTGGAGGAGTAATAAAAGACGGATTCGGCAGTAATAAATCGGCTAAGACAGGAGCAGAAAATACCAGCTTGAGAGCAACTGGACAATAGCCGAGGAAACCGCTATCATCCACCGCCTCCAAATACTACCTCACTAATGTCGCCCCATGCCATCACACGTCAACCTCGATTATAAACTCTAACCTTATTATGCGAGGCTGAGAGACACAAAAGGTAGAGCCAATCCGAGAGTTATAAGAGACTTCTATAGGTGGCTGTGGGAGTTGTAAATGAGAGCTGAAGCTCTTCTCGTCATGACGGGAATAATTTCCCCGCGAATTTGGCCCATTTCCTACCCCTCTCCAGTCAAATGACGTCATGTAACACAAAAGACAACCCCGAGGCCTTTAGCGTCCCGACTGCAGATGACGTGCATTTACAGTTGCATTCTCAGCTTATTGGATTCTTGGCGCGTTTGAGTTATTCACTTTTCAAATGTCTGGAAAACGAAAAGAGAAGAAGCAAGGCTGGAGGTTAGGAAGTTACTCGAAGCGTTCGATTGGGTTGGGTTTGGGTTGGGGTACTTCCAGGGTAGGGGCTAGGGTTGGGGCTGAAATTGGGGTAGTGTGTGATTTGAAAACTACTCACCAACTAAGACAGGTTGTCCCATGGCCTCGTCTTGAGACATTTGGGCCGGTCTAGTATTCAGGGTTCACGTGATGCATCAATTTAGCGGGTCACAGGCACTACTTTTGCCGTTTTGGGAGATGCTTCTTTGTTGCTCTCGATGTGGGTCAGGCCATAATTTCGGGAGTGTGCAGAACCCAAGTATCGGTAAGTAAATTAGTTGACTTTACGAAGTCAAGTAACGGTCAAGTAAAATTAGTTGGACCGAGAGCCGAGAGAGCTTTTTAGTTGGTTTGTGGGCCACTGACAGAGAGAGGGATACTTTCAGACGTTGGAGACGGCTCCCCTGAAGATCTCTTGATTGTTTTCACTCGGTTAACAGCTCCAACAACGTCATTTATCCAGCATGGTTCTTGCTGGAGAGTGATGCCTCGGCAGAAGCTATTTCGAATCAAGGTTGGATGGTTCAGCAAGTTGGCCCACCATTTTTGCATGGGGAGAAAAAGGTGGGGGAGGTGCAAAGATGCAGGTATTTTTATATCGGCGTGATGCTCTGGGCGAGGCAGTGGTCGTGATGTTCTCAGATGTGTGGTGGACCCTTCGTAGCTGGTTTCAGAGCTGTTTTCAGAGCGAAATAACAATCCTTCCTATAGCTGACAAACCGACTACAAAATATGGGCATCTTACATTAGCACGTTTACGGAAGACGTTGACGTCAATCTGAGCCTGCGTTATCATCGGAGACGTCGGCGCCGTCTAGCATTCCGCCCAAGCTCAATCACAAGCCAAATCCATGCTGAGATTGTCCTATTCGAGCGACGAGGCCCAATCGAGAGTCCGAAACGGTCTTGCGATGGCACTGGACAAAGAGCCCAGCTGTAGCAACGTACATCCACCGTGGTTGAACATCACCATGTGCGGAAAGTAGAAAGCAGAAAGTAGCAACCTTGATCGGTGAGGGAGCCAGACTGTATATTGCTGTAGAGTGTACTGAACGTGGTGCTAACAGGGTATCGTACTCATATGCCAACTAAATACTACGAACTGAAGTAGGTAATCGTAAGTAACCATAAGTAGTTCACGAACAATCGAAGTAACTCGTTTCTAGCTCGTTCAAGTCCATTTTTCAACTCATTGTGCCCAACTCAGGCTGGTTCTCACACTCCCAGCTCATTGCTACACCAGCGACCTCCAAACAGCCGCATCCACGTTCCTGACTGTAAACACCGTCTCTATACAGCCTCTCCCCTGCAGCAACTTTAGGTCTTGTGATGATCAGCATGTTCGATATGCTTCGAGAAATGCCTCATAATATGTGCCCCATGATGGGTGGTGATGATGACCACCCATGGGTGGGTCTGGGTGAGTTAGGCAAGGGCAGATATCACGTGACTTGGGCCATACGATGACATGACAAGTTTCTGTGTCGCCCCCTGAATACTCCAATCTGCTCTCCCTCCCACCACCACTCATTCTCGTCTTGCACGGCTACGTCACAAGGAAGACATTGTTTGGGTGGATCACATCAATGTATGCAGACCTCGCCCAATTAGGCAGCTATATTGCTTTGGAGTGCGTCGACATGCCATCTCCCAAGGTTAAGTTTAAAGACTAATGAGGGGAGAACGACTGGTCGACGAGGCGGTGCCGTCTTGGAGCATTTATCGAGAACGACCAAAAAAAAAAAGAAAAAAAGTACTAAGCAAAAAAAACTAACGCCGTCATTAGTGTAGACGTTTTGTGTCCTTGGCCATCGGCGTTAGAACAGCTCCATTTTACGTCTCCACACCACGTGCCGGGCTGGCGATCGACAATGTGTATAGCTGTTGTGCTGTACAATTTCGTACAATACAGCGCACAGTGAAAGTTCGACGACTATCGTATGGTGACCCGACTGGAAAACCGAAAACGACGGTCGACGTTAGATTAGATGATGGGTGGTCGGTTGTGTGGATGGGCGGGAAAAACACAAAAGGGAAAAATGAGAAGCGTAAATCAAAAACACCCAAATTTGTCGTCGACAGCGAGAGCAGGATGGAATCTGCTTTTGGGCCACGCGTCCGCAAGTGGAATAATAAATGGGCTGTTTTTTCCCATCTGTGGCTCCGCTTCGTCTTCTGGCCCTGCCACTTGTTCCAGAATTCCGTCGACATGCTAGAACATGCTTCTGAACAAGTCTGTCGCGCATCACTTGCTGTACAAGTCATATACAGTGTGTCTGTACAGTCCACATTAATGCAGTGCAATTTACACGCAGGATAGAGTTCAAATGTTGGGCGGCTGTGGTGAATAGGGGTGATAGCAACGGAAAAAGGGCGGGTGAAAAGTCGGGGTTTGCGATGGCCGATTGCCGCGAATTTCAACAATTACACGCGCCACGCCTCGATGCATCCACCCCAAGTCTTTGTGTGCCACGAATCCGGCCCCAGGGTCTCTTTCTATCGTACTTTCCCCTTCCACCAACACACGGCAACCAATCTTGCCATATTGACTTGTTTTTACCTTTTTAGACTTTGGGACCACGTCCAATATCCATGCCCCCCTTTGTTTGGGCTTTGTTTGCACGCGCTGGACAAGGTTTCATTGTTCCCTTGGCTGGCTAGACGCCGGGTCACCCGCATGTGTGCACAACCCTCCTAAACTCAATCTCCCACTTATATATACAAGACCACCGTCGCCAGCACAACCCCTTTCTCTTCTCTTTTTTCCTTCTTCTTTCTAGATAAGGTCCGACCTAAAAACACATCACAACACAATGCACAGAACATACTCTCTCCGAAACAGCAGAGCTCCTACCGCTGCCCAGCTCGCCTCTCCCCCTCCTCCCACCTCTTCCACTAAGAGCGGACGATTCTTCGGCAATGGCTCCATTGGTGAGTAAAGACCCATGACATCGACAAGGTCGGTGTTACACAGACACGCAGAAACAAAAGTTGGACGACGCTATTATTTGGAACTGCATGGCTGCAGACACAGACACAGACGGACACAGACACAGATAGACACACACACGGACAGACACACAAGGGACACAAATCGAAGACTCTCAAAGTCAGTCCACATTTCGACGCCGCACGTTGATGATGAGGCGGATCCAGGCGTTGCAGGTTTTGAGGGCTAGTTGGCGTTTTTCCCCTCTAATTGCGCCAATTTAGCACTCGACACTGGACTAGCCTCGGGCCCCGCTTCTGTGGTGGGTTTGAAGAAATTGCGTGGTTGTCGCTTTTGTGTGTGTGTGCGTGGTGGTGGCCCTATTTTTGCCCTCGTGGATTCGGCCTGCCCCGGAGTGTCGGCCTGCCCCCACCCAGCAAGCCAAAATAGCAAAGTTGCTAGGACAGACTTAAGGTTCGCATATTGGTTACGGATTGGGACGACTACGCCCTGAAAGGGACAAGCACAACATACATGCAACTTTAATCCCGACACTGTACAGTGTGTGGTAGATGCGTGGTGCGGTGCTGTCGGTGCTGCCGCCTGACCAATATGCGGGTCCCGGTTGCTGCCCTAGCCGAACCAACTGGCCAATGCGGCATAATGAGTGCTGCCTCAGTCTGCGACAAATGATCTGTGCTGCCCGTGACATGGCTTGTGTAGTCATGACACGATCTGTGTGACCCGTGACATGACCAACGTCACCCCACAACAACCCCACAACATACTAACCCAGTCCACTCTTTCCGACGATCCGCCGCCGGCTCTATGGGCCCCGATCTCGCCCGAAAGCTCGCTCAGCTCGTGAAGATGGAGAAGAACGTTATGCGATCCATCGAGCAGCAGGCCCGAGAGCGACGAGAGGTTGCCAAGCAGCTTTCTCTCTGGGGTGAGGATGCCGATGAGGATGTCTCCGACGTCACCGACAAGCTCGGTGTTCTCATCTACGAGATTGGTGAGCTCGAGGACCAGTTCATCGACAAGTACGACCAGTACCGAATCACCCTCAAGTCTGTCCGAAACATTGAGGCCTCCGTCCAGCCCTCTCGAGACCGAAAGCAGAAGATCACCGACCAGATCGCCCACCTCAAGTACAAGGAGCCCAACTCCCCCAAGATCATTGTTCTCGAGCAGGAGCTTGTCCGAGCCGAGGCCGAGTCCCTTGTCGCTGAGGCCCAGCTCTCCAACATCACCCGAGAGAAGGTCAAGGCCGCTTTCAACTACCAGTTTGACGCCATCCGAGAGCACTCCGAGAAGCTTGCTCTGATTGCCGGCTACGGTAAGGCTCTGCTCGAGCTGCTCGACGACACTCCCGTCACCCCCGGTGAGTCTCGACCCGCCTACGACGGTTACGAGGCCTCCAAGCAGGTCATCATCGATGCCGAGAACGCCCTCGCAAGCTGGACTCTGGACCAGGCTTCCGTCAAGCCCACTCTGTCCATCCGACGAGCTGACGTTGACGACTACGATGACGAGGAAGAGGAGGGAGCCGAGTGGGCCGAGGACGAGCCTTCCGCCGTTGTTGAGGAGGGCAAGGTTCTTGACGCCTAAGTCTGCTGTGGAAAAGGACATGCTAATTTCTGTTGAAAAGTCTCTTTTGTATTTTTAACTACTTTTTACTACTGTTTGTGTTAAAGGTGGTGGGCTGCAGCAAGGGCTTCATTAAGTCTGTGTACGCCGACACTTCGCTTTTCCTCCTCCCCTCTCTTTGGCTTGCTTTGAAATCCAGTCGTTATTTAGCTGTATGATTATGTAGTAATTAGATTTATTTGTTTGGATGTTGAGATTGTAGTGTAGCAATGTGGAACTCGTCGATCATCGGGAACGATCAAAGAATCACAATGTTTTGTTGTCAAAAGATTGCCAAAGAGATGTATTTGCAGATGAATCAGCCAAGTGTTATCTTCTCGTGGCATGTCAAGTCTACATGTGCTTGAACCGATCATGGCAATATGTTCACGAATGATCACCCAGTAACCGTGAACATGATGTCAATCGAATCAGCAGAGAATTGCGGTTCGAATGGTATAACTTATATCAAAATACGCCACGCCAATCAGGCTCTAGACACTGTCAAATATCAGATCATCTCACGCCAATCACTACAATTGAACTGCATCTCAAAGTGTTCGTATACGTTCAATTGTAGACGTCAGAGGACGCTTGTAGCAAGACACAGGAACAATGTCTCACTGCGGGCTCCCTGATCGGGTAACAATATCAATGTCGGTGAATCATTGTGCAGATACTGCGAGTTCAAAAGTCGACTTGCTGTGCTGTATGATACGGCCACTGTCTATGCTGTATTGGTACATACGATAATTTCGAACTTGCACTGTCTTTATACTGTACGAGTACACAGTGGATTTCGTACAGTGCGATGAAACTACAAGTGGCCAGTTTAAGAGCAATGACTAGGACCACCGCAAAACATCCTCACACATATCCTAGCATTTTTCTTCACAATTTCTTTTTCCACATGCTACAGATCGATCGTCTCATCTCCTGAGCAAATTATAGCCGGGGTTCAGATGTCGGGTCATGGGACTATGAGCGTGAGTTTATTACTCTCCAATATGTTACCATGGTTACGGGCGTTGGAGTGGGAGAGTTCAATTTTTACAAGCGTACGACGATTACGAAGTTTGAAGAATTGAGAGATGTTCACAGTTTAGTACACCGCTTAGTAATCTACTGATCTGGAACACCACCAATTGTACTCGGGTGAGGACTCGTGACATTGCTCAAGTCAACCATCATACCTCTGCGCCATTAAAATGGACACTTTTCGTTTCGTCTGTACCACTAAGCTGACTAGGGTCACAACGTCGGGCTAGCTAGTGGATAGCATCAGGTAGTGCAACGTGCCACCTATAATTGTCGAGTTATGATAGAGGGGGGGGGTGGTGTTACCGAAAGAGTTAAGAGTTGTGGGGTCCTGTGGTGTAGTTGTGTGTCGGTGGTGTATCGTAGTTGTCGAGTCGATGGGTGGTTAAGTAATTAGATAGGGTGTTGTATGGTGCAGATATCGGGGAATGGCCCAATTATCTTCCGTAGCCGCTTACTAATCACAGCACCACTCGGGACGTGAAACGTGGCCTCCATTTGTACTGCTTAAAATCGTCTGCTACTTGTAGTCCTGCTCTCTCTCACTATCACTTCTCCAGTCCACAATGTCACGTCTCAGACGCTAAGAGCCCACTTATTGAACCTTGCTCAACGTTGTGCTTTTGCAGTGGCGACAAGAACAGCGACAGAAACGGCAGACAACGGCAGAGAGCAATGGCAATGTGAGTATTGAGGAGACAGGAAGCGGCAAGGGGGAAGTGGTTTTGGATCAGGTCATTGAGCTTGGTTTCAGGACTGATATGTTGAGCACATGGGATGTCAGCAACAATCTTGATCTGTTCGTTAAAAGATCCGATCCAACCAGATCAAGGACACCAGAGTGATCCAATGGGTTGTTACATTGCAGCAACTTCATTTCTCGATTTCCTCCGGACTTATCCGAATTATTTACGATTTTCCCAGACTTATTTGAATTTGCCCGCTTATATTCCGAATATCACTAATTGCAGAAAAAAATACGCAAAAATCAACGGCGACACGGCGGTCGGGCTGAGAATCTCCTTTGGCCGCAAGGCCATGGTCCAGTACGCCCGACATCTCTACAACCGCGACGAGGCTCTGGAAGAGTCGTTTGGAAGCGATCACGACAGCAGCGACGACGAAGCAGTGGAAACCAGCACTTTGTCCAACAGAAAAATGCACAGAAACAAGCTGCAGCTGGTCAAGCTGAAAGCGTCGCAATTGATGCTCAAAGACGCGCAATTGAAGGACTTGCTGACCCGAATTCGCACCCATCTCAAGCAGCTGATTATCGAGGGATGCATTCGAATCGACAAAGAGGGCTATAACAAGGTACACAGAAAGAAGATCACCGGTCAGGTGACGAGTGGCCCTTGGTCTGTGAACATCGCCATGAAGCCCGAGACTTGCAAACACTTCCAGGAGCTGCGGTTTGGACACTGGCAGAGTGAAAACCAGAAGGGCCCGTCTCTGTTCACCAGAGAGCTCTATTTCGATACCAGAAAGGGCATGAACAAGCTGAGCGAACCCGCTGTCGAGAAGACAGGAGGTGACTCGGAAGCAAATGCCCTGTTTCTTTCGGATGACGAAGACAACACCAAGGAGAACCTGAGAGTGAGGTACAAGGAGTTCCAGTATCTGCGAGGAGTCGTCGAGGTGGTTGTTGAGGAGTTTCCTCTTGCATGATGTGTGAGGTGGTTACATCGAGGAGTTTCCTTTTGATTTGTCCTCCATGAGTCATTACCGCTGTTAATACAGGCAATGCCTCAAGTGAAACATTGTTAGTTGGCGACATCTTCCCCACCTGGCTTTAGGGCGCTCCACAGTGCAATCTGGAGCACTAGCAGCTGCGGTCTTTCTAGTGCTAGTTATTTATTTATTTCAATTAATCTCTCTTTTTCAAAACGGTCATTAGTCCCTCAATGGATGGTCCAGGGGTTCGGATAAAAACGCTCAGCTGCAGGGGCCTAGTCTTGGAGAACCTGGATTGTCCACCAATTAATCTAAACTAGCGCTAGGCAGCAGTCTACGACGACTTGGCTAGGTGCTACGAGTAACAGCTGTAGTTTAGTTTGAGGCAGTGCTTGTGGTGTGATGTCAGAGGACAACAGACGTCTTTTAGAGCTGCTACAAGTACGTACGAGTAGCGTCACTAAAAGCACTGAAGTCTCAGTACTGTACCACCGCTAGAGCCCCAGTATGATTAATGGAGCCCTTGAAGAATGTTTGGGGCCCCAATCACTAGTTTCAAGATCACCACGTGTGCTCAGTATCACCACCGAAGCCTCAGCTGACTTTTAGAACTCAGTGTTACTACTGCAGTCTTCTTCATAGCTCTGCTTTGAAGGAGGCTGGTATGGCCCATGAGCTGGTGAACCTACATGAATCACTTACAGAGGTGATCCGATATCTCTACAGTCATCTGCACGGTCAATCTAACGGGAGTCCACCTTCCAAAGTAGCTGAAGACACCAGGTTGGAATGGCCATAAACCAATAGACAACAATAATCGTTTGAGCAAGCCCGACATCTAAACACTCGTTCCCGGGTGTGATCTACAACCCAACATCGTGGAATGAACACACCAGATGAAAAGTGTGCCGACACCAACACATCTCTGCGACACGAATGAAATTCACAAATGGAAAGTTCGACATTATCGATGTTGGGCTCACTGCTCAGATCCACACACCTTCAAAGAGGTGTTGTTTCAATGGCGTTCTTCCACACTCCACCAGTTCCTCTTTTGAATATCATGTTGCACCCACACTTTAGTAACAGCCACATGCACCCCACAACAACAACCTCCACATGGATTGCTGCATTCGATCACAACCAACTAAACACTCACTCCCCCCCCACTGATTAAGTTCAAACAAACGATTGTCTCATCGCTTATCGGTTATCAGACACCCTACATGCGACCTTAACCTTATCAATCTCATCACCTTCACCTCAAACACCGTCTCTGTGGTGGTTAATTAAGCTTGTGTTTTCTTGTGACCATATTGCACACCTCAAACCGCCCCTTTCACCCTCACAGCTACACGATGACGCACTCAACACAATCGTCATCAACGCTGGTGGCCATACGCAGAGACGAGTGTTTTTTCCCCATCAGCGGCCACTCCATCTCGCTGTCCTCTTTGCTGTCCTATCTCATCGACTGGCTCTTCTACATTGGTCTCACCACCGTCGCTCTTCTCTACGCCAAAATGGTGCCTCCTCTGTTCGCCGAATTCAGCCTCTACGACCCCTCGCTGTGGTACAGCCATATCCCCACCGATCTCACCATTGTGCCGACCTTCCTGCTCATCATCTACTCAATCCTGATTCCCATCGGCCAGTTTGCGCTCACCATTGGCTTCACGACTTCGCAGAGGTGGCACCGACGGCTCTGGGACCTGCACGCCATCCTGCTGACGATGATGGCGGCCCACGCGCTCCAGACGGTGATTGTGTCGCTTCTCAAGAATCTGGTTGGATATCCAAGACCAGACATGCTGGCTCGATGCAGACCAATGTCGTGGGCCCGTCCTCCGGTCGGAAGGCTTGCCAACGTCGGAGTGTGCACACAAACAGACCTGGGGCACATTGAAGAAGGGTTCCGGTCGTTTCCATCGGCTCATTCGGCCACTGCCTTCACTTCAGCCATGGTCCAGGTGCTGTTTTGGATCGCCCGAACCCGCATGCTGGACTGCGCGGGCTGGTCGTGGAAACTGCTGCTGAGCCTGGTTCCGCTGCTGTCGGCCTCGGCGGTCGCCTTCTCCCGCATCTCCGACAACAGACACCACGTTTTCGACGTGATGATCGGCATGTTTATCGGGCTGATTGCCGGCTACCTGGCCTTCATCCACTACTTCCCCTTCCCGACCTTCGCCAACGTCTGCACCGGCGGACGCGCCTACTCGCCTCGATGCGGGATTCTGGGAAGTGTGGGCTGCTGGTCTCTGGGTGACGAGGTGGGCTGTCTACGAACAAAACTGTACAAGACCCCCAAATGCAACCTCAAGGCGACGTTCACCATGGGCTGTGGAACCGAGCTGTGCGTGTGCAAGAAGCCGTCGTGTGGAGCGTGTTCTGCGAGCGTGACTTCATCAAAGTGCTCTCATGGCTGTCTCACCAGAAACTGCACAGGCGACAATTGCGACTCTCGACCGATGAGCAGACGGTCCACGAGACGAACGGGGAGTCGTCGGTCTCGAAGATCCTACAGAACGTACCCAGGGAGATCTTCCGAGATGGCCTGCATGCCTTCATGTTCTGCTACATGCACTGGCGAGTGTCATGATGACTCCTCCAGCAGCTCAGACACTTCGGTTACAGCTACAGAGCCGTCTCATGGGCGTCGATCGGCCCACCGATGCTTCAACCCGGTGTGCACCATTGCGGGCTGTCTTGGTGCCTGTTTGCGTCGAGTCACCAGCCGAACCAGATGCACCACTGTCGGATGCACTGTGGCGAACTGTGTGGGGATTTCGTGCCTTGTAGACCGCGTGCGCACTTGTCGTATCCCTTGGTGTCGCAACGAGCGCTGCATGAGGCTTGCTCGAGAGCACTGTTTTGACGAGGAGGCCTCCAGTATTGATCATGGTGGAGGCAGAGTGAGAGCCACACGGCACAGAAGAGTAAGTAGACACGCCGTTACTCCGTAATAAAATCCATCATTAATACATCGCTTGTAATTTTAGCTTCTTCAGGTGTTATATCACTTTCAGTGGAGTATTATAGGTTCTCCTTGACATTACCCCCTCTCCTCACTCATTACTCAAGACCCCAGTAATGGCCTGAACATCACTCTTGTCGGTGTACTTCACCTGGGCTAGTCCAATCTGCTGGTCTTTCAGATCGTACACCGTATAGACACTCTTCAGAAACGGGTCTCCTAGCAGCGTGAGTCCACTTGCTTCTCCTCCGTAAACAGCCGAGTTCTGGGTCGCCAAAACACACTGAGTGTCCGAGAGGTTTCCTGAAAAGTAGGAGAAGGGCAGAACCAGAGACGACTCGTTGGCGACAATGGAGAGCTGTTCGAAATTGAACTCCAGACTCACCTTGGTATCGCAGTCCACAAAGTACTGTCCCTCTTGCGCATTGTAGTTTGTGAAGCCCAGTGCTTGATGGATTTGAGTGAATTGAGGCTCGGGAATAGCAATGGCAATAGATCCCGAATCGAGAATCACCGGGCCGTCAAACACTACGTCTGTTCCGTTGGCAGTGATTGTCTCAAAGTTGATTTGGGGACCTGCACTGGGGTCTTCAACAGGATAGTAATTAATCTTTCCAGAGTACTTTGCGTGGTCGATTCCTCCGAGCAAAAACGTTCCGTCGGAGGAAGCAGGTCCGTCAAAGAAAATGGAGTAGGCAGCCCAGTCGATGAACCCCTGCTGCTGGGCTGCAAAGGGGAAGTTGGCGTAAGAGTCAGGACCGCCTTCTTCCTGCGTGAAAGACACTCCTAGGATTCCCTGGGTCTGAGAGCTGATCGAACTTGCTGCGCCAAGCTGGTAGTTGCTCAAAGTCACTCCTCCGACGTCCACACTGTCGAGAATCCAGTTTCCCGATCCTCCTCCTCCAACGTACCCGTCGTCGAACTCGTTGTTGAGAAATTTGTAGGTCGACGAGGCTTTGGGATTGTAGTAGCCCGGGTGACTTTTCCCGTCGGCAGTCAGAGGAACCCACAGGTCAGAGGATCCGGTATCTAGAGTCACCTCAAAGGCCTGTGGAGGAGTTCCGACGGTGATGTTGACGTAGATGTAGTTTCCCGGTCGAGACTGGATGCCGAGGGAGTGAGCATCTTGGACGTACCTCTTGGAAATCGGCATCGACACGACCTTTGGGTTGGCTGGAGCTGCCGATGAGAGTGTGAGTGTGGTGAGCAGAAGGAAGATATGGATGAACATGTTTGGGGTGGACATGTTTGTGGTGTGTGAGGTGATCAAGACGGAAACAGTGTTGACAGGAATGACTACTTGTATCAAAGTAGTTCGAGCCGTCTCAATCCTCGCAGATCAACGCCGTCTGCACTCTATCCACCGAAGAGCCGTTGAACTCAATCATTAATTGAACTGTATCCACCCAGACAGGCAAAAGCAAAGTGATTGGAGTGGTAGACAAGGGCTTTGTACGAGTTGTCGACAATCGGAGCTTCAATAATTGTGTCTATGTAACCAGTCACTTAAGTTCAATATGAGTAACAATCCACTACAACTACTTATCTCAGGTCCATGGAGGTGCCAAGACTAAGAGGCTCTTATCGAAACTCTCTTGTGCATGGTCCCTGAAGACAAGGGTGGGGGTCATTGAGATAATTTGTGAATTTGTGATGCTACGGTTTGAGAAGAATTCGAGGTGATTCGTCTATATATGTACCGACAGCTGGATGATCTGCATTCAGTCCTCAAAGAGATTAGAGATGGAATAAGTGTCCGACCTCCACTCAGCAATCTGATAAGGGGTAAACCGAGATGGCTAGCTCCTTTCAAAGTTTAGCAAGTGACTCAGTCGTCTCAAAAGATCAAGTATAGGTGTAGACGTAACTTGAATATCGGTTCCGTTGTGTCTTGTACTGACAAGTCCTCCCACAGTGTCTCTCAAGTAACACACGGGTCCGATAATCAAGAGAGTGAACAGCCAAGCTGCTCCAGGAGCTCTAAAGAGAAGATTTCAGCAGTTTGACGGTCCAGGCCTTCGGATTTTTATTCTTGTGGCTGACCGCGTGTGTGTCAGTTCCAACAGCCACATCTTCCAATTTTCGAGAGTCTCTCGGGCTTCTCGGGCTTCTTCATCTGGATGTCTTGTTTGGAGACAGACTTGCTGTAAGGAGTGAGATGCGAGAAGGTATTTAGTAGCAAATATAAATGAGCTGTTGCTCATAAAAGCTCTTTACCAACCCATCTCTGGACGAAACTGACAGTTCCGACGGCTAAAATGGTTTCTGTAAACCTCACCTCTGCTTCTTAAAGGGTTAAGTCAAGTTTGTTGGATCACTTCCTTACGCTCAACAGATCGGGTAACAATCAGTACGTGACCTTAAATAGCTACACACAGTCAACAGTGCCGTCACGTGGCCTTCTTTAATGTCTGCCATAAAATAAGGTTCTCAACAAAATTCTGTTGGGGAATGTTCCCTAAAAGTGCGGGTTTTGATACACCACCCTGGATATCTAACTAACTCCCACGAAAAGTGTACAAATGCAAACCTCTGGCTTTGCTCCTCCCTTCAATCGAACTTTCATTGAGTTCCGAATATTATTCAAGTAGTTATGTCTCTTTCATGCAC
Organism: Yarrowia osloensis; assembly: GCA_900519015.1. Taxonomy (NCBI): domain Eukaryota; kingdom Fungi; phylum Ascomycota; class Dipodascomycetes; order Dipodascales; genus Yarrowia; species Yarrowia osloensis. The sequence goes on from ULGU01000001.1 coordinate 2,584,085, forward strand.
GTTAGACAGAACTGTTGTTGGGGCAAAATAAACTTTATCACAAATGTTGAGTAACCTTAATCCACCTGCCATAAAGTACGAATTTTTGCCATAAAGTACGAGTTTTGGCCATAAAGTAGGATTCCCAGAGTGGGGGAGTAAATGTGTAACTCCTACGGCGTCCTGGAATAGCCACTAAAAGTACCGTGAGATGAAAGTCTCCGTGCAAGCTCATCTATTCGTCTACAGCTCTCGACGAGCAATCAATTCCTACAGTACAAAAATTCCCACGTCAAACATATCTATTGCTCTACCCTCCGTGTTGCGATCCTTATATACTCATGATCTAGGCCGGTCCTGGATGTATCTCCTGTGTGTAACAATGTACAGACGAAGCCATATCACAGAGCCTACGGCTTCATATCTTTAATTCGGTGTACCGACGCTCAGCCAACGGCTTCACATCTGTAATCGATGTACAGAAACTCAGCCTAAGGCTTCGTGTCTGCGTCCGTCTTCACCCGCTTCACTCCCTCTCCCTCACTCTCCTCTCTACTTCTCTTCTTCAGTCCATCCTTCACGTACCCCAGCACCGGCTTCATGATGCGTCCATAATCCTCCTCCATGGACTCGTACGTCTCCTGCAGCTTGGACATGACCTCAATCTTGCCTCCCAGCTCCTCCAGAAACTCCTTGTTGCGCACGTAGACTCTCTTTTTGATGAACAGCCGCGTGTCTTTGATATTTCGTTTCTTTGAGGGACTAGAAACCTCCAGACAAGCCAACAGCACCATCTCAAAGCACCGGGCAAACTGTCGGTGGGCCAGTTTGTACTTGAGACGGTGCTGCTCGAGCCACTTGGTCCAAAATTCGCCCGCAACCACTCTAGTTCGGCCTGTCTTGTTGTCTCCAGCCTTCTCTCCATGAGCAGAAGTGGTCTGGAGCATCTGGAACACCTCTGCGGGGAATCCCTGGTCCGCCAGCCACTTGAGATCGCACCGGTCTCGCAGATCGTCAAACGCTTCGCTGGGATCTTCGACGGTGATTTCGTACACGTTGGGATCGGCGTAGAAACGCGAAAACAACAGAGTGTACAGCTGGCCGCCCAGACCCTTGCCCTGGAACGGAGGCAGAATGACGTACTGCGAGATTCGTTTTCGAAGCGTCGGCGAAAACGGCTGCTTCTGAAGCTGCTCCAAAGACGCGTCCTTGGGCGCCTTGTCTTCCTTGGCAGACGGCTCATAGAACCAGTAGCAGTAGACAGTGGAGAATCCGACAATCTCGTTGGCAGAGTTGTAAACCACGTAGATTTCCCACCGGTCGTCCTCGTTGTCAATGAACGAGCCGGCCTCAATGAACAGAGGCACAAATATCTGCAGCCTCAAATGCAGCTTGAGCGTCTCGGGGTCTAGCAGCGTCGATCTGAAGACTGTGTATTTGTCGCTGTTGACAGAAAACGAGCCGAACTCCTTGCCCACGGGCTTGAAGCCGTCGCCCAGCTCCTTGGCCCGCTTCTCCTCCCACTCAGCCTCATCTGTGCACGTTTCCTCAGGCAGAAACTCCAGCAGCTTGTCCACAGGCTCGTCAAAAGAAACTCCGTCAAGCTCCAGCTTTTCGGAAAACTGCACAGTCACCAAAGGCAGCATGGTGGAGGCGTCCATTTTCAAATTGAGCCCGAAATCCTTGTAGCCGAGAATGGTCTCTGCGTCGCCGTAAATGGGGTAGGTGAAGATGGGATTGAACACATGGCTGTTTTCGGGTCCCTGGCCCACTTCTTTACCCTTGCCCTGGCCGTCAAACGTGTCCAGGGTGATGGTCAGCGCCTCATTGGCGTTGGTCGTCCATTCAGTCGCGATATCCATGGTTGTGTCGAGTGATGGATGAGATGGAGTTAATGGCTTTCGCGTCGCGTCTTGGAAGTTTGATTCTTTGCTGCGACTAAACTTTATTTGTAGGGCGACAAAAGACGTGGCGTCACGTGTTCGTGTGTTCGATCCGGGGTTAGCACAGTGAGTAAAAATTATAAAAGTCGTCTAGAGAGGCCGGAGGGTGGTTGTGTAGACAAATGCGCGCGTTCGTATTATTCACAAAATTTCCAATACACATCAGGAGCCATTTTTAGACACGATAGCACCACTATCAATTGTTAACCATGATCTCTTGGGAAGTCTTTGAGAGTCTGACAGAGAATGTAATGTCAGTAGCTGAAAATGCTAGTGATACGAATATGACTCCAAAATGATCAGACTCATTCGCTATACGAGAACGTGAGATCCATTTACAGCTCCTTCATACATAAAATCGTACAATTGCCTTCATACATAAAATCGTACAATTGCAGTTCCAATGAACGGTAATGTTCTGATGTACCGAACCACTCAGATCAAAGACGTTTTCAGACAGTTGCAATTATCTGAGTTGAAGCATTTTTTATATTTTTATCGTGCACAAGTAATTTTATCGCCATGACTTTTGTAGCAGTTCATCTGCTTGACTCTTGACATCCCCAGAACACCTTACTACGAGTATGTGAGGAACTGAGCTGACACAGATGTAGTAATTCAGGTCCAGTAACACTCGTACGAGAAATTTTTTGTCAGCTTAAGGGACTACCTGTACAGTCAAACAGAGCCCACAAGTCACGTGACTTCTCAATATTTGCCATCTACACCTTTTCCTGTGCCCTAATTAGTTTGTGCATAATTTACGCGAGTCATAATTTACGCGAGTCATATTTTACGCGATTCATAATTTACTTGAGTCACGTCACGACAGTACAACCACACACCAATGAGCATGATGAAATACATCAGGGCCATGTCCCAGGTCCGCGACGACGACGAAAAACTTTCCGATGAGGTGGAAGAACTTCTAAGATATGTTAAAGAGACTAGTAGTCATCTACACACAGAAACGAGCACGGGATACACCGCCTTGTCTCCGTCTCAGGTCTACAAGGACAACGAAAAACTTCCCGACGACCTGGAAGAACTTATACGACGTGCAGGAGAGACCTTCGACTTCCTGGAGAAAGAAGAGACTGCGATTCTAACCGAGTGTCAGCGACTCAAAGATATCTACGTGCAGGGATTGGAGCTAGCTGTGCCCCGATTGACGGTTCCGGCGTATTCGGAGATCTGCGAGGCTGCTGTGAAAGAGCTGGAGCGCAAGATGGAGACGATCCAGGGGATCATGGAGAAGCCCCGAGATCTGCTTGTGGAGCGGGTCAAGAAGCACCTCAAGGCGTGGGAAAACATACGCAAGGAGTATGACGTGCATCGGTATCGATTCAAGGGCCAGCGGGCAGATTTGGTGAGAACGAGGAGCAAACGGGAAGTCAGCGAGGAGGTGGAAAAGAAGCTGAAGGATGCTAGAGGAGATGACGACTCGATTCTGCTCCAGCGACAGATTCACCGCATGCTGGAGGGTCAGTCTGAACAGGTCAAGCGGTTCCTGCTTGTGGATCGCAACCGGTACACTGCCCATCTCTACCGAGTGTCGAAACGACCTCTTCTGCGCCAGTCCGATACCCAGGTGCAGAGTCGCAAGAAACGAAAGCTGGAGCACAAGGAGCTCGTTTTGCCTGCTGTGGTTATGACCAATATCTACGGCAAGTGCAGTTTGGAAACGTGCGTGACTCTCAGAGAAGTGAGTTCCGACTGGTACAATGTCTTCTTCAAGTCTGAATGCGTTCTGGCCCACAAACTGAAACGCAGATCCCCCTTTTTCCCACGAGACGAGCTGCTGTCGACCTGGGCGCTTTGTGCGCTTGTTTTTGTGGGCAGACTGAGAAGTGACAAGTGGATCACCACTGATTGTCCCCGCAGATTTTTCCACAAACGGCTTCTCAGCCCAATCCGGCATCTGGCTGCTGTGGAGCTGAAGCACGGAGAAAAACTGCCCGAAAACTTCAAGGCGCTCGACACAGACCCAAGTGTCGAGTTGGAGAATGGGCTTCTTGATCCATTCACTTTGAAGACATCTGCCAAGATTTCTCCTGCTCCCGAAGAAGAAGAGTACAAGGTGATTGAATTGGACGACGAGCTCAAGGAAAAGTTTAAGGACAAGTTCCAAATCATCGAGTACAAGGGAATTAAGATGTTTCTCCCGCCTAATGTTGTTCTCGATAACACTCCCGAGAAGCCTGAATCGCCTCGTCAGCCTCTTATTGCCGTCCACAAGTCCTACATTGTGGTGCGATGTCAGAACCAGGAATGCTTCCTGTTTTTCCGCAACAATCCCCGCAAGGCTTACTCATACATTGCTCCAGACCACTCTACGTTCGAGATGGGCGGAGTACTTGTTAGAGAGGAACACTCCTTGCCTGGCCATTGAAACAGCTACAGGTTCCTGGACCTGGGGTCGATGAGCTTTGTCAAGTACGCGGACTACTGTACCGCCAAGATGCTGACGTGCTACAACGGTCTGGTGTGGTGGTCTGTACGGACCAACATTGTTCCGACGTTTGTGGATCTCAAGACCCCGGGGAAAATCTACGTCCGAAAAGACCGCATTGTGTCTCTGGATGAGATCATTGTATCGCACCCCAAACCCATGTTTCAGTTCACCAGCACCAGCTTTGGAGGCCGGTTTTTGCACAGGAAGAACGAACACGGGATGCTGTTGGTCGACCTGAGTCAGTCAGTTGTCAACGACATTTACGCACCAGGCGAGAAAGATGTCATTATACCGGGCTACGCGAACAACAGGTTCGAAGTGAGATATATCAGCGACGAGACCATTGAGCGGTACGAGGGGGGAGAGGGTTGTCAGGCTGGTGAGAAGTCGGGTGTGAGTGCCCTATGATTCGACTTAGCTACAGGAGCTATCAATATCAAATATATTTTTTAGTTATACATACATCGTGAGCCGTAAGATCGTGGACTGAAAGCTGGTTGCGCCCATATTTTCTAACTGACTCTCCTGTACCAGGAAGAAGAGATACAAACCAGCCAATCCAAGCAGCAGATCACTCATCAAAGTTGTCAGGCTGTGGTGCTATGATAAAGAGACTGTAGCAATTCATTACGATGTGCAGCTTCGTCAGTATCATCTGGATTAGTATCACTTGCTTCTGCGAGCTCATATTCCGGTTCACAACGACTCTTTGACAATACAATAGCATCTCCTTCTTTCTCAACAGCAGTCAGTCTTGCATGTCGGGCTAAAAGAACAGAGGTCAATGGGTCACCCAGCTTTTGCACGTGTTCTGTAACTTTAGGAGCGCAATCAGACAGGTAAAGTGCTTTACCATGGCTTAGCCTCACTATACTCAGCCTTCATAGTGTGATGCAGCCAACTACCTGGTTTACTCTTGCTGCAAAGTCCAGTCGACGCGGACTTCTTATAGGCAGAAAAGAAGTAGGGATATGACTGTCAGAGATGGGCATTCCTTGCGACAAGTAACCGAGCTGTAATGGCACGCTAATCCTTGCTGACAATTGTCTGAAGAGAACTTCCACGTAGACCATTATTCCGTCTGATCTATTGCCTCACATCTATCGAGATAGAACAGGCCAAGTTAGCTTTCATTTACTTCTCTACCCTCGTCCTTCCCATATACCCACTGCATGAACGAAGCAGACAGTGATGACCCACTAGAACAACAATCCCAAAGGGACAGTACAGCAGAGAGAGTAAAGAGATACCGCACCACAAATTCATCACCGGCCAAAATCTCTTGTTCTAGCCAGCCAGACGCTACACACCCACATGAGTCCACCCACAACACACACCTCTGAAATCACATAAATACCCCCTCGTCCCCCTACAGTTTTTCACCAAGCAACAGCCTTACAACCAACAATGCAGCTCAAGAACCTCCTCATCCTCTCCCTCTCCGCCGTCGTTCTGGCTCAGAACGTCGCCCCCGAGTCCGACAACGCCATGGAGGCTCCCCAGGACATCTCCAAGCTCAAGCACAAGTGCCCCGAGCACAAGTGCCCCAAGCCCAAGGTGCACAAGCTGACCAAGAACATCACCAAGACCGTCATGGTCACCAGCACCAAGCAGGCTGCCAAGTGCCAGCCCACCAAGTGGTAGACTGCTGTCTCAATAGCTTTGTCGAGAATCGTCTAGATGGGCCAGAATGCTATGATGAAGATAGCAAAAGAAATAAGAGCTCAATATCATATATCTGTCACTATTGTATGTTGCTGTAAGTGTTGATTACTGAGATCGGGTAGGTGTAAGCATGTGTTACGGAAGTAACGATACAGGCTAAATCGATGATAACAATTAGGTGTCTCGTATATACTGTAGGTAACATGAAACTTTAAATATCTGCTATCGTAGTTTATGCGATGAGTAGGTGAAACTTTAAATATCGGGTACTTTATGCGGAAAGTGGAGCGTTACAGATGTGGGATAACGGGCTGTATACAACAGCAAAGCAAGTAATTGAACTTGTTTTGGTATATTTAGCTTACGCAATGATAGTATACCTCGAAAAACCACATTGGTCATGTCATCAAGCCTTTGTATTTAAATGCATCTGTTCACCTTGACGAAACTTAGAGTTGGCTGATAATTGACACCACCAAAACCTTTTTGAGATGATTTGAAACTCATTGATACCAAAAATGACTAGGATTCATCAATGGCCCATCCAATCATGACCGAAAATGAAACACTCCGAAGTGATCACAGTAGCAATAACCTTAATTTGAACTTGTTCCCATCCAATCAACAAAACACTTGACATTTGACATGCACTGTAGTTGAAAGTACTCGGTCTGAAAACGTCATGCTACCTGGACCCCTGTTAAGAGCACGAGTTGCAAATAGAGAAGCAGAGAACCACAACTTCTACCAGCAGCCATGAGCAGTCGTCTTCTAAACGAAATAAAACTTCCATCACACGGCGTGCTCTAATTGCTGTGGTAGCATGATCCAGCATTATTTCACGCAGATGGCTCTTCAACTATTGTGTGGCTACCAGCGAAGTCGCTGTCCTAGTATTTAGTGGATGTCAGTCACACCTTAGACAGGCTCTCCAACTAATCAAGCTCAGACTTCGCGACTCAATGACAAGCACCAACCAACGTATTGGTAGTTTCCGGGAACCTCAGTGGTTACAAGGCCATCACGTGACCCTCAGAAGTGCCCACCAGGCTCACAAAAGAGGGGTAACTGCGATTAAGGTTACCTCAAAAAACTGTTGAGTAAAGTGAGGGATTTAATGCAGCACCTGGAGATTTGAAGTAATTCGTCATCAAAGACATGGAATGCAAACTTCGGTGCACTCTCCTCCAGCTGATACAAGCCCTGATTGAGTTAGTTGAGATCTAGTGAAATTATGCCGCTTTTATGCAGAATGTCAAGAACTTTGTTGAGTTGAAATTAAGCTTTTTGACGGTCTGTTGAGTAAAGCTTAAATACGCGTTGGGTGCCATAAACTTGCCACGTAACCAGGTTATTCTCAACAGATAATCAGGCCATATTTACAAAGCTTAATTCAGCGGGCATAAACTACCGGCCAGAAGTATTTCTGGCTTTAGCGTTGATAATGCAGGGACCAGATGAGATAGGAACCTTAGGATGCACTAATAGCAACCCTAAAAAGTGAACCACGGCGAGATTCAAGTGAAAATCGCAGATATATATGGAGTATTCTAATGCCAACCCCGCACGGAAAAATCAGGTCACAATTTAAGGTCGCATATGGCCTATAGCTTAATTTGCTGGCTGAGTAAGATAAGTATGCCCCCGATTCACACCTTATTTAAAATCCTTTAATCATGTTAACCATCATCGCCAAGAATTCGCCGAGTAGGTGTTTCATCTCGAACACTGAAGATGACGAAATCTTGTTATCGCCGGCTATGAAAGAGGCGAGTTAAGTGAGTATTACTGCTTTTTAACAGTCGACTGGCTTCGCAGGAGGGTCGTGGCACCCTTATGACACAAACACACAACTTGGAGCACAAACAGATGGAGACACAACACAACACTAAGGCCTTGGCTTTAACCGCGGAAAGATACAAGACTTCCATAACAGCAAGCTACATCAACAGCAGTTTTCTGACGACTGATACCATTGCAGGGACACCCTCACTCGTGTTAGCGATAAAACAACACAAACACACGACACAAACACACGACTGACATGCGATACAGGCATACGACACGAGCAACTATAGCTGCCACCTCACTCAGTCGACAAAAATTCAGCATGTTGAGCACCGAGTTGTGTTACCAGATGTGTTACCTCCTGCCTCCCTCACCACACTATCTCTCTCAACTTACTAACTCAGACGGGCGTCGTGGTCTCTGACCAAGGCGGGTGTTACCTGAGGAGCTATGTGCCATTTGACTGTTACCAGCCGAGGATGTCGGAGTATGGTCAGTCGGTCATGGTCTCACGGGTGCATCCGAATCCCAAGGAGGAATGTTTTTCAGGAGGGGTGTGCGTTAACCATGCCCAGGTTCCAAGCATGCTATGAGCTCTGGGACAGAGTCTCATATGGAGTGCCCCGGAAACCCCGTGCTTGCAGATGAGTCTTTCCTGCATGCACGATGCTACATCCAGTCAGTTTTACTGCCCATCGCGGTCACCCTTCGCGTCCCAAGAGGGAATCATGGCCGCAGAGACGAAACGCGACTAGCATCACTCACGTTATCGGCGGAACCGGTTCGTGTGATATTCTACTATTAATTATCGATGATAATTTTGAAACAGGTGAGGATGGGGCACAGGTGCTGGTGCTCTTGGTGATGGAAGGTAGGAGTGGAGTCGGTGGCTTGTTTGCAAGACAGGAGGGGACAGACAGGAGTCTGATGGGGATGTGGGGTGGAGATTGGTAAAGGCTTTGTGGGTGGTGAAGGAAGGAAGAGGGGGGTTGTGGGGAGGTTGGGAGGAGAGACCGAGGTGAGGGTTGTGGTCGGTGAAGATGGCATGTGGGTGGAGGTGGGATGGAGGATGTGAAGCCAGATGTCGCATTTAATAATGTATTAATCATGTTCAGGAAGAGAAAAAGAAATAACAATCTTGTAGCGTGGTCATGGAAGCAGAGGGATCACTTCCCAAACTAATGATAGACTAGTAAGAGCCGCTGGAGTAGCTGGTCCAATATTTGTTGGGAGGGGAGTGATGTCCACAGTGTCGGTTTTTGTAGAAGTAATCTGCGATGACGGCACTGCGACTTAAGCAGGGGAATGATAGTGAGGATCTTGACTAAAGTTTGGCTGGCCAAAAACTGTCCTAGCGAGTACAGTAAATTACATACTGAAGCCAGAGTCGTGGTGCTGTCTCCAAAACTCTCAATCGATATTCCCAGCTCTTTGGTAACAGTTGCTGGAGGTCGGGACAGACGAGCTGGAGCTTCAAAAGATCAACTCAGACAGATGGAGAGTTCTCATGACATCTTCTAGGTCAACCGGCCAGTGTCAGTCTGTCTCTAGGGTTCTCCACGTTGCAGAGACTTGGTACATCAATAGAGTAATCGCAGTCTTTGTGGCTGAACATGGCAACCACCCGTTGCTTCTGCCAACGTGCCTAGCTACAGCTAAGTGGCGTGTCCGATGATCTGGCTGTCTCTGACGGAGCATCAGATTCTGGTAGGTGGTGTGGACTTGAGAAGGAGCGATAAGGACACGCACCCACCAGATACTAAACCTTAACCTAAATAAGGCCAGTGCTTGTTTTCCATCTTTATTAATTAAAATCTCTTGCATAGAAAGATCACTTCGGAGCAAGAAGCTATATTGTCCCAATATATTACCATATACGGCAATTTTCAACAATTTTGACCGCCGGTTTTAAAGAATTATATACAACTACTGATACATGAAATATATGGTTTACCGAGGTGCATTATCTGAACTCAATGATGTAAGGGATATATTTATTTCTGGCTAAATGAAGGAGAGTAGTGTGTTTATACTTGCACAGTATCTGCTTTTCTGCTCACGTGACTTCCAATGCCTGACGAAAGCTTTCAACCACAATTTCCGCCAGTTGCGGCCATATCCTGGTGAAAATACGGCTTCCCGTCCGATCAGCCATAGTCAAGCACCAGAGAGCCCAGTTAGTATTGTAGTGGGAGACCATACGAGAATCCTGGGTGCTGCAATTTCTCTTTTTGCTCCACCAACGGGCCATATTTTTTTGCCCCTGCTCCGTCTCCAACCATGTGCAGCTCTTCGCAACGCGGGGCCAAAAGCAGTTTTGGGTTCTGCGTGCCTCTGGCAATGAGGACAGCTGTTCCCATGACCCGAATCAACCAATGAGTCTTTTCAAGGCGTTAATTCGTCTCTGGTAGCTCACTGATAACATTACAAACGAGTTGGGTCACGTGATACAAACTGTGAAAACCTTAAATCAGCTGCCATAAACTACCGGGATTTTAGCATAAAGTACCCTGATTTTGCCATAAAGTAGCAGAAAATGCCATAAAGTAGCGGATTAAATCGCGCAAACGTCAATTCAAAGCAGCAAGTTGATTTATTACGCTTGAAGTTGATTATGCAGGGTTCAGATGCGATAAGAAACCATGTTCCTGGGTCTGTGTCATGTTAGCTTTCAGGGATAGTATTCTTAGAACTGTCTACAAGTACAATCCATCTACAAGTGCAGGTACAAGAAGAACACAGCTACGAGTAATAATTTGGGAGGGACTATGTGGTCCATAATATATTATCCCAGAGGTTCAGCTCATTGCTTACATCCTCTCTTATAAAATCTAAAAGGTTCGGCTTGGTCTACATCCTCGTCTCGAGGTTCGACTGCCTACATCCTTTCTGAATGCGAATCAGATCATGATCTCCGACAACGTATCGCGCTGGCTCTTATTGGCTTGGTAGCTCTCATCGGCTCTGGCTCTAGTCTTGTGCACTTATTGGCTCTGGCTCTATGGCTCTGGCTCTCATTGGCTTAACACTTCAGCTCTTACTGGCTCAAAGGCACTTATCGGCTCATCGACATGGCTCTGGCTCTTACTGATTGGCGCTGGCCCATGTCCTAGAGGTGCTGGCATTCTGCTCTCACAGTTCACAGTATCACCTTGCGCTGACGTCTTCGTCGCATCAACGTCTCCTGCTCTGGTGGCTGGCGGAATTGCACCATCATCAGCTCCAGGCGGCTTTTCGGCGTTGTCATAGTGATGGTAGTCGGCATTTGTCGGTCGGCGGCTCAAGATCCGGCTCATTGCGGCTCGGACTGGCTCTTTACTCTGGCGGTTTGGCAGGTTGGGCACAAAAACTTCGCTCAGTGGCGGTCTTTGCAGACGCTTATGCTCAGGCGGACAATCTGGATCAGGTTTGGATCTTGTGTCAGATGTCTCTTGACCGTGATTCCTGGTGTGCTGATACCAAGTCAGCATCAGATGAAGGCGACATATGACTGTATAGAGGACAGTCCATCCCCCCAAAGCATTCAGGTGTGGTTATCCATGCAGGGAGTTTCACCCGAGGGAGCTACCCTTGTCAAAGTGCTCTAGACACGGCAGTGTCCGTCATAGCAAGCTCATGGGCAATGTTTCGTGCCCGTCATAGCTTTTCCAGGAGACAGGACTCTTGAGGGCTAGCTAAGCTGGTCTCAGTCATCATCTTGCGTCCAAAGGCATGTACCATAGGGGTTCCATTCACTCAGCGGCTTTGCTTGCGCTCGGTTCCACGTCTTAGTTACTCGCTCATGCGTTCTTCTCGCACGGTTTCAATCAGACTCAACAGATGCATCGTAGCGGAAGTTTTGCAACTCCCGCTCAGCAACTTCTGGAATACTGTCTTGCGACAGGACCAGTAGAGCAGACCCCAAGGTGTTATTCATGCTGGGAGTTTCACCCGTGGTTGCGAACCATCTGAGAAAAGGAACTCATGAGTAGATTGCGAATCTTTGCTCGTCATAGCTCCAGCTCGTAGATGCATGAAGAGAGGTGTGCTGACTCTCCAACTCGGCAACAGGAATGAATTCAAGCTGCGCCATCGTAGAAGTAAATGCACTGCCCGCTCGCGCAAGACAGAACTGCTTCACAGCTTTCGCTCGGCAGCGTCAGCATCTCTCGAAGTGATCAAATCCTCTGCAGAAGCTGAGAGATTGGTCGACTTCTGATGATGGAAAAACAGGGCGATTGAAGGGCCTTTTATAATGCTGAGGAAACCGGATTGAGTTTCGAGCCGTGGTGTCAGAGATGCATTAGTGGCGAAAGTAGTGTCGATCGTTGCATAAACGAAAGAAAGAAAGCGTTGTCGAATGTTCCAGAGAAATTGAGATGAGGCGGAATGCAGGTATTGTGGAGTGAAACAAAAGGAGAAAAGAGTATGGCACTGTCGGCTTGATGCTTGATGCGTTCCTGAACAATATCTGATGATATGGATCAGTTGTAACAGGTAGACTCGGCGATGAAAATATAATAAGGTTCCTCGTATTGGGTGGCAAATTGAACCTTAAAAGTCAGGTACTTTATGCGGAAAAGGAGGCGCAGCAGAATGTTCTGGTAGTGTCATATTATGGTGTAATAATAGAAGCTGTGACGAGCCAAAAGCTCGTCGCGCAATTAACCACTATCACGTCTTTCCCGTGGGCTTCAAACCATTAATTACACTCTAAATCCGCTGTCAAATTGTTTAACTTCGTGTGAAGACAAGAAAGGCGAATTTCGAGGTGACTACGAGTTTTATGAGAACATTTCCAGCTCCTCGATACCAAACACTGCCAAAAATTTCTTGATCCCCCTACAGTGGTGGCAATAACAGTCGAATGACCGTGATCAAAAAAATAGCATCAGTATTAGATTGGCTTATGTATGACCTTATTTTAAGCGGACCAGGCAGACAGTCCATTGACTGACAACACGCCCCATACTCAACGTATGCAATCGGAGCACAAGTGTCCACTATCGCCCTTAGCCGCGAAGTAGGCGAGAAAGCTTTTCGTGTATCCAGAACACTTCTAAACAATTATTTGGACCATTCCTCCCTTCTTGCCGGCCGGGTAACCCCGGTATTTTGGTTCTGAACTTCAACTTGCGGCATCTGTGAATATCGAAGGGGGACGTAAGAGAGCTTGTTAGTTCCCCAAAAATCTGCAGTTTCAGCTGAGACGCTTCATTGAGCAATTTGACGACGTTTACTGAAAAGTTCAAAAATGACCATTTCGCCTGAGGGTCTCCCAGGCAAATCGCCGGTTTCTGGCACCTTCTGGTTTCACAAATTTCCGAAATAACGGTTTTGTGAGTGTTTGAAGAGTATATGCGGAAATTTCAGATAGTGGCCATTCCGAATATGTGCATTTTGAACCCTTATTACCACTTCATTGTGGTTCAATACTCGAAAAGAAATATTTTTTTACTGTTTTACCTCTGTTTTGGCCTTTTTCGACTTTTTTGAAAATCCCAATTGTCAAAAAAGCTTAATCAGGCACTTGGACCTGAAAGTCCCAAAGTTGGTTGAACTTTTGAAAACTGAGAAAAAAAAAATGGATCCAAAAACGTGACAAAAAGTGAAGAGCTGCAGACACCCAAAAATCAAAAATGCACACAACCACACGTAGATGAAGCAGAACAATCAAATAAAATTTTAGTATTGATGGACATGCGTTCCAGGTAGATACTGATTCATCTAGATAAGCCAAAAGTTGATTGGAAGTGCCACAAACAGGGTATTTCTGCAGGAAAGAGGATAATAAGTGAATATGACGTGGACGTGTCAAGAGAGGTCCAAATTTAGCGATTCCATCTTTATAGGCTACTCCAGCATCTTGCACTCCATCTGAGTTATTTCTTGCGTTGCAAACCCAGCATTTCGTCTCAGAAAGCGGACTTCCAGTTCTGCGCATTGAATATCATGGGGTGTACCCCACGAGTTTTGACTAAAACCCTAAATTCTGACAAACTTCCCTGCAAGCAAGTTGGATAATAGAGGACATTCTCAGGACCACGGAACCATGCCAGATTAACGGATTGTGGTTGCTTAGACGAGTCTCATGACATTGGAGGCTTCAAGTGACAAACTGTTACATTGTGGGTTTTTATATATATGGTTGTGTGTCTCTTTATTGAGATCCTATTATTCCCCACTACAGCTACGGTACATACTTGTACCGGTACATACTGTACCATAAAACAAGGTTGCACGAAATGCATTATCAGAACTCAAAGCTGCTGGTACGACATCGCGATATACAATGTAGCTACCATCACACAATCAGGACCTCCCCAAAGTACTAACTAGCTCTTCAAATTTATATCCGTCTCTACTACTGTACGTATAGTATTGAGATACTCTCGACAGAGTTTTAAATTTCCCCATGGACGTGAACCCCATTGATTGAAGATGGCTCTACCTACTATTTCGCAATTAGTACATATTTTCTGGAAAGCGGCGGTCAAAACCTTCAGTTATTGCCGTTTATAGTAATATATATATCCACTCAGGCCTGCCACTTCAAACTTGTTATATGTCCATGCATGCTCTTGATCGTTAAAGATGAAAATTACACACTTATGTATTATTCACTTTTAAGGTTTACATTCTGACGTCACCTGGTGAAGATAGTCTCAATTTAAGGTTCTCGTCTTTTGGGGAGTTTAGAAGAATCGGAAAAGCCCGAATCAGGGGTCGAATAGATTTTGTGCGACTCTGCTGGGGGACAGATCTACTTAAGGGCGGACGGGTAGATATGGAAACAGTATTATCTGAACAGGCGCACTCTGAATTGTATTACAGTGCTATTCTCGATGCTGCTGGTCCACTATTTGCGAGATTGATGACCACTCAACCAGTCCGAAATGGTTGGTTTTTGAAAATTTACCCAGGTAGGGACCAGGCGAAATTTCCAATTCTGCAGTTTTTCGGGAGTTTTGTGCAATCAACTAAAAAGGATGTGGACCTGATGATAGTGCGGGATGTATAACCTTAATCGTAAATACGGGTGATAATTTTAATCTGATCCTCATTATATACGACCCAGGTGGCCGCAAGATATAAGAAGCCAAGCAGCTCTCAAAACCAGATACAATCTCAGGGGCTCGAAAAATTAGCCAACATACAGGAACGTTCAGGACACATACGAGCTCTGATACAGATTTCTGCTTAAATAGGTTACCCTGGTGCTTTATCTGAACTTAAATTTGCCGACATCATACATTACGCGTACCACTCATTCAAGTAGGGAGCGCTAACGGGCAACAGTCACACGCGAGCTTTATCATGAGCTCTACTGAGTCAGTAAGAGACTATCTCAACAGATGCGA